>OU342631.1:34452385-35052385 GCA_910589415.1 Malachius bipustulatus | reverse complement strand
AATATGCATAGTTAATACAAATAAATTTTGGTTACATTTAGATACTAATAACTTGAAATACAGTTTTTTGTTTAATGTTAGATATAGAAAAAAATACATATTTTTTTTTTGTTTATTCCATATCATACACATACAGGATCATACAGGAATTGCGGACACGGATAGCACCACAGCATCCAGTGTGGATTAATGATTCAAAGTGCATTTTCTGAGGCATTGCTTACCCATACTTAGAAGATATGACCAATTTGGTAAAAAAGTTACAACCCTGCAATCGACAATAAGAAAAATATTGTGTACGTTTATACCCAGATTAAAATGTTTATATGCCATGGAAACTTTACATTTTTAAGTCCCGTACCTTGAACAACGATGCCTGATTGACAAATTTTATTGAGCTAGAGGAATTTGAATGCGTGCAATTTTACCGAATATAAAAACAAAGACACATCACTGGGTATATAACTAACTTGATGATAGTTACCGTATTATCATCGTTGTAGCTTCGGTCATTTTGGTATGAGCGCATGTTCACCTTCATTTCAGCAACCGCGATCAGCGATGTAAAAAAATTTCAGCCAAATGTTGGTAAAAGGATATGGACACAATATTTCGGTGACTTTGATTTGGAAACGGAATACGCCATTTATGCATAAAATAACAGTAAACAAAAATCAATGTTTCAATAATAATAACAATAATAAGGTTCCTAATTACTTACAATTAATTCCTTCAATATTACTTGTTTCGTAGGTATATAGTTTTGGTTTGTAAGATTCTATGTTGTATGATGAAGCTAAATTACTTAGCATTATTTCTAAATAATCACAAGACCAATGATTATCTTCAAGATATAAATATCTAAGATTAGAAACAATGAATCTGGAATATGGCAGTGATCGTAAGTTATTATTAGTTATTCTGAGCTCCCTTAAGGACCCCAAGGGGACAAATAGTAGATCGCTAACAAATTCTAAATTGTTAGAAGATAAATCAAGTGACTGAAGATTCTCTAATCCATTAAATGTTCCTGATTTTCCTAAAGATTCAACAAAATTGTTGTTATTAAGATGTAAATTTGCTAAGCGTTTCAGTCCTATGAATGCACCTTCTCGTAACGTTTGTAATTTATTATAAGACAAATTTAATGATTTTAAATTGAAAAGACCTTCGAAAGAGTTGTAGTTAATCTCAAACAAATTCCCATGATTAATACTTAAATTGCGTAAATCATCAAGGCCTCTAAAGAATCCATTATTCAATACTCTTTGCTTATTAAAAATTAAACTAAAATTGGCCTCTCTTAAACTTACTAAGCCATTGAACATGTCTGGTAACATGTCACCTGTAATCGAAACATTGTCAAAATTAATCCTTTTCAGATTTATTAATCCGTAAAGACAATTTTTTGACTGCAAAGAAATGCTGGAATTCGCTATGGTAAAATGTACTAATTTGCCTAACTTTGAGAATTGCTTAGTTTCTATTCTCCATGATCCGTTCCTACTATCGAAAGATAAACTCAGAGAAGTTATATTGAGAGAATTACAAAATGCATATGGGCTGATGTGAGACAACGAGTTACCTTGAAGGTGTAATTCTTTTAGTCTTTTCATATTTGTAAAAGCATTAGGCCTGATAATAGTAATTTTATTGTAGGACCCATCCAGAATTTCGAGAGTTTTGTAAATATTTGTGTCATGAAAATACAATTCTGATATTAAATTTCTAGACAAATTCAGATAATTTAGATGATCAAACATTGTGGTATTCACTGATAAGTAATTCGGTAGTTTGGAAATTAAATTGTTACTTAAAATTATTTTACTCAATAGCGGATTCGTGTTATTGCAAAAAGAGATATCAAACTGGAGAATTTTGTTGCTGGATAAATCAATTTCGGTCGTGTTTGTCGAGCAAAATATACCAAAATCTAGCGATGGTAACATATTATCATTTAGTATAACTTTGTTGACAAATGCATTTCGAAAAGACAAAACATTTACAGAATGTATTTGATTGTGAGATAAATCTAATACTTTGGAAGTAAAATTATTGAATGTGTAGTCCTGTAATATTTCGATGCTGTTGTAACTTAAATTTAAAGCTGATGTTACCAAGCCATTGAAAGCATTTTCTGATAAGTTGTTGATTGAAGAATTAGTCAAGTTGATTTTAACAAATTTAGAAAACATTGTGTAATTGAAATAAAATGGAAATAAAGTATCCAAATTATTTTTTGTTAAATCCAGTGAGTCTTCCAAGTAAAACCCTACCATCGTGTTATTGTTCACCTCATTCATATCACAGTCAGAAAAGTCGACGTTATGGATGATTGGGATAGAATTTTTTGATTTAATTGTCACTTCCTTTAAGTTTACATTTCTTCCTAATATGACGATATTTAATAATGCACTATCAAAAAGTAAATTTAAGAATTTTATATTATTTCCTTGCAAATCTAAATACTGTAATGAATTGGCGTAGAGAAATTCAGTTTTGTTAATATTTTTAATGTTATTATTACCTAAATATAAATTATGAAGATACTTCAGATGTTGTATTGAAAAATTCAAATTTTGAATTTTGTTACTGCTAAGATCTAAAATTTCTAATCTGCTATAATTTTGGAACACATCTCTGTCAAGGAAATTAATATTGCAATTTTGAAATTTCAGTATGCTAGTGAAATTAGGTTTTTGAGTGGGTATATTGTCGAGTCGGAAGAAAAGATTATTGCTAAGAGTCATAGAATATGGCGAATTCTTCATATTCTTAAGAAATGACAACTCAGTTAATCTGTTACTTTCAAAGTTCACGTCCAATCGGAGTGTGTAAGAATAATGATTTATTTTATTGGTCACATTAATTATATCATTCACGTCAACTTCTCCTATTCCCAAACGATCAGAGAAGACAAATTCAACATTAGCCTGATGAAATGTTCTCTGATCTGTCATATATTTATTGAAGGTTAGGATCACTTCCACAAGTTTTTCGTAGAGAAAATCACGAGAAATCGAACTGTCGATCAATTTGATTTCCAATTCGCCTGTCCATTCCGAAAACCTTTGAGTCGCCAGCGCTCGAAACTCTCGAACAGCATACTTGAATTCTTCTTCATCCGCTGAGATACAAGAGAGCATTGTTTTTGTATAAACACAGTCGCTCTTCGTTCCTTGTATTACTTGAAAAATAAGGACGCAGGTGGAGAATAAACATAACTTGAAGTTCTTTAGCCTGATCCCTAAAAACAACAAACAAAGTTTAGTATATGAATTTATTAAATTCGTTTTTCTTCATTCATTTTCGTAAATTCATTTAGTAAATTTTAACCACGCTGAAAGTAACCACGCTGCAATTTTTAAATTAACATCACGATGGTCGATAATGGTCCAAGACTATTTACTGAAAAGATGTTAATGCAAAACCTCAAATTTATTTAACCACCACAACAAATATTTACATCAAATTATTCGGCAGAAATACTTTGATGCCAGCATTCAGTCTTCATAATAATTTGCTATAAAGAGGACCAGAATCACACCCAATGTAATAGACACACAAAGACATTAAACATGCGCTGATCTTCAAAGCTTCTAAAAACAAATTCATCCAAAAGTTTCTTCTCTAAATAAGCATTGCGAATGATGAGAACCTTTTTACCTTTAAATGTATAAATTTCAGAAAAATCGTTTTACTCGCCCAAGGTTTAGAAGATAGCATTTTCAACAAGAAGACCAGATAACACCCCAACATTCAACTCTGTACAAAACAAGGGAATGATACTCTTTGATATGGGTAAAAAATTATTATCAAAATCAAAGGAATTTCGTAAGATAAAGCCAAGCATTCCAAATGCAGAGGAGGCCAAAAATTCCGAGATCCTCAAATTCAGAGACTCTCCTAATAGGACAGTCGCCAACGATACAAGAGAAATTGGCGACTTTGAGTTTTTAGATAAAGAAAGCTCTGGAGTCTTACACAATCTGAAAAATTTTATCAGAATATTATAAAGACAAAAATATGAATGCAAGTAATAGACTATCATCAATCCTTTCAAGGGCTTTAGATAAGTCCCCAAAAGGCACATCAACTTGAAAATATTGACAGTTCCAGGTTTCCGAATCAAATTGGTTGAAGCTGAATAAACTTATTTACTTTGTTCTATGGAACAAGCGCTGTCATAACTGTCAATTGTATGCACCAAAAATCATCTTTTTTTTTTTTTTTTTTTTTAAAGAGGGAGCATCGGTCTTAACTGTGTAGGTAAGACATAGTCGCTCCACTCTGGTAAATTGGCTTTGAGCGCGAACTCTTTAGCCACACACACTTTTAAATATATTTGCCATTTAAACATTCGATCGCTTGTTTTACTTTTCACAGACATTCGAAAATGAATCCGAATCTATGGCTTCGTGAGCCAGCGGAGTACCACTAGGCCACGCAAGTCACTAAAAAAAAAAAAAAAAAAAATCATCTTAGAATTGTAATTTGTATAAGACAGAGGCGTTCCGATGTTGTTGTATTTAGGTGTACGGTATTTTTTTTCAACTATTCAGGCAGGTAGTAAAAGTTTTATATGTAAACGCTTATACGTTTGTGTATTGTTGGTCGCGTAATAGGTAGGTAACAAATATTACACTGTTATGTCTTCCTGTAGCTGTGAAAATTTTGAGCTAGAAAATCAACCCCAAATTCAAAAATTGCCGGATGACTATTTATATGAGTGCGCTGGCGGTTGCAAACCAATGAAACCTTGTAGTAAGATACGCTGACTTTGATGTTCTGTCTTTGTTTCTCTCACTATTTTATCACTATCTGATGTATGACCTCAGTAGACAGACGTTCTCAGAATTGTACCTCACTAATGAATCTGGGAAAATGCTAATCTGCCTATAATTTTCAATCTCTCTCCTCTCTCTCTCTCTCTCTCTCTCTCTCTCTCTCTCTCTCTCTCTCTCTCTCTCTCTCTCTCTCTCTCTCTCTCTCTCTCTCTCTCAAGGATAAATATCCTGGAGACCTTTCTCCAGGATTAGAGAATATAACAAAAACCTAGTCCTGTTACAGAAGGAGAGAATACACCCATCAGGACCTGCAGTTCTTAAACCCTTAAAGGATTTAAATTTAAGGGTCGGAATAACGTTTGAAAATGGCAAGAAGGAGAAATGTGGTTACTATGAGCTGGTGGCTGGTGACAATAATGGAAAAATCGCGAAATTTTTGTGTACACTCTCGACATCCACAGTTTTTCAGTCATATTTAGTGAAAGTTCAGTATTCGTCCGCGTCAACCTACATAGTCAATTCATTTTGCAAAACGGCTTTTCAAGAAAGTCACTTTTGAAGTTTTCTTCGGGGGTCTTCCAACTTCGGACCCTCATTCTGCAAATTTGGATCAAGTTACGAGTTTTTGAGAAAAATGTTACTTTTTACAAACAATATTTTTTTTGGTTTTGTTTTAAAATTTAGTTTAGGGTTTTAGCCCTTTCGACTGTGAATAAAATATATGTGCCGTCTCGAAGAGATTATGCCTTTACATATTACTGCAAATTTATTCGGTCGCACTGCGTTTCAAAATGGCTGTGGCGTTATATTTTCGTTCAATCAAAAAAAAAAAAAAGATAAAAGGATAGGAAGTGCGTCTCCTGAGCTATTCCGTTATTATGAAAATTAAACTGCCCCTATATTTATTGACCAATGGTGTAAATAGAAAAGAGGGCAAAGTTTCAAAATTTCTATGTCCATTTTGAGCACATTTTCAAAGGTATCGAGCCTTGCAAGATATCAGCAACCACTTTTCCAAATAGAGAAAATTTTCAAAATTAATTTCATCAATTAGTAACAGATACATTCAATTAATTGATGGGCGAGAAGGTTTTTTTATTATTGTATCAGGTAAGGTTCTTAATCGTGAACAATTATATTATTATTGCTCTTTATGCCGGGTGGCTGACTTAGAAAAATTGTCTAATAATAAAAAATAGTTCCCATTTTAACGAAAATTTTGGTAGCCTATTTTCAAAGTATTTTGATGTATTGTTGTTTTAATATTGATTTTATTATTAGGCAGGGTTCTATGTACAGAGGTATGGTCAACCACCCTGGTATTTTAAACATTATATCCATTCAAATTATACATTTATTTATCTAATTGATAACTTACCCATGATGGATAATAAATACACTTAAAAGTTGAAAGAAACTTCTTGTGTATCACTCTTTCAACTATATTGAGTTTGTTCAAGATCAACCAACATTATAGAACTTACTCTTATACCAATGTGCCCACTAAAATGGCTTTTGAAGTGTTTAGAATGAACTTAAAATTTGTATATGTGTATTTATATAGTTTTAGATGTTAAGTTGTGTATTTTATTGAAGGGAAATCTATATTATCTATTATTAAAGTGGTAAATATGTGCGAGTTGTTATACGATAGGCTATCTTAAAGCAGTTAAGTACATGACCTTTACAATTTAATCTTTTTTATACTCTGCGATTCATATTATACTGGCTATAAAGGTGTTTTAAAAATGACCATCTCTTGTTCACTTTTTTCCCAATACTAATAGGTGGATATATTTCGACGATCTACAGACCTCAGTCCCTTACATGAACTTAGTCCCTTAACATGAATGTTGTACTTGAGATCATCTCAAGTATTGGCACTATATCGTCGGGGTGATGGTCTTGGGGTGAGTATGATTGGCTGTGTGTTGTCCTCACATCATACTAACTAATATTATCAATTACTGTTTGAAAATTATTTTCCGACTCGATGGAAGACACACGTTATCCTTATTCCTAAAAATTTACAAGCAACCGAGTTCAAGCATTTTAGGTCGATTTCTATACTCCCTGAGGAAATAGGTTTTGGTACTGATTCGGTGACGACCTTGAGGAACAACAGTTGGGCCTGAACAAATCGAGCACTAGTAGATCTGTATGTATGGAGGTGCCACAGGAGTCTTTACTTGGTCCTCTCTTGTTTGTCATATAAACTAGTTTTTTTTTTCCAAACTGTGTAGAATTTTGTAAAATGATGATGTATGCAGATGATCCTCAGGTCTACTATTTATTCGAGGCATCTTAATTAAACGAGGCATTAGAGAGCAGTGATTCAGCTAAAATATCTGCTTGTACCGCAAAACATTCTCTCTGTCTGAACCCCTTGAAGTCGTCTCTGTTTGGTAGTAAACTAGTGTGTGAGCACTTGGGAGGCCGCGGTAAATCTTGTGAATGGATTTGGTATACCGACTGTTCAGGAAGCGAGTGTATTGAGAGTCCAAATGGACAACGCATTTCGATATCGTGATCACGTCCCTGGTTGTTTAAGGGCGAGGTAGAGATCTTTGAGTGTGTTGTATTTACATAGAGATTACCTGAATAGTTCCTTGAAAAAGAGTCTCCACTCTGTTGGTTCTCTCTAAGTTATATCATTGTTCTCAGGTTTTCTCACCTTGACTACGAGACGACATATCGCATCCGCAGAGGCTCCAGAACGCTTGCTTGGAGATTTATATACGGGGATAAAGTATGACCATACATCTCACCGACTTATTGAGGCCAGGTGGTTAAATATGAAGAACAGATTTACATTACAAGCTGTTAGACTATACTACTCACTCATAAAGTCTTGTGTGCCTTCTAACCTTTAAAATAAAATTACCTTTAGAATGGACGTCCATAATATTAACGTTCGTAGAAAAGACTACATTGCCCCACCGGCGCATAGGCTGGCACTTTTTGAAAGATCCTATGATATTTATCGAAATTGTGGTGGTACTGTTCAGGAAATAAGACTTGTTATATTGTTTGTTCCTTTTGGAAAAAAAAAATTTACTGGCCATTGGCCCATCAAAACGTGAAGTTAATTAAAACATTTAATTTGCATTAAAAATGTATTATTTGATAATTTTTCTTCTTTAAATTGTTTAACCTTCTTTTATGAGCCATTTGCTCGCTTACTTTGTTTCATTGTTTGGTGACATTGTAGACTAGGTAGATTGTAGACTGACATACTTTCATAGTACTCATGCAAATTATTGTTAGGTTGTAATGATTGCTGTCTGTTTTTGATTGAGAGAGCTCTCGCTTTTATTGTTTTTTTTTTTTTATTTATTTAAATGTTTATCAGTGTTTAAGTGGTAGAGCAGCTGGTTCATGTGCTTCATGGTAAATCTGACCGTCATCCTGAGATTGATTTTTGTGGTGGGGTTTTTGGTTTTTGGGTGGGGTTTGGCAGCCTTATACTTTTTTTGAACAATTTGAAAAATAATGTTTCAGGAGGATTTTGCAGGCGACCTTTACGTTTCCTCTTAATTAGAGTCTTAACAATCATTCATATTTTTCTCGTTCGTCCACCTTATGACGACACTTTTTCTTCAGCTGTGTTTTTGACTAATTTTTATTGACTCACCCTGTACAACGAAAACAGCTCCAGATAGAGAAAAACGGCTTACATGTCCCTATTTCTTTTAGTCTATGTGCCTTTATCTTCGAAAATTTGCGATTTCCACTTGTTTATAACTGACAAGCTTCTCAATTTAAGCACCTACTTTAAAAATAAATTGTTTTTTCTAAAAATACAATAACATAAGAGCATTCCATTTAACAAAATATAACTTTGATATGCCACTCTCATATGGGACACACTGCTATAGTCTAAAATAATTTTAAATTATGGCCACTGTGATCCTGCATTTGAATTTACAAAAAAAAAAACTTTTAAGCTCGAATGAGCTGGGACATCCTGTATAAGGCAATGAAATTTTATTTTCTTGGTCCTCTTCTAAAGGCGACGAGGTTAATTTAAAATTTACTAAATTCTGAATGGTTGTGGAATTTCCCCCTAACGTTACAATAATACTTCACATGATTGCTGCTTCGAATAAGAAAGATAACTAGACTTCCACCTGCAATACTGAAAACACGCATGACTGACTAGACTTTATCATCATCAAAAAGTAAAGATGAACTTTGTAGCCATCATGTATAACCTCAGAAGGTCAGTGGATTTGACTTATGACCCCTCAATTGCACCGAAATAATTATACCTATTTCTAGGTGATTTCAAAATCCCCGCTATTCTTCAGGTGTTTTCAAAATAATATTTTCAATTAAAGCACGCATATTGGCGCTCATCTATGTTATATCCTCCATATACAAAATGTACAAATAAATACCAAAGAGAAATCTCTCTATTGGTTGCAAACTACATTACACACTTAAAATTGTAATCACCCAATAACAATATTATGACCTACTTTCAATTTCTACAATTCTAAATTGTTATTTTAAGTTTTTCTAATTCAATTATTAGTTTTCTTTTTAAAGTTCTGAAATCAAAATATAAAAAAATTGATATTATGCATTAATCTGTGATTGTAGGAAAAATAATGTACATTACTTGTGTGGAAAGTGTCATATCACACTCGTGGGATTGTCGTAACTCGGCTCGCGCCTCGTACGATTCGGATCTCCCACTCGTGTGAAATGGGCCACTTTCCTCACTAGTAATGTTATATACTATTAGGTACAAGGTTATATCTTGATGCGGTGATGTCTTCTCATATAAAAAGGAGAGGGGGTGAGATGAATATAAATCAAACATTTGACAAAACGAAATATGATTTTTTTAATACAATGCGCAAAGTTAATACACATAAATTTTGATTACAGTTAGGTACTTTACTAATAACTTAAAATACGTTTTTTTAGTTTAACGTTACAAAATAATATAAGTCCACAAAAATTTTTATTTATTCTATATTATACATATAATATACCCTAAACCTACAGCACCAATATTTATGGAAAGGTAAAATTTCTGTTATTTCTACATTCCATGTTCGCAGTTCATATTTCTATGTTACGATAAAAAAAACCGCTTACACTATACCTGGATGGACAGGCACGAACCTGACTAGCAAAATCTGCTCGCGAAGGAGGTCCTGTTATTTAATCGAGTAGCGCACAGTAGACCAGCAACAGCACGCACCAGTACCAGAAACCACCCTCCGACCAGTGTGTCTATCTCGACACACAATAATGCCACAATAAACATTTTTTTCTTACTCCGAAATAGGTACATTGATGTGCAACTTCCATGTGGCACACTCAACTACTGTAAAGAAACTAATATTTTTTCTACCTTCTGGGGTAGGTACGTGACGGTCCGTGGAGGTATAGTGTGAGCGGTCTTTAAGCCATAAACATTAGTGTATATCTGGAAATTGTTAACATTACTAAGGGTAACTGTAAGCGTCAAAAACAAACGGGCAATTACTTGTAAATGGTCACCACTTTGACGACTGGCCATACATTTCCCAACCGCTATTATATTTACTGGGTAGTCCAATCACTTTGTACTGTTAACCTTGGAAAATTTATTGTTTTGTTGTACCTACCGGTTGGGAGAGGTCACAATCATGTAGTTTAAATTCAAAATATCGAACAGATCCGAGGTTTGCATCACTCCGCCATTTTGCAATTTATTAATTTTTTTGAAATTTTTTATTTCGAGCACCTAACTAACAATGACAGAAACTAAACTTGTGGGAAATTCAATTTTCTACAACTTTGTTTATAAGAGTTTTTTCTCTATGATCGATATATTTTTTTTTTAATGGAATAACCATAAAGAGCAAGAAAATCATTTGACAAGGTATCCCGTTAACAGGTGATTTTCACCATTGGAATTCAGATTGAATAGTTTATGGGTTTCTAAACAAGCGAAAATCGCAATTTTCTAATTTAAAAACTGTATACATATAGGCTGTGCCAGCTCATCTCAGTTAAACACCAACGGTAAATACCGATCTATTTTTTTCTTCTCAGAAAAAAAAATTCTGAAAAAATTTATCGTTTGGCCCACAGAAACCGACTCGATTAATTTGGGACACCTGTGATATTAGGTAGTTTAAATTTTTATAAAAGCTTGATGAAACTTATTAGATCTTTTCAGGTTTAATTAGAAAAGTATATTTCGTAGAGAAATAATTTAATTAATTTTCAAAGTTGTAGGATGGAATTTTCGTAGTTTAGTTTCGACAATTTTTGCCACAAAAAAATTAAATGGTCGAGTTATTCAAGAAAGGCAATTATGTGTCATAAAATTCAAAGTGGCCGGTGGACTGGTTGTTTACCTGAGATATGGTCGCCATTTTGATGTTATTAGACTATCACTGAAAAATTCTGGTTCAGATCGGGGACTTATCATTTCAATAGATGACAGTATGACAGTATACCTAAATGGGTATGTATAATAAGTTAGTATGTATACCTGATGAGTTGATGACAGTTACCGGATTATCATCCTTGCGCTTGCGCTATCGGTCGTTATGGTATGAGCATCTATGCAACAGCTGTTCCGTATATAATCTACCAATTATTATTTTTCTGGCAGGGGGACATAAACAGAATATTTTAGTTTCTTTGCTTAGGAAACTCAAAACAGTTGAGCAAAAAGTAAAGATTCAATTAACCATAAATATTACTTCTTTGGCATAGAATTCCGTCAAAGTTGGTTGTATTATAGGTATACGAGTATGGATTTTTTTTATAAATTATAGACTTTGAAGAAAAATTCAGTAGCATTGTTTCTAAGTGATAGCAAAACCAATTATTCTCTTCAACATATAAATATCGAATATTAGTAAATGCCAAAATTTCTGTATAATCCAGCGTTCTTAAGCGATTGTTAGTTATTATGAGTTCCCTTAAAGATTTTAGGTAGAAAAATAGTAGATTTCTAATAAATTGTAACCTGTTGAATGATAAATCAAGTGACTGAAGATTATCAAGCTTATAAAATGTTTCCGCTTTTTCCAAAGATTCTAAAAAGTTATTACTGAGTTGTAAATTTTCTAAACGTTTCAGTCCTATGAACGCTCCTTCTTCTAACTCTTTTAAATTATTGTAAGACAAATTCAATGATTTTAAATTGAAAAGACCTTCGAAAGAGTTGTATTTTATCTCAATCAAATTTCCATGATTAATACTTAAATTCTGAAAATCATCCAGGCCTCTAAAAAATCCGTTTTTGAATACTTTTTGCTGATTATAAATTGTACTGAAATTTACCTTTCTTAGACTTATTGAACCATTGAAAATGTCTGGTTGTACACCTATTATAGAAACATTGTTAAAATTAATCGCTTTCAGACTTATTAATCCGTAAAGACAGTTTGACTCCAAAGAAATGTTTGAATTAGTGACGGTAAAATTGACTAGTTTGCCTAACTTTGAGAATTGTTTACTTTCTATTCTCCATGGTCCGTTCCTATTATCAAAAGATAAACTCAGAGAAGTTATATTGAGAGAATTACAAAATGCATGTGGGCTGATGTGAGACAACGAGTTACCTTGAAGGTGTAATTCTTTTAGTGTTTTCATATTTGTAAAGGCATTAGGCCTGATAATAGTAATTTTATTGTAGGACGCATCCAGAATTTCGAGAGTTTTGTAAATATTCGTTTCATAAAAATTCAATTCTGTTATTAAATTTCTAGACAAATTCAGATAATTTAGATGATCAAACATTGTGGTATTCACTGATAAATAATTCGGTAGTTTGGAAATCAAATTGTTACTTAAAATTATTTTACTCAAAAGCGGATTCGTGTTATTGCAAAAAGAGATATCAAACTGGAGAATTTTATTGTTGAATAAATCAATTTCGGTCGTGTTTGTCGAGCAAAATATACCAAAATCTAGCGATGGTAACATATTATCATTTAGTATAACTTTGTTGACAAATGCATTTCGAAAAGACAAAACATTTACAGAATGTATTTGATTGTGAGATAAATCTAATACTTTGGAAGTAAAATTATTGAATGTGTAGTCCTGTAATATTTCGATGCTGTTGTAACTTAAATTTAAAGCTGATATTACCAAGCCATTGAAAGTATTTTCTGATAAGTTGTTGATTGAAGAATTAGTCAAGTTGATTTTAACAAATTTAGAAAACATTGTGTAATTGAAAGAAAATGGAAACAAAGTATCAAAATTATTTTTTGTTAAATCCAGTGAGTCTTCCAAGTAAAACCCCACCATCGTGTTATTGTTCACCTCATTCATATCACAGTCAGAAAAGTCGACGTTATAGAGGACGGGAATAGAATTTTTTGATTTGATAGTCACTTCCTTTAAGTTTACATTTCTTCCTAGTATTATAACGCTATACCATAATGCATTATCAGAAAATAAATTAATGGTTTTTATATTATTTCCTTCCAAATCTAAATACCGTAATGAATCGGCGTGCAGAAATTCAGTTTCGTTAATGTTTTCGATGCGATTATTACCTAAATATAAAGTACGTAGAGTGCGTAGATTCTGTATGGAAAAATTCAAATTCTCAATCTTATTACTGCTGAGATCCAAAGTTACTAAGTTATTAAAATTTTGGAAAGCATCTCCGTCGAGGTAGTTAATATTGCAATTTTGAAATTTCAGTATGCCAGTAAAAAAAGAGTTTCTAGTGGGTATATTTCCAAGACGGAAGAAGAGATTATTGCTAAGGGTGACAGAATACAGACAATTCTCCACATTCTTAAGAAACGATAAGTCAATTAACCGGTTGTTTTCAAAGTTTACGTACAATTGGACTTTGTAACATGTTTTACTTATTACATTCGTCACATTAACTATATCATTCACTTCGACTACTCCTATTCCTAAATTAGAGAAATGAAGTTTAACCTGAAACTGTTCAAATAACCTTTCTGGTACGCGTTCGTTGACCACGTCCAGCAGTTTTTGGCAAAGAAAATCATTAGGAATTGAACTGTCGATCAATTTAATTTCAATTTCGTTCATTCTATTAATTTTCTCGGTAACAAGTGATTGAAATTCTTGAACAGCATACTTAAATTCTTCTTCATCCGCTGAGATGCAAGATAGCGTGGTTTTTGTGTAAACACAGTCGCCCATTGTTACATGCATTACTTGGAAAATGAGAATGCATGTGCAAAACATGCATAACTTGAAATACTCCATGCTGGTCCCTAAAAATTAACTAATATTAGTACTTGTGTCATTATGAATTTATTAAAAACATATATTTTTCACACACTGAACTAGTAACTGCTATAGCATGTAAATTAACATCACCATCTCAAATTATTTTCATGAAAATTGTTAATACAAAAACTGTTGCTGAATGATAAATAAAAGATCATATCGATAATTTTATTCATTTACATGTCTGAAGGTGCTACTTTGAAAGTAGCGAAACACGTGTAACATTTAACAGTATCCATCAGTATGCAGAGATTCTACGAAGTAAGGGTTGAAAACATATATAAATTTTACAAAAACCGTTATTTATTTCTACAAGCTGAAGGTTGAGAATATGACATTTCAAACCGGGGGACCAGAGGGGCCTGTTTCATAAAAGTTTCATAAAAAAAACTATGATAATATGAGACTTGTAACTTGTCACTAATCGTTTACTCCAGTAAGTACATGAAACACAAAAGTTATAACTACACTATTATAGTACAAGTCCAGCATAAGACCAGCCCAAGACTTGTCACTTTTATGAAACAGGCCTCAGGTAACACAACTATATTCATACTTGGGCAAAACAATGCGAGGGAAGAGTGATAAAGGTGAAAGTATTGCCAAAATAAAATAAAAATTTAGGATGATAAAGCCAAATTTTAATGCAGAGGAGGACGCAAATTCAGTTTTTTGGGGTTTTGTCAAAAAGGTTTTGCGTTTCTACGCAGTCAAAGTCGGTGCGTAGAAACACAGAACCTTCGCGTACTTCAGGCAGCCAATCAGAAGCGTTCATTTTTTTTTTTGTGTGAAACTACGAAATGTCATAGGAGTCTACGAATCCACCAATGATCTCAATACTATTCATAAAATACATCAATAATACTAAACGGCTTGATGATCTAACAATACAAGACAATGAACATTGATAAACGTAACAATAAAACTTTCCAGGAAAAGCTTCGTCTTTCGGGGGTCGGGAAGCAAGAATTGTTGTTATGCTCTGCTTGTTTAAAAATACAGTCTTTTTCTATTGGTTTTCCTCTTTTGTCAATTGCTTTTCCTTATTTGTCAAATGAGTTTCCCATTGATTAAACATCAGCTTGATTTTTCAATTGAAATTCCTCTTTTGTCAAATGAGATTTCTTTTATATCAAATGATTTTCCAATGTTTATTATAATGTCACTATACGTAAATAGGAAAAGCAATTGACACAAAGTGAAACTGATTTGACATAAAAGGAAATTGATTGATAAATAAATGACTATAATCATTGATAGATAGAAAAATAAGAAAATCATTTGACAAATAAGGAAAAGCAATTGACAAAAGAGGAAAACCAAAAGCAAAAGACTGTAAATACTTTTCTTAATTAAAGTCAAAAATGAAATAGTTGCAGTCTTTGATAGTTTGAAAAAATGACAGTTCACTCCTGTGATGAATTCATTTTAATGAACTTTGAAAACAAGTAAGTTGAAAAAACAAGAAAGTTAAATAAAAATGGGGGATAGAAAACTCTTCCAAATTGCACAAATAATATCATGGCTCTCATAATAGGTATACTTATTTAAAATAATTATTACAACACGCCTATAGCATGAGAAAATTTATACAGGGTGAGTTTTTTCAATGTTTAGTACTACAGGGATCTCGTAAACTACTGCAGTTAGAGGAACGGTTAAAAAGGGAAATAGTACAGTTTTTTGAGCTTAATTCGAAACAGCTTTTGTTTTTTTTTTAATCTTCATGAGCTCCTAGATATTTATATACATATAAATAAAAAAAATTCGGGAATTTTTTTATACTGAGATACCAGTCTTATTATTGGGATTAGAGGAAAGTCGTAAAGAAAAATATTTCGAACGATTCTATAAACAATAAAACGGCGTGACAATTTGTTTTATTTGTCCTGTCATTTTCGAGCAATGACTTAAACTTGTGTTTTTTTTTATGTAAATCGTAGTTTGCTATGACATCATTTAATATGGTTTTTTTTCTTGATAGAACGACATAAAACTCGATATAATTTTCCCTGAAAATAAAGAAGTCCATGTTTATGTCATAACTCGAAAATGACACGACAAATAAAAAAAATATAGCTCCGTTTGATTGGTTTTAAAATCGTCGAACACGCTTTTCTTTACTATTGTTCTCTAATCCCAATAATAAGAATGCTATCTCAGTATAAAGAAATTGACTACTTTCCCCATTTAACCGTTCCTCTAACTGCAGTAGTGTACGAGATCCCTGTACTAAACATTAAGAAAAACTCATCTGTAGATTTATGAGAACCATCGATGACTGCGTATCCCTTTTAAAATGGTCCCAATTATTTTAAATTATAGTCTTTCGAATAATGTCAAATAAATAAACATAAAAAATATAAGTATACAACTTACCCATAGCGGATATAACCTACGTCTTAAGAAGGAGCTTCTCTTTTTCTATCACTTTTTCAACTATAAGTTTGTTCAAGGTAACGCTATTATACGTACATACTATACAGAACTTGCATACTCTTATATACCAATCAACGACTTCAGTGAAGAACTTAGAATGGAACTGAAGATTTATTTATGTGTACATACATAGTTTCAGATGTTAATTAAGTCGTGGATTCTAAACAAGGGACATCTACTAACTATCTGTAGTGGTAAATATGTGGGAGTTGTTATACGATAGGCTATCTTAAAACAATTAAGTGGCCGGGTCAATTTAATCTTATTTATTCTTTCGGATTCGTATACTGGCTGTAGAGGTGTCCTAAAAATGACCATCTCGTACACGTAAAGTTTATTTTATTAAGGACTATCTTTTAATCATAGTTAAAAAAAAAGCCCCCACCTTTTTACCCTCACCACTTCATCCCCCTCATATGGTAACATATGAGCACTTTCCCGTGGAGTAGTGGATATCGCGTTGGTCCGCCAGCCGGTAGACCGGTTCGAACCTCACCAGCAGCCCACAAAACTATTTGTTGTGATTCTCAAACCAAGATCGCGATCCACCTTGCGGAAGGCAATGGTAAACCACCGCACAGTATCTAGCCTAGTAAAACCTCTCAATTAATGCCCTTCGGAGTCCGGCGATAAAAAGGGAGGTCCCATATGTCTGTGAGGTCTGATAGCTCACGCACCACAGACATAATGCAAGAGGTAGCCTACACACCCAATTGTGGGTATGACACTGTAAGAAGAAGACGGTAAAAAGAAACAAGAAGATATTATATATGACTTTATTTAAACAAAATAAATAACTATAACCTCTTTACAATGTTGATTTATATTGTTTATTTATAATTTACATAAAACAATATTTCAAAATGTTATAATAACAATAATGTTATGATGTTTAATTAATTTGATGGATACTGTCAAATATAATATGGAATAACAGGAAAAAACGATATGGCGACCATAAGGAAAATAAAAGTTTGGGATGGAAACTCTGGGATCTAGTCGACTTTGAAAATTTTTGTAATTTCAAATGGATAGCTGTTGACGGCTTATGTAAACCTCAAAAAAATAATCCATTTGTTTTCAATAATTCAATGCGTAAAATAGCAAATATCTATTTTTCAGTTTTTTAAGCATATTTCAACAAAGACTGAACTTATCCTATATTTTGTTTCAGATTCTTAATAAGTATAATATTGTGCAGATTTTTTTATAATATTCGCAACCCTGTATCTTTTATTATCAATATCTTGTATGGTCCCCTTAGAGAATCACGAAATAGTACAAGTTAGTAAATATACCCTGTAGGTATATTTAAATTAAACAGTCAGGTCTTTCTAACAGTTTTGATTGTGCAACAATGCACTATTATTGAAATTTAAAACATCTTTAAAATTGCAAGAAAACACAAGTTAACATAGAGTGTTATTTTTAACATGCAATTCCTTATGGCAAGACTTATAAAACATGCACCTGTATACTGTATACATATACCCTTCAGGGATTATATCTTGCTATGCTTAAGAGCTCGTTTATGGACTTCAATTCTGCCCTGAAGAAAAACCTGACACACGTTACATTTATAAAAGTATTAACAGAAATGACAAAACTATCGTAATAAAAATGAAAATCACGATGTTACATCAAAACAATTTTCCACCAAATTGCCTTCATGAGGGAATGTTATTCTTTTCAACGTTCTTCTAAGTTCGTAACTCGAAGACACTGGTGAGCTTTATTTGACAGCCTTTGAAAATTGTGAAGCGATCCTGAAGGCACTCATTCCACTATCGCACTTACTGCATCAACGTTTCATTTATCAAATAATTATCATTGGCTATAAGCATATTAGAATTCTCAGAGGAAAGTTTTGCTACAGTTTGATTTTCTTATCGTCAATGCAACGGCAGCTCGTGAATTGCAAAGTTAGTGACGTATAGATCTCGATCTTTTTTAGGTGTTTTTTTTTCTGTTGTTGTATAAGGTCTAGTTTCACAAAGTCTGGTTAACCAAATTTATTGTAAGTCCGATCAGCTCGAATTTTTGTTTTTTTGCAATGTCCGGTTAAACAAATTTCGGCCAACTGAAAAAATCGGTTTTTCAAAGTCCAGTCAGCTACAAAATTCGATTTTTGGAAAGTCCGGTCAGCTCGAGTTTTCTTTTTTTTTCAATATCCGGTTGAATAAATTCCGGTCAGCTCTAAAATTCGATTATTGCAAGGTCCGGTCAGCTGTTTTTTTGCAAAATCCGATCAGTTTGTTTTGTTTCTAAAATATTCAGGCAGCTCTAAATTTCGATTTTTTCAAGGTGCGTCCCTCGATTTTTTTTATCTTAAAGTCTGGTTTGACAAAGTCTGGAACATTAGGACCTTTCGCACAAAAAAAAAATGAGCTGACCGGACTTTCTAAAAATATATTTTGCAGCGTGAGCAAAATAATTGATTATAATTCAGGGAATGTCGAAAGTAGCAGTAACGAGAGCTTGCAGTGCAAGCGAAGGGCAAAATGTTGTTTCGGCAAAAAGATAATACTGCAAAAGAAACTTTCACGACAAATTTCTCTGAAGATAATGAAGTTGAATAACTTGAAAACTGAATCAAATACTATCAGAGTGCTAGTTATTCTGCTGCTTTAATTATTTAAAAGGTACACCCTATATATATAGGTATCTAAGGTAGATTAGGGATGCCAAAGAGTTCTTCAGTTCTTATTAACTCGATTTGCTCGAGTTCTTATTTTTATTGTGCTACCTAAACTCTATGAAGAACTAATAAAAAGTAGATTTAGGGTTATAAAGATGTTAATGTGATTTTCAAAGAATAAGTTAAAATGGACAGATGTTTAATGAGCAAATTATGGTTTACATTTCCTGTTTAATTAAAATCAAATAATTATCCTGTCTTATTTTAAAAGCTTTAAAACTGATATAAATATGTTTAAACAATCAGTTTGTTTGAAAATAAAGGATCCTTTATCTTGTACAGCTGTGTACAAAAGAATAAGATACTTCCGATATCATTTATATCGGGAAAGATAAAGTTCGTGAGTGATAATTAATTAATTTACTAAGTTAGCACTGATCTTCTAGTCCTTCTTCGTCATGATCGGTGAAATAAAATAAAAGACAACACTTACAGTTTCCGGGATGAAGCTGATTGAGGTAAAAACTGTCTTTATTTTGACAGTAAAAAGGATATTAATAACTCCTGGACTTTGCTAGGTGTGGTGCTTAGTCAGGCATTGAAATCTCCAGAAGAAAACCAGCAGGTGTAGGGACCGCGCCCTGACGAGGCTCCTGGGGTTGAAAGGTCGTAAACAGCACTAGCACCGGGAAAATGTTCTGTTGTTATTGGAGATCTTCGAAATGTTGATTTATTTCACCTTGGATGAATGAAAACGGTGGAAGGATGAATTAGATAGTTGGAGAATAAAAATGGGCCATGCTCCCTTTGTTTCTTAGTTGAAGATGGCTTCCTCGGTCGCAATAGGCAATTAATCCAGATAATTAGTAAATACCGGAGAAGACAAAGTATTTACCAGAGATAAAGGTAAAGATAAGGTATAAGGTAACGTTGAGATAGAATCCCCGAAGGATTGAAGGAAATCCCAGAAGATATCCCAGAAGCTAAAAATAAGTAATAATCGAATTAAAGCTTCTCTTCAAAAATATCTGTAATGGCGACTTACCCTGAACAACAGGCTTCGATGGGAACGATCAAGAGAATCAACTTTCTTGATGGACAGATAAAAAGGAAGTGAATTCAGTTCCGTGAACTGGAGAGGAAATCCGCCTTCGGTTGGTGAAAGGAGAAATGTCACGGGCAGATACTGAAATCTGATTGACAGTTGACAACTTATTTGGTTCCTGAAAGGAACTCAGGATCGGACTGAAACGACAACTTATTTGGTTCCTGAAAGGAACTCAAAATCCTAGTGAAACGAAACGTGCAATGCCATCTAGTAGTGAATTATCCAGACAGTACCAGCGCCAGAATATGGTGTGGGTAGTCAGTTCAAAGATGCGATCTATATTATAGGGAGTTGTAGGGAACTGTAATTTTACAATTCTCTTTAAAACGAGGGAAGCTTTGCAAAAAGGACAACAGGTGACGTATTCACGTTACACACCTCCCCTTACCGATGCAAGAGAAAATTCAAAAACTAGAAGAAAATTCTAGTTCTTTCTATACCCGTAGAAGGGTATACATGAAGGTATGATTGTGGATGACCAACAAGGACAACACAAATCGAAAAAGAGAGAGAATAGTGTTCTACAAAAACAGACTTTGTAAAAGTTTTCTACCATGTTTACTATTTGTTCAGATAATATCGCACAGTTAGTCACTTTAACTAGCTATACAATACAAAAAGAAATATTTAACTCGCTCATGCAGATTAAATTTATAACTACAAAAACCTTAATGCTAAGTAGATAAAAGAAAATGTACATGCATTCTTTCTAGATAACATGCTACTAAGTTGATTATTATTATAAACACTTATAATTAGATATTGTATATACAAGAATTAAAATTAAGTTATAACATTTCGGTATAACAGGCTCGCTGTTAATAGAGCTGCACTGTTTTGTTTGATGTTCAACCACCCATAGTTTTGAACACTACTTCAGCCTGGGGTTCCAAAAACCGCCAACACTGAAGGACTAAGAAAATTGCTATGGGAGTTTTCACACAAGCTAAAACTCTCGGAAACAGGGCTGCTACTCGATAGAATGGACAACTAAATAAATCCAGAAATTCTGACTTCATCATAAAAAGTCAAGGTAGCGGGATAGATATAATTGGACATATATACAGATAACTCGAAAGGTATTCGCAAACATATGCAAATGGTAAGAGATAATGTACATAATTTTCATTCCTTACAATGAAAATAGATAGGGGGAGATATAAATGTAAGAAAAACGAAATGTAGATAATTCTACTCCTTTATGGGAAAGTTTCGAAATAGATAAGTAGTTGTTCTAACTACTACTAGTTACAAAGGGACAAAACTAAGATAATTGGACAAATTGATCGCTTTACGTGGCTTCGTCAGATAAGTCTCAAAGGTCATACGGAACAAATTACTTGGATACTTCCAATAATCACTTCAAGAAATCATCAATAATCGCCTGGATTACTAGATTTTCATCAAAGACACAGTAAGATAGCTCAATCACTCGGAAAGATAAGACAAAATGGGAAAACCATTTTCATCACTGAGGTAGGGGTATTTGATATCAGTGTTCAGATTCCTTTACATCAGCACTGAATATCTAAGGCCACCTTTGCAAATTCAGAACTCGAATTCACATAGATTTCTATTTTCCATCTGGGAAAATATTCGCAGAGAAGATAATGATTAGCTATCATTTCATTATGAAGCTAATAGGTAAAGGTATTAAGGTAAGATAAGATAATTTCTTTTCTTCATTGAAAAGAATATCTAAGATAAGCATTAGCCACCATTTTATTATGGTACTAATAGATAAGGTAAGATAAGATAATTTCTTTCCTTCATTGAAAAGAATATCTAAGATAAGCATTAGTCACCATTTTACTTTGGTGCTAATAGATAAGGTAAGGTAAGATAAAAAGGTATCTGCTGTCGTCTGATTGGACAAGCAGAGCAGTTTTCTCTTTAGCGCATGGCAGGGCGGAAACTGTCGGGAAAGCACCCTTCTTTAAAAGATGGTGGGTAAGATAAAGATAACCTGCTGTCTTTTGTTTGGACGAACAGGGCAGTTTTCTCTTTAGCCTAGAGCAGGGCGGAAACTGTCGGGAAAGCACCCGTCTTTAAAAGAGATGGTAAGTAAGATAAAGATAACCTGTTGTCTCTTGTTTGGACAAACAGGGCAGTTTTCTCTTTAGCCTAAAGCAGGGCGGAAACTGTCGGGAAAGCACCCGTCTTTAAAAGAGATGGTAAGTAAGATAAAGATAACCTGTTGTCTCTTGTTTGGACAAACAGGGCAGTTTTCTCTTTAGCCTAAAGCAGGGCGGAAACTGTCGGGAAAGCACCCGTAATAGATAGTAGATAAGATAGAGGTAAAGGAAAAGATAAGGTAGATACAACGGTAAGATAGTGTTTTTCGTTGGTTCAATGAACACAAGAAAACTTAAGAGATAACATTAGACTTGTAAACGTTAGCCAGATAAGATAGATAAATAGCTCCTTCTTAAGGTAAAAGTTTAGATAACCAGAAAAATTATGGGTTCTCAAAAATTGAGCGATAGTACAAGATAAGAGACTGAGGATAACAGATACCGATCCCAAAATTAGCAACATTTATACTTTGAGCTCACATTCACACAGCTAGTTTCGAGATCCTTGAGAAATGCTTTGAAAGATACGGTTTTCATTCTGCATACATTCTTCATTCATTCTAGATACGACAAAAGACATAGCCTTCTCAATTCGCGTATTGTCTAACCTCATTCCAAACAGGAGTTTGTATATGCTGTAGAGAAGATAGAAATTAGGTAGAAATAAGATTTCTGGAGAGAGAAGGAAGTGAACTATTCATCAGTTTGAGGCGGATCTACGCCTCCATACGCCTTTAAGTCCTTCACATGCCAGCGACCTAGCGGGTTGCCTTCCTGATCCTGTAGTTCGTACACTAATTTAGATATTGCCTTGGAAATTCGGCAAAGTACGAATTTGGGGGCCAGTTTGGCAGCAAAGTTCTTTGCAGCATTCGAAAGGGGGTAAGTATGTTTCCATACTAACTCTCCTTCCTGGAAAACATCTGGGCGCTTACGCAGATCATAATACTTTTTATTTACGTCATAAGCCTTTTTTAATTTGACTCTGACGTCTTCAAAGATAGGAGGCAATCTAGAGATATCATTTTCCCTATGCACATAAGAAAGATCTTCTGGTAGGGCAAGGTAGTTATTTTCGACAGGACCATAAAAGGTTCCGTCAATAGGTATGTTTCGTGCGAAAACAAGAAAAGCAGGAAAATGTTTGGTGACTTCGTTCACAGACAAATTAATTGCCTGGGCCACCTTGTAGACATTTTTATCCCAGTCTTTGTGATTATCTTTCACATAAGACGAGATAGCGGTAAGCAAAGTTCGATTGGTTCTCTCGGTAGGGTTAACCTGTGACAAGTGCCTAGCACTATACCACAAATTAACTTGGTACTCTTCCAATAACTTGATGAACTGAGTACTCTTAAAAATCTGAGCATTGTCGCAGAGAACAATTTGAGGGACACCAAAGATCAAGAAAACTTGATTTTCGAGGTATTTTACAACTGCAGCTGCGGTCGCGTTCGGCATGGGTTTTACCAGTACGAACTTAGAGAACCAATCTGTGACTACGAGAAGTTGTGTATTCCTGGCTTTCGACCTAGGAAAGGGACCCATAAAATCTATGGAGATAAATTGGAAAGGAAAGCTTATGCTTTTGTAACCACCCATTAAACCAGCACGAGCGACATTAGTCGATTTGTGAGCACCGCAAACCTGACAATTTCGTATGAATTTCTTTACCGTTAGGTCCATTTTGGGCCAATAGTAGAATTCCGATATTCGTGCCTTGGTTTTTCTTACGCCGAAATGGGCCGAAGTAGGGGGATTATGAAAAGACGCAACAACATCATCCCTATTTGGTGTAGGTATGACTATTTTCCAATTGGAAAGATTTGACGATAAGGAATGGTTCGGCTTCAGATGTTTGAGAAGAAGACCGTTTTCAACCGTGAAATTTGGGTAACTATCTGGATTTCCCTTGACGTTTTCCACCATTTTCCTATACCACTCATCTGGTGTAAGATCATTCGCGGTTAAGAGAGAGATATTTCGAGAAAGGAAATCTGCTGGAACATTACAAGATCCCTTGCGATGTTTCATCTCGTAATTGAACTGGCTAAGTCGTACACACCACCTAGCTAAACGACCTGTGGGCTCCTTAAAATTTTTAAGCCAGAGAAGAGAGGCATGGTCGGTATAGACCGTGAATTTGGTGCCTTCAACATAGGGACGAAAATGCTCTATGCCGAAAAGGACTCCGAGACATTCTTTTTCGGTAGCATAGTATTTCCTCTCTGCCTTAGAGAGAGTGCGACTAGCGTAGGCTATTGGGTGTTCGAAACCTTCGTCTTCTTGATACAGAACTGCGCCGATTCCATAGTCACTCGCATCAGTTTGTATGCAGAAAGGCTTGGAAAAATCAGGGCTAGCCAAGACAGGGGCCGATGTTAGGCGTTCTTTAAGAAGTTTAAAGGCTTGGTCAGCTTCTGAAGTCCAAGTAATAGACTGTCCCTTCTTTCTATTGTGCAAAAGTGCAGAGATAGGGGCACTAATAGTGGAAAAGTCTTTGACGAATCTACGATAGTATTGCAAAATGCCTAGAATGTGCCTGACACCTGTGGTGTTGCGAGGAATGGGAGCTTCTGTGATTGACTTTACTTTGTCTTCACAAACACGGAGACCGTGTTTGTCTACAATAAATCCAAGGAAAGAAAGAGAGTCACGACAAAATTGACACTTCTTAAAATTCACAGTGAGGTTGGCCTTACGTAACCTTTCATAGACTTCGTTTAGAACTTCAAGATGTTTCTCAAAGGTATGGGTGACAACAATTATGTCATCCAGATAAACAAAAACAAACGGCTCGAGGTCAGGTCCAATGATCCTGTCCATGAGACGTTGTTGCGTTTGTGCGCTGTTCCGCAAACCAAAAGGCATACGCCGGAACTGGTATAAACCCCTTCCGGGTACTATAAAAGCTGTCTTCGGACGTGATTCAGCGTCTAGAGGTACTTGGAAAAAGGCTTGCTTTAAGTCTATAGAGGAAAGAAAATTAGCGTCTCGCAGTTTACAGAGAATGGAATCTATCCTAGGTAGAGGGTATGCATCATGGGTGGTAACTTCGTTTAGTTTTCTCCCATCAAAGCACATGCGATAGGTATTATCCTTTTTCTTCACTAAAAGGACTGGCGAACACCAGGGTGAATTACTTTTCTCTATGATGTTAAGTTTCAAAAGCTTATCAATTTCCTCATTTAGAAACTTTTGTACTGCCGGAGACAATGGATACTGCCTTTGCCTAAAAGGTTTGGCATTCGGGGTCTCTATAGAATGACAGAGAACAGAAGTTTCTGGCAGCACATCGATAGGAGATAAAATTTGAAATTTTTCGATAATCGGGTTCAATTTCACGACATCTTCAGGAGGAAGAGTAGAAAAATCATGGATTCTACTTATGGTGCTAACCTGGGGTTCTTCAAAACAAGAGGGAGGATCCACCCGGTCTCTAACCTCAAATGAATCTCTGGAAAAATCAATAGAGATATTGAAAGCTATGGCCACGTTCATACCTAAGATAATCTCGGGCAAGATAGAAGGTACAACATGAAAACGAACAACTTTAGTGACGTCATCAATTGTTAAGGTAAGGTCCAAGATTGAAGTGACAGGTAATGGTGAACCATCTGCATTTCGAAGTGAACATAAGAGATCTGAATTTCCAGAGGAATCATGGGTTCTGCCGAAAATTTCTTTTATGACTTCTACATCACAAACCGAAATATTCGCTCCAGTGTCAAAAAGAGCAGTGAAACGCTTTCCTTGCATATCCACCGAGATATAGGGACGATTATCTACTGGATCGGGTTGTAGAATTTGAGACACGATTGGGGGTATCATTTCAGGGGTCGTAGACCTACTAGGTTTATTTTTAGGGATTACAATTGGAGTCTGATAGAAATCAGAGACTCTATTTAACCAGACCTTCCACATATTCCTTTGATGGTGGAGGTCCGCAGTCGTAAATATATTTACTTTTGGTTTTCGGAGGGGCTTGCGTGGTTTGTATCCACGGGCCTCTTCGAAGGGAGAGATACTTTTGGGTGTCTTGACTCCTGCTGCGTTGCACCCTGACGCGCAGTCTTCTCGTTTTTTGGGCGAGAATAGTTCGGTGAGCAAGAGGGACATTTTGGCTTAAAAACATCTTTCTTTCCACAACCGTAGCAGAAAATAGTTCTGGGTTTTCGACATTTAGGGTAAAGATGACCCTGGTTAGAACAATTCCAACAGAAAGGTAAAGAAGCTTGGTCGTGACCTGCATCACGTTTTCCTGAAAGACGAGAAGTTGACCTTGAAGGGACAAAAGAATGTTTTGCCGATGTTAGGATGGCCTCATCTGGACATGCCAGGTCTGAACTAAGGAGACTATGCACCTTCTTTGAGGGAGGGGGTCGATATTTAGAAATCATGGCCCTATTGTCTTCTAGTTTCTTGCATATAGAAATAATCTCATCGGCAGTTGACACTTCAACCAGAGCCAAATGGTTCAAGAAGTAGGGGTGTAGATTCCGCTTTATGATCTTAAACTGTTCCTCCTCTGAGGGAATAATTGAAAGTCTTTTGAAAAGTTCTTTCATGGAGGCTACATACAGGGCTACTAGCTCCTCTTCTCCTTGAGTGCGATGATTTACCTCATTGAGAAGATCATCATCGTAAGATAGGGGTAAGAAAGTTTCCTTCAACTTCAACTTAATTTCTTGCCAAGATTTTAACGAACCGGCAACACTGCGATACCAGGTGAGGGCCTTATCCTCAAATAAGTCAACTGCTGAAGTAAAAAGACTCTCATCGGAAACATTCCGCGAGATTTGCAATTCTCGAACCCTTTCTAGGAAATAAATCAGGTTGTCTTTACTAGAGCCTGAAAACCTTAGGTTCCACTTATGTACAGGGACACTGTACTTGGTACTAGCTGTTGAGGTGGATGATTGCGAGATATCAGAAACAGGAGGAACGACTGGTTCATTCTCATCCAACTTCAGAAGCCATTCTCCCTCCAACTGGAGTGCTTCTCCATAAGCCTCATCTCTATGAAATTTCTTAGAAGCATCAGCTTCAACATTTAATCTGTTTATTCGAGCGATAACGTGATCCACTCGAAAAGGGATACGTCTGCTTGCAAGATCAGTGAACAATCCAGAAGCTTCAGGAATCTTTTTCTTTAAATCTAGCAAAGTTGCTTTGATTTCAGAAAGATCCTTATCAAAATCGTAGGGTGACTCTAACGCTACCGTAGAATCTTCCCTATTAATAAGCGCTCGGAATTGTTTCCTTCGCTTGTCTTGCGTACTTTGAGGTGTTTGGTTCCTCAACGCAATCTCATAGGTAAGCTCATCGCTGAGCAGGGCTGAAGCGGGATTCATTTTAGAAAAATGTAGGTACTATAATATAGTATAGATAGATGAGAATAAAATTTTTTATTTTATTCTAGAGAGAAGACAGTAGTATTATCAGCACAGGTAGGCAACGTAGCACCTAGTGTACCTGGCCTAAATAAAGAAAGAATGAACCTGGCCTATATAAAGAAAGAATAAACCTGGCCTACTTGACTTGGCTGTGACGTCGCGTCACCAGTACAAGTGAGAGAGAGAGAGATTTAAATTCAAAAGAATTCCCTTCGTTTTAAAACGAAAAAATAGGTCACGGTATTTCAAAAAAACTAAAATACCGATATAAGATATAATTTCTTAGTAGAGAGAGAGATAAAGGTAATCTAGAGAGATACTAAGATAAGATAAGGCAATATTTAAATATGCATAGGTATGTCGGTAAGAACAGATATTCTCTAGAGTCGGTAAGGTAGGGATCGGAAGAAGTACATGTCACCATGGCGTATCTTTACACGTAAAGAATTCACTTTCTACGTTAGACGTAAAGAATTGTCGTTGCTTTAGCAGTCTGTCAGCGTATGACAATGACAGAGGGACACCAGTTGGAACAGCTGATCGATAATTCAGATATTTCGAATTTAACTTAAAATTCATGAGCGAAGGTATGGGATAATGTTAATGAAGGAAATGTTTGGATGTAACTTTCAAAGACAGTTTGATCGCAGAGCTCTCTTAAGAGTATCCTCTTTGCACGGAGTCAAACTTCTCCCAAAGCTTACTCGAGACCTTCGCGACAGTATTAACAACCACTCCGTAAAGCTCCTTTTGCAAGGTTACCCTTTAGCGGCAGTGTAGCGGTAAGAAGATAAGGTATTTTCGCGTCACGACACTATTATTCACCAGCAGTAAAAAAACAATAACTAACTAAGACATTCTTAGACTAACATGCGAGTTCATGCAACTATAATAATCATGCATTAAAAAAATTAAGATAACTGTACGATACATCTGAACAAAGTAATTTATGACGTTAATATCAATTTTCCATTTATAATGGGAACTAGGAAGAGATCAAGTGCTTTTATTTAATTAAGGTAGTTTCTAATCCAAAGTTTGAGGGTGAATTCGATTCCCGCCGGGGAAATGCCAATTGCAGCGTGAGCATAATAATTGATTATAATTCAGGGAATGTCGAAAGTAGCAGTAACGAGAGCTTGCAGTGCAAGCGAAGGGCAAAATGTTGTTTCGGCAAAAAGATAATACTGCAAAAGAAACTTTCACGACAAATTTCTCTGAAGATAATGAAGTTGAATAACTTGAAAACTGAATCAAATACTATCAGAGTGCTAGTTATTCTGCTGCTTTAATTATTTAAAAGGTACACCCTATATATATAGGTATCTAAGGTAGATTAGGGATGCCAAAGAGTTCTTCAGTTCTTATTAACTCGATTTGCTCGAGTTCTTATTTTTATTGTGCTACCTAAACTCTATGAAGAACTAATAAAAAGTAGATTTAGGGTTATAAAGATGTTAATGTGATTTTCAAAGAATAAGTTAAAATGGACAGATGTTTAATGAGCAAATTATGGTTTACATTTCCTGTTTAATTAAAATCAAATAATTATCCTGTCTTATTTTAAAAGCTTTAAAACTGATATAAATATGTTTAAACAATCAGTTTGTTTGAAAATAAAGGATCCTTTATCTTGTACAGCTGTGTACAAAAGAATAAGATACTTCCGATATCATTTATATCGGGAAAGATAAAGTTCGTGAGTGATAATTAATTAATTTACTAAGTTAGCACTGATCTTCTAGTCCTTCTTCGTCATGATCGGTGAAATAAAATAAAAGACAACACTTACAGTTTCCGGGATGAAGCTGATTGAGGTAAAAACTGTCTTTATTTTGACAGTAAAAAGGATATTAATAACTCCTGGACTTTGCTAGGTGTGGTGCTTAGTCAGGCATTGAAATCTCCAGAAGAAAACCAGCAGGTGTAGGGACCGCGCCCTGACGAGGCTCCTGGGGTTGAAAGGTCGTAAACAGCACTAGCACCGGGAAAATGTTCTGTTGTTATTGGAGATCTTCGAAATGTTGATTTATTTCACCTTGGATGAATGAAAACGGTGGAAGGATGAATTAGATAGTTGGAGAATAAAAATGGGCCATGCTCCCTTTGTTTCTTAGTTGAAGATGGCTTCCTCGGTCGCAATAGGCAATTAATCCAGATAATTAGTAAATACCGGAGAAGACAAAGTATTTACCAGAGATAAAGGTAAAGATAAGGTATAAGGTAACGTTGAGATAGAATCCCCGAAGGATTGAAGGAAATCCCAGAAGATATCCCAGAAGCTAAAAATAAGTAATAATCGAATTAAAGCTTCTCTTCAAAAATATCTGTAATGGCGACTTACCCTGAACAACAGGCTTCGATGGGAACGATCAAGAGAATCAACTTTCTTGATGGACAGATAAAAAGGAAGTGAATTCAGTTCCGTGAACTGGAGAGGAAATCCGCCTTCGGTTGGTGAAAGGAGAAATGTCACGGGCAGATACTGAAATCTGATTGACAGTTGACAACTTATTTGGTTCCTGAAAGGAACTCAGGATCGGACTGAAACGACAACTTATTTGGTTCCTGAAAGGAACTCAAAATCCTAGTGAAACGAAACGTGCAATGCCATCTAGTAGTGAATTATCCAGACAGTACCAGCGCCAGAATATGGTGTGGGTAGTCAGTTCAAAGATGCGATCTATATTATAGGGAGTTGTAGGGAACTGTAATTTTACAATTCTCTTTAAAACGAGGGAAGCTTTGCAAAAAGGACAACAGGTGACGTATTCACGTTACAATTTATCGAACTGTTTGCAGCTTGCGAAAACGGAAATTTTGAGATGACCTAATCTTGGTCCATCTAGATCTACGTATAAGAAATACCTACACATTTTCATAATAATAATAATAACAATTGCGATATAAAAAAATAAAAAACAATTATTACTAATAAGAGAAATCACCTATAAGAAGATTTTCTTACAGGTAATAAGACTGTTCCAACCAATGAGGCGTGCCTGCCTCTGAGCAACACTTCCTGTACTCAGAGAAAATAAATTAGGTCTTTCCCGGATTAGAAATTGTGTTTGTCATAGACTTACATAGACGGTGGACCATAGACACTTACATGGTCCATCGTGTTTGAATACCTTCTTGCTTCTACCAGCGGAACGATTAGTCTTCCAAAAAACGTTTTTTTCATGAGAAATGTAGGAAATTTTGTCTACTTAAATTGTGTATAGAATGGACTTGGCAAAAAACCGCTTCCTTTCTGAGATTTAGACCAAAAACCGGAAAGGGAGCATATAAATTTGGGCAAAAAGTGCAAACAAAAACAAAAGTTACGGGCTAACTTTTTGTCAGCAACTTCAAATTCGTGTTCAGTGATCCAGAAAACATAGAGGGTGAGAAATAAAAAACTATATCAAAACTTTCCTGATTTCCACGCAATCCGAGTATTTTTTGGCGCGCTCTACCGGCGGAACGGCTAGTCCGCTCATATAAACGTTTTTTATGAGAAATGTAGAAAATTGTGTCTACTTTTTTAATACTTTAATTTAGTTTAATACTATACAATCCCGTTAGAGAGACGATTTCACTTTCCCGAGTAAGAAAGTGATGCAGCTAACGAAAAAAAATGGGATGATTTGTCTGGAGTTTTTTTTTACGAATACCCATACACCAAAAAATGGTCGAACTCACCCCACCTAACCTAAATTTTATTTTCCATATCGACATGCAATTCCTTTAAAGTTAGTTGTATTGTAGGTATATAGTTTTGGTTTATAAGATATGGTGTGGTCTGCATGATAAGTTAAATTATATAGCATTGTTTCCAAATAATCACAAGACCAATCATTATCTTCAAGATGTAAAAATAGCAGATTAGAATCTAGGAAGTGGGAATATGGCAGTGTTCTTAAGCGATTATTATTTATTCTGAGCTCCTTTAAATATACCAAGGGAATAAATAGTTGATTGCTTACAGATTGTAAACTGTTGGAAGATAAATCAAGTGACTGAAGATTTTTTAGTCCAGAAAGTGTCCCTGATTTTCCCAAAGATTCTAAAAAGTTGTTATTGAGTTGTAAAATTTGTAAGTATTCCAGTCCTACGAATGCTCCTACTTCTAACTCACGTAAGTTATTATAAGACAAATTTAATGATATTAAATTAATAAGACCTTCGAAAGAGTTATAGTTTATAGTAAACAAATTTCCATGATTAATACTTAAAATCTGCAAATCATCAAGGCCTCTAAAATATCCGTTATTTAATACTACCTGCTGATTAAAAATTAAACTGAAATTGGCCTCTCTTAAAGTGATTAAACCATTGAAAATGTCTGGTTGTACACCTGTAATCGAAACGTTATCGAAATTAATTCTCTTCAAATTAATTAATCCGTAAAGACAGTTTTTTGACTCCAAAGAAATGTTTGAATTAGTGACGGTAAAATTGACTAATTTGCCTAACTTTGAGAATTGTTTACTTTCTATTCTCCATGGTCCGTTCCTACTATCAAAAGATAAACTCAGAGAAGTTATATTGAGAGAATTACAAAATGCATATGGGCTGATTTGAGACAACAAGTTACCTTGAAGGTGTAATTCTTTTAGTCTTTTCATGTTTGTAAAAGCATTGGGCCTGATAATTGTAATATAATTGTCGGACGCATCCAGTATTTCGAGAGTTTTATAAATATTCGTTTCATTAAAATTCAATTCGGTTATTTGATTTCTGGACAAATTCAGATAATTCAGATGATCAAACATTGTGGTATTCGCTGTTAAGTAAGTCGGTAGTTTGGAAATCAAATTGTTACTTAAAATTATTTTACTCAATAGCGGATTCGTGTTATTGCACAAAGAGATATCAAACTGGAGAATTTTGTTGTTGGATAAATCAATTTCGATCGTGTTTGTCGAGCAGAATATACCAAAATCAAGCGATGGTAGCATATTATCACTTAGTATAATTTTATTAACATATCCTTTTGAAAAAGATAAAACGTTGAGAGAATATATTTGATTGTGAGATAAATCTATTACTTCAGAACTAAAATTATTAAATGTGTGTTCCTGTAATATTTGGATGCTGTTGTAACTTAAATTTAAAGCTGATATTACCAAGCCATTGAAAGCATTTTCTGATAAGTTGTTGATTGAAGAATTAGTCAAGTTGATTTTAACAAATTTAGAAAACATGGTGTAATTGAAAGAAAATGGAAATAAAGTATCCAAATTATTTTTTGTTAAATCCAGTGAGTTTTTCAGGTAAAATCCTGCCATCGTGTTACTGTTCACCTCATTCATATCACAGTCAGAAAAATCGATATTATCTATTGTTACAGACATTATTGATCGGATAAACACTTCATTTAAGTGTAAATTTTTTCTTAATATAATGCTATTTAATTCTACTCTGAAACTATCAAAGAATAAATTCAAAGTTTTCATATTATTTCCTTGCAAATCTAAATACTGCAATGAATCGGCGTAAAGAAATTCAGTTTCGTTAATGTTTTCGATTCTATTATAACCTAAATATAAAGTACGTAGAGTGCGTAAATTCTTTATGGAAAAATTCAAATTCTGAATCTTATTACTGCTGAGATCTAAAGTTAGCAATTTACTATAATTTTGGAATGCGTCTCTGTCAAGGAAATTAATATTGCAGTTTTGAAAATTCAGTGTGCTAGTGAAATTAGGTTTTTGAGTGGGTATATTTCCAAGTCGAAAGAAAAGATTATTACTCAGGGTCAGAGAATCCGGAGAGTTTTCCATATTCTGAAGAAATGATAACTCAGTTAAATTGTTCTTTTCGAAGTTTACGTCTAATTGGAGCCTGCCAGGTTTATCACTTATTCTATTCGTCACATTAACTATATCATTCACTTCGACTTCTCCTACTCCTAAATAAGCAGAAAAGTCTAGTTTAACCTGCAGCATTTCTGTATTATATGTCGTACGTTTGTTGAAGGTTAGTACCACTTCCAGAAGTTGCTCGTATAGAAAATCACGAGAAATCGAACTCTCGGTCAATTTAATTTCCATTACGTTTATGTAATCTGATGGTTCGGTAGGAAGTGATCGAAACTCTCGAACAGCATACTTGAATTCTTCTTCGTCCGCTGAGATGCAAGATAGCATGGTTTTTGTATAATTACAATCACCCATTGTTACATGTATTACTTGAAAAATGAGGATGCATGTGTAAAAGATGCATAACTTAAAGTGCTTAAGCCTGATGGTCCCTAAAAAACAAGAAAGTTTAGTTATACGAGTTTCGTTGCAATATCTATTTTTCGCCTACTGAACTATACACATAGTTCAACTACGACTACAAAACCCGTAAAATAACAAAACAATCGTAAATAATCATCTTGAAGTATTTTTATGAAAATTGGTTTTTATTTATTTATTATACAGAGTGGAAAGTTAGCAACGCATAAATGCATTGATTCTTTTGATATTATTTTTTTGAAAAAAAATCCGAGGGATTTTGATTGTAGCAAATATTTTCAGCCTATTCTCAGATCCTTGTGTCATTTGATGTTCATGTTTTGACGTCATCAATTTTTTTTTTAATGACAACCTTATTTTTATTATTGATTTTGGTTGTACTTTATATTCCGTTTCCAACCGTATAAATTTTCAATGTGCTATATTGTAGAGACTCCAGAAAAACAGATTAAATTAAAAAAATCGTTTTTTGTTTGAAATTATGAAAACAGTTGAAAAATTATATGGCGAGAAGTCATAGTAGTGACGATGACTTCTTGTGCGAAGCAAACTAAATTAATGTTTTTTTTTATGCTATAAATCGGAAACTATGTCAACTTTTTCCCTTTAATTTGATGAATCTTTAATATTGAAACTTTAAAGCTGTTTTCCCAATTTTTTCTAATATAATATATTAAACATTTTATACGGCTGGACACAGAATAAAAAGGACATTCAAAATCCATAATAAAAATTATGGGTTGTCATTAAATAATACGTTGTAACATGAAAAACAAATGACACAAAGAACTGAAAATATCACAGAATTATTGAATTTATGCGTTACTAACTTTCCACTTTCCACACTGTATAACCATCACAATAGATTTACATGCAATAATTCGGCAGGACTATTCGCTTAATGTTCCATTTCACACGCGGGGAATAACAATCTAAAGAACGCCAGCATCACACCCAAACAAATAATAATGTAATAGATACAAAAAAAAAAAAAAAATAATAATTCCCAGGACACAAAATTTGGAAGAAGCAGTTCATTAGAGTTGACTAATAGTACAGGCAACAGTTAGATTTTCCCAATGTTAATATGGACACATACTCTACTTCGCTGCATTTTTGCATACGCGTTTACGCCCCTCTCATTGTCCCAAATGTACAAAAGTCTACAATTTTTGCGTTACGGGGGGAGCGGGAGGGGACCTGAAATGTGTTTCCAATTCTCTCGGCTTGTACTTTTCTAGTAACTGCAACGGTTACCGATGGGGGGGCGAAGCAAATTTTATTGAAGCAATTTTTTTTATTTAAATTATAACCTCCAGTGAGGTAAAACCCTTTCCCGTAAGGGGATTAAATCCTCCAATAGATCCCAACGGTTGAACTGGACTCTCTATGGTGGTATGGAAAAGAGTCCACAGGAAAAAATGTAGGTAGGTATATAGTATTTTAATGTGTGAGAAATGCTACGTCAATGTCAAGTGTAACAAAATATGACAAATGCTATAAATAAAATCGATATAGAGGCATTGAATTATCACTATTTACATAATGCAGATATTTCCCAGTATATATAATATCCATAACAATTCTTGTGTCCGAATTCACAGTTCTTATAACCCATGCAGAATGCTTAAAATAGTAAAATCACGTTGTAGAGGTCAGTTTAATTGAAACAAAATTTCGCTCCCAAAAGTTCACCCTACCCCCCAATCGGTAACCGTTGGCAGTTACGACAATAGTCACGGGAGCAACTCTACAATGATTAGTTTTATCGGAGCTATAATACAAGCCAAGAAAATTAGAAAACAAATTTCGTACTTTTTAGGCCCCCCCCCCCCCCCCGCTCCCCTCGTAACGAAAAAATTGTAGACTTTTGTACATTTGGGACCACACTGTCCTTCTGGCAGGAGGTTGTTCAACACATAAACCTGTCCTTCCGAGACGACGACGTAAGTACTTCTAGCAGGACGAACAAAATGAACAAAGTGTGCGTGACGCCAGAATTACAAAAATTTTCGCTGAAACCCAAACGCATTGTCCCTATACAGGGTGTCTCTGAAAGGTGCGGAAAAAAAGCTACCACAAATTCCTGAGGCCTAAATAAGCCGATCTAACCCAACTTATCTCTGTCCAAAAGTTGATGATTTCGGAAATACAGGGTGTCAAAAGTTCAATTTGGTTTCCGTTTTTCTTAAATAACTTTTTTAATAATTGGTATATTTTCACAATATTCGGCTGAAGGGGCTTTTGTGGGGTGAAAAATTAAGAACTGCAATAATTTTTATTGTAAAATTTAGAGGGCGCCACCTGCGGTACCTTGAACACATTCAAAACGAACTATATTTTTTGGGCCACTCTGTATTTAACTTTTAAATAAAAATTCTTATTCTCCAACGTCTTTTACCAAAAAAAGGCATACGTGGTAAGAGTTGATTTGAGCAGCCGTTTCTGAGATATCTGTATTTAAGAAAATCACTACGTGCATGGCCAGGCCTAAGTAAGTAGTTATTATTGTAATAATTATTGTAATAATTGAACACAATTTGAAGCGAAGGCATTGAATTAAAATTATTTTACTTAAAGTGCCATACCAGAGGTTTCAGGTGTGAGCTACCTCTCACATATGCCTGTGGTGCGCGTGCCACCCTTTTTATCGGAAGAGTCCGAAAGGCACTATTTGAGAAGTATTACGAGGCAGAGTACTATGCGGGCTTTTCCATTGCCTTCCACAAGGTGCATCCCGATTTTGGCTCGAGTAGCACAACAAATACTTTTCGGCTGCTGGTGAGTTTCGAACCAAGGTTTACCGGCTGGTGGACGAACGCTCTATCCACAACACCACGGGACCCACTTAACGAATTTACATCAACGAGATACTGTGACTATAAACCAAGTAAGTAATTGGTGTCAAATCGAATCTAAAAAGAACAATTCAAGCATACACTGGAATAATAATTATTGTCAAACAATTTTCAAATTTACTTTAGTAATGGCCGTACAGTATACTAATGAAGAAATGAACGATATGTTATTGGTTTTTGGATATTGCCAAGGAAATGGTTTAGAATCTTGCAGATTATCAGTGAACGATTTCCGAATCATCGTTTACCAAACCATAAAACCTTTAATGAAATACGTCTTCGTGAAACAGGTAGGTTTACGCCTGTTTCTATTAATTAAGGTCGTGCACGTACGATAAGAACTCCAGAGGTTGAGGAAGATATTTTAAATAGGATTGAAGAAAATCCTAAACTCAGCAGCAGACGATTGCGCTTAGAGCTAGGTGTATGTAAAGATACTGTTAACAGGGTGACCAGAGAACAATTACTGCACCCATTTCATGTTGAACGGGTATAAGACCTTTTACCCCATGATTATGAACCACGTCTAGCTTCCTGCCGGTTTCATTTCCAAGAAGAATCAGGATAGGAACTTTACACAAGGAATTTTATTCACAGATGAAGCCTTTTCCACGCGGAGTGGCATAACTAATTTGCACAATGAACATGTCTATGCTGGAGAAAATCCTCATGCGATTAAAGTAAGCCATTACTTATCAAAAGTAAGCCATTATCAGCATGAGTTTAAGATCAATGTGTGGGCAGGAATCATAGACACTTTCATAATTGGTCCTGTCATTTTATCACCTCGACTTAATGGCGAAAATTATTTGGAAAAACATCTGCAAAACGAATTACCATACTTGTTTGATCCCCTGCCCTTGGTACTTCAAAGATGGATGTGGTTTATGCATGACGGTGCTCCTCCACATTTTTCGATAAATGTACGTAATTATTTGAGCGAACAGTATCCAAATATATAGATGGATAGGTAGAGCCAATGATGCACCCACAAGTAGACCAGCTCGATCGCCTGCTATGACACCGATGGATTACTTTTTATGGGGAACTTTGAAAACCCTTGTGTATTCTAGGCCATAGTAAATACGGAAGGTTAATTAAAGAGACGTATTGAAACCGGAATGGACGTTTTGAAAAATGATCACAAAATGCTCCAAAGAGTTCAATTTAATTTTTTAAAACGTATAAATCTTTGTATACACCAAAATGGAAATCATTTTGAACATTTGATAGAAGCATTTTTTTTATTAAATTAAACTAAATTTTTGTTGTTGATAAATCTCTTATTGACTGTTTTAACTAAAGTACCTATAAAGTTAAATCCACATTTATGTACCTAGTCGTTTTTTTGTAGCTTTCAGTGACAGTTATTTTAATTCAACGCCTTTGCTTCAAATTGTGTTCAATTAATACAATTACTTACTTAGGCCTGGCCATGCACGTAGTGATTTTCTTAAATCCAGATATCTCAGAAACGGCTGCTCAAATCAACTCTTACCACGTATACCTTTTTTTGGTAAAAGACGTTGGAGAATAGGAGTTTTTATTTAAAAGTTAAATACAGAGTGGCCCAAAAAAGATAGTTCGTTTTGAATGTGTTCAAGGTACCGCAAGTGGCGCCCTCTAAATTTTAAAATAAAAATGATTGCAGTTTTTAATTTTTCACCCCACAAAAGCCCCTTCAGCCGAATATTGTGAAAATATACCAATTATTAAAAAAGTTATTTGAGAAAAACGGAAACCAAATTGAACTTTTGACACCCTGTATCTCCGAAATCATCAACTTTTGGACAGAGATAAGTTGGGTTAGATCGGCTTATTTAGGCCTCAGGAATTTGTGGTAGCTTTTTTTCCGCACCTTTCAGAGACACCCTGTATAATATTTTGATGACGAACTTTAACTTATGGTAAGTTTTTAAATAATAGAGATAAAATGAGGATTTAAAAATGCGCTAGTTCCTTAAAATATGCAGAATCTACTGGTGTTTGAAACTTTTCTGTAAGCAGTACCTGAATCCCTCTATATCATTTGGAATGAACGCTGGAAGGTACTTGTACGTTCTATTACTAAAAGCGTATGCAAAAATGCAGGGTGGTAGAATATGTTTCCAGCTCAAATTCCCTACCGCCTGTACTTACTAGAATAATCGATGCATTGGAGAAAACCGAGGGTAGCCTGCAGAAACCTCTGGAATATGGGAGATTTTGAGAGATCGTGTCAGGAGAATCACAATGTGTTAATTCAGAACGCCGATTTTAAATAATACTTCTAAAGCAAATTCATCCAGGATTCTTTTTCTGGATAACCTGGCGAATGATATGAACTTGTTAGCTTATGATGCAACGCAAAGGTGCAAGATTGACATCACCTTTGTAGCGGGACACGAGATAACACAACCGTGAACTTATGTGCTTAGAACAAGGAACGAGATGGTAAGGGTAAAAGTATTGTGTACCAGAATGATAGAATCAAGAATTCTAAATTCAGAAGAGGTCACAAAATCATAAATTAGCCCTAATATCACGTCGAGGTCCTTGAAATCAGAGACAAATAAGAGGAATTGGTTACTTTAAGCTTCAGACTAAAAGAAATCAAAAGAAGAAATAGAATTATTAGTGCACCGGGTAATAACATGAACGATAGAGCGCTGGAGTGTTACACAATCATCAAAAAAGTTTATCTTGCGAAAAAGTTTCAGGTCATGAGAATATTTACAGACCCGCAATGATTTCATTAATAAAGGAGTTAGAAAAGGGTGGCCCAGCTTTAGATTATTGAAAGATCTTATCGGATATCATAAGTGACCGGGTGTTCTGAAGAGTTGGGACGTTAATAAACGTAGAGAGCTGGGATCGGAAAAATAGTTAGAAAAGAATCTTGTCAAATCATTCGAAATGACAAAAGCCGAAAGCTTTGCAAGTAGATATAATAGTCTATTTGACTATACCAACTCTACCAAAGGCTTTGGGAAAATTCAAATAATAAACCACACTAAGTTGAAATTAACATTTCAAGTTTCAGAGGAGAGTGGGTAAAAATTTTTGGAGACATCAAGGATTTAGCTTTAGATTTAGATCAGGACTTAAGGATACGACAGGCCTCACCCTATTAAGGAATATAATAAGGGTTGAAAAATGAGTTGGTGGTTTGAAAGAAAAATCCCCAAATCCGAACGAATTATTGCCACAATATTTCTTAAAGGGCCCTCTATCTTATATTTTCAAAATTATTTCTTTATTATTGGATAAAAACCAAACTTATATAATTCATAACTTACCCATAGTGGATAATAATACACCTCAAAAATAAAAGACGTTCTCTTTTTTATCACTCTTTACAATTATTATTATTTTATATTCAAACAAGTTTTTTCAAGATAGCACTATTTAGAACGTACTCTTGTCGATCTGAAACGCATTTGTAGGCATGTGCCTAATATATGAACTGCTGTGTTATTTTTTATTTTCCTGTGATTAATTTCAGATAAGTTAGTTTTTTATAGAAGGTGTATCTGCTATCTGTAAGTATTGGTAAATAAGTGAACTATCTAAATAGTAGCGTGTGTGAGTCGGAAAAAAACCCGAAAATTGTAAATATTTTGAGCCGGAACAAGATTACTTCCCCCCTCCGTTTTAGAGGATGCTGAACACGATGACGTTGTCAGAATTTCTCTTTGGGGTTGCGCAACCCCTCAAAACGGCCAAAAACCACCCCCTAGAGAGATAAACCGCGCTTCAATCCATTTCCCTGCAAAAAAAATCTTCCCCCCGTTTTCGAGGATGCTGAGCACAATGGAGGTGCTGGACATCGCGTGCGACCCCGACCAACCCCTCCACCGGCCAATACTCACCCCCGAAATGGGTGATTTTTTTTATGTATATGTAGGCGAAACGATGGACTTTTTCGAAAACCTTTTTGAAAATTCAAGTACAGAATCACAATGGCCATAATTTAAAATTATTTTGGAGTATAAAGAGTGTCCCATATGACAGTGACATATCAAAGTTATGTTTTTTTAAATGGAATGCTCCTATGTTATTGCATTTTTAGATTATCTGAGAAGAGGAAATAAGATTGGCTTTTACAGTTGGTGTTTAAATTCAGAAGTTTTTGAGTTATAAACAAGTGAAAATCGTCATTTTTTAAGTTCAATTTGCCCTGTACAACGAAAACGGCTAAAGATAGAGAAAAACGGCTTACATGTCCTTATTTTAACTTTTTATGTACTATCCTATGGTATAGTTTGTACTTTCTTTGATTTTTTTATTTGGCGACGCGTAGAGAAATCTCAGATTTTTTCAAATTTTTTATCACCCTGTATAAACATTTCATCTACATCATAGGATAGTACATGAAAAGTTAAAATAGGGACATGTAAGCCGTGTTTCTCTATCTTGAACCGTTTTCGTTGTACAGGGCCTTGAACTTGAAAAATGACGATTTTCACTTGTTTATAACTCAAAAACTTCTGAATTTAATCACCAACTGTAAAAGCCAATCTTATTTTCTCTTCTCAGATAATCTAAAAATGCAATAACATAGGAGCATTACATTTAAAAAAACATAACTTTGATATGCCACTGTCATATGGGACACTCTGTATACTCCAAAATAATTTTAAATTATGGCCATTGTGATTCTGTACTTGAATTTTCAAAAAGTTTTTCGAAAAAGTCCATCGTTTGGCCTACATATACAAAAAAATCACACATTTCGGGGGTGAGTATTGGCCGGTGGAGGGGTTGGTCGGGGTCGCACGCGATGTCCAGCACCTCCATTGTGCTCAGCATCCTCGAAAACGGGGGGAAGGTTTTTTTTGCAGGGAAATGGATTGAAGCGCGGTTTATCTCTCTAGGGGGTGGTTTTTGGCCGTTTTGAGGGGTTGCGCAACCCCAAAGAGAAATTCTGACAACGGCATCGTGTTCAGCTTCCTCGAAAACGGGGGAGGGAAGTAATCTTGTTCCGGCTCAAAATATTTACATGTTCGTCCGACTCACACACGCCACTAAAAAGTAAATAAGTAAGCTAGCCTTGTTTATTTTTCTATTTTTGCTTATCTTCATATTATTGCTAATAATTTACCGACAGTAGTAACAGGGTAACATTTTTTAATAAAAAAGTTACTCAGACATTTTGTTAAGTGCCTGGATTATAAAGGTACAATTAACTTTGGCCAATTGAAAGTATTGCGATTCACTCTTATACATATACGTATAAGGTATTTATAACGGTCGTTTTTAAGTTTAACTTTTTTAAGTTAAGTTGTAAATATGTATTTCTTTGTTCTCAACCCTTACACCCTGTATAATTGCTCTATAATTAGTAATTAATGATGAATCCTACTGTTGCTATGTTCTCTCAATAAAATTTTAATACTTATTTACCTACATGTCTGAAAATGCTACTTTAAAATTAACGAAACATGTATTAACATAATCTAAGCCATCGATAGCTCCTAGGGGTGGGGATGGGGAGGTTGCAGTAGAATTTTAAAGCATTATTGTTTCATTTATCATCAATAGCTGCTACCTAGAGAATCAGAGATGAGATTAAGTTCAAAAGACGTTATTCATTAAAAAACAGAAATTCATGAGGATCTTTTTTAACTCTCTCACCATTGGGATCTTGAGAAGTAGCGGAGATAAGGGATCTGTTAGAGTAGAGAAACGTGCGTAATTTTATGCTTATTAAGAATCTGAAAGAAAATTTTGGACAACAATTTCAGCTATTGGTGAAATTTATAATGTAGCTACTGAAAAGCATTGAAAATCGATATTTCTTATATTATCCATAATATTTTTTCTATTATTAAAAAAAAAATTGTTTACATACCTAAGATCCATCTGAGATTACAAAAATATTTCTTTATAGTAAAGTTTAGTCCGCCATATTATTTTTTAAGGTAAACTCATAAATCTCAAATCTACATAATATATGAATGGTAGTATCGATAAATATGTTTTTATATACACTCTACAGTTTGAAGGATTTCTAAGTTAGTCCGCTTAAAATAATGTTGCAGTACGTTTAGGAAACTGTTTGCAGGCTCTCTCAGTTAATTTATTTTAATTCAATCTTCATCAGTAGGTACTAGGTATTTATCTTCGAGCACCATATCTAAAGAAGGTTGATTAGATAGTTACATTACGGCAAGCGAAGCTGGCAGCAGCGGCATCTATAGAAGATGCAGGGAAGCTCCTCCAGCATTCCGACAATCTAATCAGCCTTCCATTTACTCGAACCTTGACTATTCAATTTATTTTATCATTTCCTAGATTGCACCAATTGAATAAATAATCTAATAAAATGTCACTAAGAAAGCCTGCCTATACCTGTGAATGCCAGCCAGCTCTCTCTAGTATACAGTGAGGACGTTTATAGTCCCCCCCCCCCCCCCGCTTCTCTTTAAATTCTGAATCAAATTCGATCAAACTTTGGCACAAAAACTAAATCCAATGGCGTGAATTTTACTACGTAGAACTGATGCGTGAAATGTCAAAGATTAAGTTGCAGTCCCTGTTAATTTCAAAATTTAAAAAGGCCAAAAAACTTTTAAAAGACATGACACCTTATTTTGAAGCTGTTGTAATTATTATTGTAGTGTGTAGTAGTAATAATAGTAATAATTACATCTAATTACATCAGGACAATAATTATTATAGTATAAAATTACCCAACCAAAACACATCGCAATGTATAGGTATGCACAGTATAAGGTTCTATATTAAACAAAAATCAGACACTTCACCAACAATGCACCAATTAAATTAAAACAAGTTCAGTAAATTTAAAAAGTCTGAACAGTCGTCCTCGTCACATCAGCAAGCAAAATTTTGACTTAGTATTTTTGGTCATAAAACGTAGGTAGGTGCCTACCAATTTAATGGTAAATCTGGAAAAGGCAATAAAATAACTTAACTTCTACGGAACAAAATAAATATCAATTATTATTAGTTAAAAGCAAAACTGGAAAGATAAACGATGTCTATAACAATAAGAAATAAGCAACACGGCAGTTTATATACGAGGATTGTGCATGTGTGTGAATCTCATAAATTTCAGCAACAGCTTTATGGGAAGACTCCACAGGTCGAGCATGTTCTGGCTCCAGACCTTGCTCTTGCTATCCAGGATAAATCACGTTGTAATTGGAAATGGAAGGTGCTCCTGCCAACATTAATTCACCTCGAAAGATCAGATCAACAAGTTCTGTTATAATATCTTATAATCAGTCTCATAAAGGGTAATTATGATTTCATCTCAATAATAACAAGCCCCCAACCAAATTGAATAGATTATTATTTTTTATGGTTATTTAGGGTGGCTGCTGCTGTTTTGGAAATAGATCGTTCAGTTAATTAACTATACCATATGATTTTAAAGTAGCTTTCTCATAAAAAATTAAAAACTAAGTAAAATATAAATAAATGACTTAGTATATATCACGCCCTCTACAAGCTACAAGCTACAAGCAATGCATCCGAAGAATAAAAAATGTAGACCAGTTCGACAGGGATTATAATGTTGACGCGTATCTGAAAACAAAAACATTATTGTTCCATATTTTTTATCCGCGTCCTTTCACTCGGTTCATTCTTTAAAATCGTTTTCACGTCGTGGTAGTTGGTCGAGCTAAGATTTCGGCACAAAAATTCGCATCCAGGCTCCAGTAACCAGCTGTTGCACCTTGACAAGGCTGTCCTGGACTGGGTCCTGATTTATTGGCTCGGTCTTGAAGTTTACGCGGTGTACTCCATGTCTCGCGTGGCCAGCTAAGAAGAAAACCCCTAACTTAGCTCGCAAACTTGCTTGTTTTTCCCTGTCAGCCGTATATTACGGCACACAAGGGGCGACATGTCATAAAACCCCATTCTGGGCTGTGTACTATCAGAGAATATAGAGATGTGAGCCCCGGTGTGGTGTTGTGTTGGGTGTAAATTTATTGTGTTACAATTCCGTTACAATGTCGGAACTATACTTAAGATTATGTAACGAATGAGTTTAACTAAAGTTTGTGATTAATTGTCTCGGAATTAATTGATTGAAAATAAATAAACACCCTTTCGCACGTATTCTCAAATCATGGCCCGCATAAATAGCTCGAATATGGTTCAATAAACGGGATGGAGATATGCAATGCTGTATACATTGGAATGAGCCGGGAATAATTGATTAGGTACGTAATTAATTTGACATATTATTTCGTTTGTGAATTCGAAAGTTAATATGTACCATCCTAGTTGTAAATGTCCGTATTAAGTCTACTTTTCCATAATATTAAAAAAAAAAATTTAACACGATTTAACCCATAATTTATAAATTTTTCTTCGTGGCACTCATAAACCAACAAAGTGTGTCAAATTGTCTTTGTAAGTTTACATTTATTTTAATTAATCAAATTTTTTTTTTTAATTAAAAACTAATTGCGGTATTAGTTGAAATTGACTTTGAAATAATTGAAATTATCAGATAATATATAGGCTGATCAGTACTTAGCCTCACCGCCCGATGGCGCCACTATTGCAAGAGAAATTTACTGTCGTGTAGTACATTCTCGTAGACAGCTACTGCCAAAATTTCAGCCGAATCGTACTCGTAGTTTTATTTTTCCCGTGTGGAAGCGGGCGTGCGCGCGCCAATTTTCCGCGGAAAAGCAAAAGGAGCAATATCGGTCGGTGATTCACAGCGAAATCAAAGAACGCTTGGATGCTGTGTACCGTGACTCTTCTCTTTGATCGCGACCGTCAAAAATTGGTTTAAGGAATTTCAGCGTGGTCGCAGATCGTTTTTTGATGAGTCACGCCCAGGGGCCCCGAAAACGACTACTATGGCGGATAACGTGACAAAAATCCATGACCTCGTGTTGGCAGACCGCCGATTGAAGATACGCGAGATAACTGAGACAGTAGGCATCTCAAAAGACCGCGTGGGTCATGTCCTGCATAAAATTTTGGGGATGAGAAAAAAAAGCCCATCATGAGATGGGTGCCGCGTTTGCAATCCAAGAAGTTTCTGCGTCGTTTCGTGACCGTCGACGAAACATGGATCCACTGGTATATGCCAGAGACCAAGGATCAGTCGAAACAGTGGACTTCACCCGGCGAATGTGCTCCGAAGAAGGCGAAGACTGTCCTATCGGCAGGAAAGGTGATGGCCACCCTTTTATGACATTCACAAGATGTGATCTATATCGACTACCTGGAGAAAGGCAAAACGATCACAGAGCTGTACTATGCTGAATTATTGGGCCGATTTGACGCTGAATTGCAGAAAAAACTGCCATATATGGCGAAGAAAAAAGTGCTCACACCTCCGCCCTCGCCACGTCCAAATTGGTCGAATTGGGCTACGAACTGCTGCCACATCCACCGTATTCCTCAGATTTGGCCCCGTGCGACTTCTATTCATTTCCAAACTTGAAAAAGTCACTCGTCGGGCAGAAATTTGAATCGAATGAGGAGGTCATCGCCGCCACGGAGGCCTACTTTGCAGACCTCGAGAAAACATATTTTTCAGACGGGTTAAAGAAGTTGGAGCATCGCTGGGTCAAGTGTATCGAGCTAAAAGGAGACTACGTTGAGAAATAAATAGCCACGTTTCCAAAATTATCGTTTTTCTTTTGTACTTATCGGACCGTCCTTACAGGGTAAGGGCGGTTACCCTTACAGGTTAACCGTATTTACAGGGTAAGTCATGTGGAACTATACAAACTCAATTGCATTTTACAATCATATTACATTTCAATAATTACATTTTGAAAATTGCATATACGGTGAACTTCTTGGTACGAACTCCCAGTCAATTTTTCTTAAGCCGGTCCTGGAATTTCTAAGTTTAGAGAAAGGCGATCGAATGATAACAGTGGACAGTTGCACTAAAAATTAGAAGATTCTCACGATCCGATTTTTCAAAATTTACAAATCGTGTAAATGGTGTATAGGTATCAACAGAACAGGGGAGTAGACACTTTTTAAGAGTTACATGATATTCCCCTTAAGGGACTGTACATATGGTAGAAGTTTGTAATGTTCCTCATGAGTCCTCATTAGTATTGTGGATGTTTTTTTCTTAACAACTAAAATGCGGTGAGAGTTTTATTAAGTTTTATCCAAACACTATTCGACAAACAATTCGTGAATTCTAAACTTTGAAAAATGTTGAATATTATGAAAAACAGCACCACAGTGACAACATAATCAGTGCGTAATGTTTCCGTAATAGTAATAGAATTAATAGTATTAGAAATTATTGTTATATTCTCAAAAAGTATATGTTGTTCGAGAAAAATTGTTCTTACCAAAATGAAAGCTATTAAAAAAACAAAGAAATTGTTTTTTTATAAACATTTTAAGTTGAATCCAAATCGACTTATAGCTAGCTAAAAGTATCATTTTTTTAGTTCTCGAAGTATTTGAGGTTAAATAACGGAAAACTGATACATTTTTGAGAAAATACATATGGAACACTTTTTAAAGTACTTAGAAAGACCTTTCTATGGCGTAGATTGCATTAAAACTAAGCGAGCTATGAAAATAAGACAAAACTGGATTTTTTTTAAGGAAAAGTGAGAAATAAAACCAACGCCATTTCTACCATAATTAAAATTTATAGTAATCCTTGAAGGATTTACTTTAGTTTATTATAATTAATGAGCTTATACTTATAAACAAACCAGATTAAAATTTAAAGAGGAGTCCGGCAAGGCTGTGTACTGTCACCACAATTCATCAATACACATATACGTAGTCACAAAATAATATTTCAAGAAGCCCTATTGGAAAGAACAGAAGGGGTGAGAATTGGAGTGACCATCATTAATAGCATAAGGTTTGCAGATACCACCGCAATAACGGCAGAATATATAGAAGATCTACAAATCCTTCTAGAAATCATCAACAAGCAAAGCGAAAAAATGGGGCTAACAATCAACACAGTAAAAACCAAATACATGATTGTCTAAAAAACTCCTGTTGGGAACAAACGACTTACACTGGAAGGCAAACAGCTGGAGAGGGTTAACAAATATAAATACCTAGGAGCAACCTTCAACTCCCAATTAGGCCAAGATGAGGAGATCAGAGTTAGAATAGAAATATGTAGTTCAAAAAGGATTTATAAAATACAAGTCCATGTTCTCAAATAAGAAAATTGAGTCAGGCCATCAGAATAAGATTCTATAATAAGACTGCTATGTATGGTCTCAGCAGCTATATGAGGTAGAAACATGGACCTGAAAGCGCAATCAATAAAAAGAGATTTAGAGATAAAAGAGATCTAAATCTAAAAGAGATTTAGAGGCGTTTAAAATATGTATTTACGTACGTATGCTTAAAGTTCCCTGGACTGCTATAGTAACAAAGAAGAAGTGTTAACACGCATTCGATACGGTAGAATACTGAAGAAAATTATTAAAAAGAAAAATAGCATATCTAGGCCACATAAACCGTAATGATAAAAAAATACTCCTTCTTGCGCGTAATAATGCATAGAAGAATACAAGGGAAGAAGGACGTAGGAAGAATAAATAAATATTGACTGAGGAATATCAGAGATTGGACTAACCTCAGTATGAAACAAATATTTTACGTTATAATAATAATAATAATATATTAATCTAACGAGCATACGTCAGTGTTATAGGACAAGTCAATAAAATTTAAATGTACAAAAACAGGGTTTTGAAAACAGCAAATGGCTCAAAACCAAAAATCAATCGCTGTCAAACTTACAGCTAAAATATTCATCAACAGAATAAAAACAGTGAATCAAAAGAATATGTCCTCTGACCCTTCTCTTGAACGCCTTGTCATACTTTATATTTTTAAATGATTGAGGAAGATAATTGTATAGTCTCACCCCCAATGCGTCATAAGCCTTCAGCGAAAGATTCAGCCAACGGGCAGGCAGATGCAAATGTGTCTTGATACGGGTATTATGACCATGCACGTCCGAATTAACAAAATAATCTATTTTTTTGAGGATGAAGATAACAGAATGCTTCAATAACAAAGAGGGACTGCACTGGTAAAATACGAAGCCGTCTGAACGACTCCCTACATGACACCCCAGGAGGAACCCCGGCAGTAATAGGAACTATACGTTTCTGCGCTACAAAAACACCCATCGCATGAGACGAGCCACCCCAGAGTAAGATACCATACAGAACACGAGACGTTGCAAGGGATATGGATATTAGCGTTTAAAGAAGTGATCGCCAACCTTCGACAAAGAAGACGGCATGCACTATGGAGATGAACAAATGAGCTCAAAAGCTTTGACCGGTTTAGAATGCCTTTTTTCGACAAAAATTGCGATTTAAATAAAACAGAATTTTTCAAATTTCTCTTCAAATATCTTCTTTTTTTTATAATAACTCCAAATAAAACTACAAAATATACGTAAAAAACGGCAGAGAACTAAATTTATTTTTTTTTCAACAGTTTTTATAGTTTTATTTCTGTAGGATAAAAAACAACCGAGATTACAACGTTTAAGCAGTTTAAATTTTGTTATAATGAGGATCATCTGACGTGAGCCCTTTAACCCCTTAACTTCTAAAAATGAAGGGTTTTGTAAAGTGGAAGTATTGCCCTTGAATTACCTTCAAAATGATTTTTCGATGGATACCCAATAACACAAAAAATAACGAAGTTACCATGAAAAAAAATAATCGCATTTTTCTAGAGAAATTTAGGGAGCATACATTTTGTATCATTCTGTAATATCATATTTACGTGGTAAAGTAGGTACATAAATAAATTGTTCACTTATTATTTTAATAATATGTATTAAAATATTATCAAAATTTGTTATATTTGGGTGCGATTTAATATTTCAGGGAGACAAAAAACAATTTTTTCATGATTGTCGACTTATCTCTAAGGGTTGAAAATTGATAGAAATCTCTTCAAAATGTTACATAATATTTATTCTACTTATCTAAATAAGATTTCCACCGATTGAATTCTTTTAATTTGCATGATTTTAATTTTTTCCTAATTTTCTCCCTTAAATTGCAAAAAGCGCAAGTCAGGCACATATCACTTTTGAAGTTAATAAGGGTAAAATAAGCTTGATCCCAAATTTTCATGACAATCGATGGAGGTTCAAAGAATTGTAAGGTTTTATAAGAATTAATACTATACAATCACATAGTGTTATCAATTTTATTATTCGTAAAAAATAATACTTTTAATAAAAATTCAATAACAAAAATTTCACGAACCTTATAACATTTTTGACAGGTACAAAATAATTTACAAAAATACTAAAACTAATTTTATTTTAGAAAAAGCACCACTGGTTTGCTCGTCTGATTATTTCGTAAAACATATTTATCACATCCCTACTAATTTTACAAATGATCATACTGGTGTAGTTGTTTTTGTCCGCTGATCCTTTTCTTGATGAATATCCTTCTCCGGGACGAAATATCCTATTTTACATGTACCTACAGGTACCTACAGGTACACCAAAACCTGGTTAGAGATTAATCATAGAACTGTTTGAAGATTTTCATCCTTTCTTGAAGCTTCCTCTCATCAGCAAATAACATAATGAACATAGGATGAATATAGCCAACGAGGTGTACTGGATGACTAGAATCCAGAAAGCCAGCAGATAAGCGGTCCTATCGCAGTATAATTCATCCTCCTCTTCATACGATGGTTGATATTCCTTGAATACCCAACATGACCCTAAAAATTAACGTTCTATATTAATAAGATTCTGAACTTTCTATTTAAGAAAAACAAAACTTCGTATCTTAGCATATTAAATAGTTTTTTGTTTAAATAAGCCAGCCATAGCATCTAATCTGCTTTTTTTCGAGTTTAACACGTCATTTTTCACCAATAGTTATTATTATTTAACTGAAAAAACGTTATATTTTATTATGTAATGACGCAATAATGACGCATGTAAATGTATATGTAAATAATATTATAACTAGCAGGCCAAAGAGTGCTCCGACTACAAAGTTTACATCAAATCTCTGAAAAGTTGCAATACTTGAATTGTACTTGAAATGTTGTAGACATTCTCCATAGTTTGGAGTGAAAGTATCCCTACTCAAAAACATTCTTAGCTGGTAAAATTTTTGTCAATGGTTTTCCCGAAACTTAACAAAATATGAAGCCCTTTTCAACAATGCTTGGTTGCAGGTATAGCATGGTTTGAGATATCATGTACAGAACAGGGATGTGTTTGTTGGGAAACTTTCGAGACTTCCAATATAGTGAAAAAGCATAGTGACGGTTGACTTATCAGTAGTAATGCACCCATACCGTGGCTAGCCAGATTTAACAAGCTTAAATGTAGGTAATTTCTTTTAACGCATTTGCATCAAGGACTTTCGTGAGACCGATTAACGAAGAAGTCAAGAGGAGCAGTTCAGCGAGATAAACGACATACTCAAACTGTTACAAAGTGCTTTAGTGGAGGGAAATACCCCGTAATAAAATCTGTCCAGAAGAGTGGAGGTAACTTGACTCGCCTCTTGAATTAATTATTATTATTTGTTATATTTCTTGAATCTTTTGACAATTGTAATTATACAGAATTCTAGACCTAGCCTAACAGAAACCAAAGCTGTCATTTAGAAAAAGTGGATTAAGTTAAAAGAAACCTCTTTGCTGTCATGGCCTACTCCGAACGGATTTTTTTTCGAACACCCTTTACTACATAATGAAACATTTCTGATTTTAATGTATAATTTTTACATTTTGATAGTTTTGCCATTTTTGACAGTTTCTAAAAAACACCTGATTTTGTCAAAATCTTTGATAGTGATAGAAACAAAAGTTCATGGCCTTCCCAGTCCAAAATAACCCTTCAAAGGTTTGTATTTATATTACAACGCGCCATCACTCGCGAATAATTCTAGATTCATATTTTTTGCTTACTTTCTCAATGATGACTCACCCAGTCATGGAAATATCACCTTCGCGACAATTCTAGTGACATGGCAATAATGACACATTCCCGGCCAGTGTGAGAGTGTAACTGACAGTTCTACTTAATACCAGAATGATTCCGCATTCTACGCATGTTGGCGATTGCGTGAAACTCTCCGTGAACTATCTGACATTTCTAGAGTCCACGGCCAACGGGTATAAGAAGGGCTGTCGGCACTCTAGTCAGTCAGTCGTATCTTAAATTTTAATATAGTGCAAGATCCTTAACAGTATTATTGTTTAGCCTTACGTGAGTGCGTAGATATGTGTTTACGATACTCACCTAAGATTTGCCATAATATGTTGAAAGTTATCAAAGCCACAGCTATGTTGAACAAGTATTTGTTTTCAGTTTTACTGAGGTACTTCCCCACTGCTCCCACCACTCCTAGAAAATAAAATTTAAATAAAAATAGAATGATCAATCAGAAAAGAACATTCGAAGCACTTTTTTGTTTGAATATTACACAAAAAGCAGTGTGTTTCCACTACAAAATTGGAGTCTCTTTCAATTTTTTAAATGTAAATTACTCAAATAACTAGATTATGCGACTGCGCAGACTTTCAGCAATAGTAACTTTTTTTTATTTTTTTTTGTTTTTATAATTTAAATCATAGCGATAATTTGAAAATTTTGTTTTTATGCCAATACTTCCATGTTTGTTGTTGAGACCGAACCTGGATAGGCTCCCTTACTTCTTTATCGTGTGTTTTGTTTACTGTGTGTTTAATTATTTGTGTATTGTTGTGGGTGTGTGTTGTTGTGGTTGTCTTAAGTATTTCGCCAGAGGCATGTTGATTCATGTCTTAAAGGTCTAGTTCTAGTTTGATTCATGATGGTGGTGATTGTACTGTGAAATTTTTAGTGTTTCCTCTTTACTGGGGGAAAGTACTGCATAATGTAGTAAGAGATTTTTTATTGGAATGCGATTTTTTGTTGTGCGGTTTCTTTATTATTAGTTTGCTTTTGTGTTTGTTTATTTGTATCTGCTATGTTGAGTTCTTTTCTTGCTGCGTCTCTGTAGTTCAGAGGTTGTCTTGTTTTTGGGCACCCTCTATAGTTGGAGGGGTGGGGTCCTGCGCAGTTTGCGGATTTGGCTAGTATGGATTTTCAGTTTGGTGGAGAGATGGGTGGAATGTACCTCTCCGCATTTTAGGCATTTACATCCAGCCTTGCAATTGATTTGCGAGTGTCCGTGTTTTTTGCAACGGTGGCATTGTCCTGTTGACCGGTTTGATTTATACTGCTCAATGTGTGCAAGTAATTGACAAATTTTTATCAGTTTATGAAATTATTTATATTGCTGATCAATTTCGATCAGCACCATGTCTAGATCGTTACCTAGTCTATTCTTCATTCTAGTGATTGATTTGACTGCATGTTGCTTCTCTTTGAGGTCGTCTTCAATAACTTCTGTCGATAGGTGTTTGGGTAGTTTTTTTATTACGATTTTTATTGCCTTTTCACTTTTAGGTTAAAAAGTGTGATACTGTATGTTAGTTACTTTCAACATTTTAGCAAGTTTTCAGAAGTTGTCACTAGTGGCATGTTCTTGAATATGTTTATTCCGTCTATGGTAGTTTTTGTTTTGTAGAAGTTGATGTTCCTTATTTTCATTTGTTTGACTATTTCTAACCATTTTTTAGGCTCTCTTATTGAGGGAGTTTTTTTCTTATTAGTGTATTTTTTAATAAAAAAATACACTATTGAGGACGACATCACTTTTCGAAAATCACCCAAACTCATCAAATGTCCACCGATCATGACCCCCAGATCACGAAAAAGTAGTTTTCCAAAATTCACCTGCCCACGATATATATATATATATTTAAAAATAAAATTTAACGGGCATATCGCTCTAACCTAGGGCTTCCTGAGGCAGACCTGACACACAGAGCCATCCAGTCATCTCGAAGCTGCAGACAACGTTGTTTCGGTCTCTTAGACCTCATCAGTACAGCACATCGAGAAATAACTAGAGGATGCATGCCAGGCCAGCACAGGAAGCCAACTATATGAATAAAGAGGTGACACGGAACTCCGTGACCTCAATAGTTGGTTGCCATCTACCGACGGAGACAAGAACTAAACGGCAGCACGCTACCGTTTAGTTCTTGTCTCCGTCGGTAGATGGCAACCAACTATTGAGGTCACGGAGTTCCGTGTCACCTCTTTATTCATATAGTTGGCTTCCTGTGCTGGCCTGGCATGCATCCTCTAGTTATTTCTCGATGTGCTGTACTGATGAGGTCTAAGAGACCGAAACAACGTTGTCTGCAGCTTCGAGATGACTGGATGGCTCTGTGTGTCAGGTCTGCCTCAGGAAGCCCTAGGTTAGAGCGATATGCCCGTTAAATTTTATTTTGAATTTTTAATTCTTTGCGCTCATTAACATCATCATTATTATATATATTTATATATTTATATATATATTTATATATATATTTATATATTTCTCCAAAATCGCGAAATTTCGATTTTCAAAACGCTCCTGTAGCTTTATCTTTCAAGATTAATGAACGAAATTTTGGATTCTTGTAAAGCTTTGGAATGACGTTAGGTTTTCGTTGAAAAAATTTCTAAAAGTCCCATCACTTCTACAGGGTGTCCCTTCAAATTTCCAGAAACCCGGTTTTTGTCATCTCATTTCAGGTCGCAGTTTTGAATCTAGGGGGCTGAAATTTTTGTGGGAGTAAGAAATTCACAAGGAGTGGTCTGGTATTGCACTTGAGCAAAATCGGCTCAGCCGTTTCAAAATGGCGGCCATTTGAATTTTTTGAAAATTGACTATTTTTTGAACCTCTATATGAGCAAGATGGCAAAAAAACTTTGAAATAAAATTAACAGGATTTGAAGAAAATTATTGGAAATTTGAGTTAATGCAATAAAATTAGCATATTTTCCATTAATAAGCCAGTGTCGTGGGTAGGAAAAGGGTAAAAATGTGTAAATTTCTATAACCGTTTATGAGTCCATTTTTGAAGAAGTTGAACCTAAATTTTCCATTATTTTTTCTTTAACATATAATTTGAAGTCTTAGCTTCAATTCGCCTCGATTGATGTAGCACTTTAAACGAAAAATAAAAAAGTTTTTCGCTGCTGGAAAATTAGCTTACACTTATTTAAAAATATTAAATCGATGAAATGGTTCGCAATTTCTATTTAATTATTTTTCACCTTTAATTATGAACGATTCTGAAAATTAGAAGAGCAATCGCAACGACAAATAAATCACCTACATGCGGGTGAAAAAAGTTTTCAAATTGGTCTTTTAATAACAAAGATATGACCAGTTTAAAAAATAAAATGTGTAGGTGCTGTGTAACTGACGTAGTATATATACCCGCTCAGCACTATATAAAATTAAAACTCTACATAGCGGTTTGCGTTACACACTTGCCTGGCAGCCTGATGACAGGTGTTCGAATCCCATGAAAGGATAACTTTTTTTTTTAGGTAGGTAGGTGGAGTTTTCTAAAAAAATCGGATTATTTTTTGTGAAGTATATTTGCGGGAAGTCATAGTATCTATGCGAAACTAACTTTTACACGCAAAATAGAGAAAAAACTTTTTACCCACATTATAGATTGGAAGAAATTTATTTGAAATTTGAGGTAATGCAATAAAATTTGTATTATTTCTATTAAAAAGCCAGTGGCGGGGGTAGGAAAATGACTAAATTTCCGTAACCGTAACATAGTTTTCCAAAGAATTGAATTGAAATTTTCACAGTTTAAACAACTACGCTAATATCATGATATAAGAATGAAAAATTTCAGAAAGCCAATTTAAAAATCGGGGAAAATGTTCATAATTGAATCGCATAAAAATACACTATTTATGCGATTGATGCGCAAGAAGGTTTTTTTATTGTTGTGAGACCGGTGAGGTCTACGAGGTTGACGCTTTATTGTAGAATGTTGTTTTTCTAGGTTTTATGATCGGATTGGATTGTGCAAGATTTAAGTCCACATCTTTATCTTCATCCATTTCATCTTGTGTGTCGCTGAACGGGGCATACTGATTTTGTGTGGCTGTCCGATTTCGTCTCTCGAGTTATTGTGTTAACTTTTTTGACCGTCTTCTTAGGCAATTGGTATTCTTCTTCTTCGTCGGTTCTTCTTTTTTTCTTTTTTGTCGTCTTGTTGGATTTAATTGAGTTTGTTATTAAATAAATTCATTAACTCCTGTATTGCTTCTGGATAATCCAGTTCAAATAACGTGTTTTCCGCTATTTTATGTGGTCAATTAGTTTCTTCCATGGCGTACGAGTGTTTGTAGGGTGTTGAGTGTGTGTTCTCTTATGTACGGGGTGTATGTGTGGATACTGAGGGTTGTTCCCCCTGTGTGATAAAGGAGCTCACCTGCGCCTTGATATGTTGGTCCGGTGATCCACCGTACGGCTTTTGCAGCTTCTAAATCTGCCAGTTTCGCTGGTCACTGTTAGTTTCATTTGTTGGAATACTTTCGCGAGATGCGGTTTCGGTAATTCTGTCTGCACGATGCATGTGCTTCGCCGCAGTCAAAGTCAAACTACATGCCTATCAATTGTTTAAGAGGTCTCTGAAGAAGTACAGAGAAATTAAAAAACCGGCTAAGTCTGTAAAATCTTTAATTTTCGTCAGATTCGAAAAATTTAGCTTTTTGAGGTAACAGATTTTGTGCATCCACATTTTATTGGAAAATAACTTCTTCTGGTGTGTAAGATATTTCATTCATTGAAGCATCTACAATAATGGTATCCATTTTACGTTACTAAATGACACAAAACACAAAATAATAATTGTATATAGATCTGTCGCTCTGCGAATAAACGATGACGTTTCTCTAGTAGATGCATGGTGTCAATAAACTTTAGGGAGCGGTCGGCGTCAGGCTATGTAGTTCAGCGTCTCGTGGAGAACTCAGTACACTTGCGCTCAAACCGCTCACTAGAACTTGTAACGTGTCAGATTATGACAAGCGTTAAAAAATGAACACTTTATTTCACTCGTTTTTACTTTATGCACTTCATGATAATCATTCATGTTATGAACTAAGAAATGTGTAAAAAAGTGTATTTCATGCATCACTCGTAGACAAAATTACTTTTTAATCCAGTTTTCTTTATATTTCAAACCATATCTGAAAGTATTCACTTTACTAAGATAACATAATATTTACATTAACTCTGTTAATAAAAGCCCTTGAAATATTTTCTTCAATATCTATACACGAGTAAATCATATAAATAAAACATTAGTGAAGGTAATTGCATTTTTTTTCACTCTCTCTCTCTCTCTCTATTTGAACATTCAAATATGGCTCTGACTGTGAAATTATATTTTCCCGCAATATGGGAACATTTGCTTTGAATTCAATTAAGGGTTTCCAGCAGTAATGCTGTTTCTTTTCCGTGCAGCCGAAAATTTCATAGGCATTGTATTGAGTAACTCGATTTCAGAAGTTAAACCGGATGTTCTTTGTTGTTCTCTTGTTTACCTTTTTGACTGAAACAAAGCTGTTTCCTGGATAGTAGAAGGGGACTAAATCAAGCCCGTGAAATTTCAAACATAGTGGTTTTATATAGGTAGGTTATATGTACGCTGTTCTCGTGGAGCTTTTTGGCGAAACGCCCTCTGTGAAAAAACTGACTTCTGTCTCACGCGATTAAAATCACGCATACCTACCCTACGGAGTAATTGTGCTGTTTTATTATATTCATAATGAACTTTCCCAACTTACGTCGTTAAAATTTAGTTAGGAATAGCTTAGTACGGCCGCTCATTAAAAATATTAGAACGGCAGTCAGTTTATGCGCGGTGTAAAATTATTAACTAAAAGTTATTGATGGTTGATTAAAAAATTCATAATCTCTTCATTATTTTACTTTAGAAGTTACGTGATAAGTTGATGGTATTAAAAAGTACTCCTTAATATAACAATAATTAGGTAATTTGAATTTTCGTCTTCTGAATTCAAGAATTTTTAATAAACCAGCTTAGAATAATGCAGCATAGTAAAGCATGCATCTAATTTAAAATCTAAACTCCTCAACAAAATTAACTCGCCACTTTATCACCTCTATACGTAGGTAAGGTAATTTTAATAAAATGTCAGAGGAAGTTCACAAAAAAAAAATACAAGTATTAGTGCATTTTATTCAAACGAAGAGCTTACTTTTATTTCAGGAAATAATATAATTTCTTACCTGTAACGATGAGGTATATTGGGATCATTTTGTTGATAGGGCATTTGTTCAATCTTATGCAGCCAATCGTAAACATGACCAGAAAAACAAGATAAAGCATCACGAGGGATGCGTCAAGTCCAGCTGGAAAAAGAATCTATTATAACTTTCCAGTAGGTACCTACAGAGGGAAACTTCGTCAAAGTTCGACATCAGCAAAGTTCTACTTGAAGAAGTTTCGACTCTTTCAATTCAACACGTCAACTTTCTATAACCAACCCAATACCTATACAAGAAAAAGCAAAGTGTTATATGAGTTTAATAAAAATTGCAAATAGATCTACCTGTATCGGTTTTTTTTTTTTTTTAATTGATTAAAACAGTTTATTAAATTAATGAAAATACCACTTTTTACCAGTCAGATTTAATTTTAAAAATATACCATCATCGTGTTGAAACTGTTTTTTCGACAAATTTACTTCAAAAGTTACATGCATGTAAAGATTTTAAGATTCAAGTATAGAAATAATACGCACCAACCTAAGCATATTAATTTTGAACGCATTTCTAATGCGTTCAAGTAATTTTTAGCTCCAACTCATAAAAATGTTAATCAAAAATCAACAGCCCATCCGATTCACAGTCAAATAAAAACATCAACAACACAGTTTGTTTGTTTAATAATACTTACGAGGAACGTCCTTTACTTTCTCCAGAGGTGCGTATTTGCTAGGCATGGAGCTTCTCTGACAAGAGTCCTGTTTTTCCACATCTTCCTCAAATTCCTCAATTTCAGACATTTCACTATTTGAATACAACAGAATTTAAATGTCATTCGTTGTTTCCGCCAGGCAGGAAACACAGGAACACTTTCGGGTAGACACGAGTCCTGGGCAAAATCCCAGCATCATATGGAGTAGAGCCAGTAGTGTACTTGTGGAAACTTAGCTTGTCCAGTTCTTTTCCAATCATGAAGGCGAGAAGTTATTTTCATTTATTATAGTTCAAAAATAGTCGGGAAGTTAGGCCGAAAGTAGAAAGCAAAATTTTATATTTTTAATATTCCCTCATTGTCGATAATAATAATCGTAAACTAAATTTCCTGGTTTTTAATTTCATACCTACGAACAAAAAATTAATTTAAAAAATATTATTTCCAGTTCTAATCAAATTGGTTAATAAGTGCTAAGGCTTTCTCCAGACTTGAAGCGAAGCTTGAACTCTGAAATACTTGAATAAAGCTTTCCTGCATTATTTCGCTTCATAATTGCCATTCTATTCGGGTAGAAGGCTACAAATATCGTGACTATATACTAATTATAACTTCAGCCTCTTCTTGGCATCACTGTCGGTATTAACGATAAAACTTTAATAGAATTAAATCCTCTTTTGCTCGGGAAAACACTGACATAATATGATATGCTTACTATTGGAAATTTTGTACAAAACATAAATTATCTATTCGCTTAACAAAATGTATTAATTTTAATATAAATTGAGAAAGTTGGATTGTTCTATCGACTGGGCTAAAGGATACTTTTTTAGCTTGTCGAGCTTTTGAAAATATTTATTATTCAATAGCTAAAACCAGAAATGTTATGACTAATTTTATCAATGATTTTCCTATTTTAGGATCTCAATGGGAGAGATTTAAAAAATCCACTAAAGATTTATCAAAAACATGAAATTTTGTTGGTGATAATGGAGAAACAACAATACCCACGTAGGTTTGTGTCAATAATAATTTCTCAAATAAAAGCTAAGAAACGTATTGTAAAGTATCACAATACACAAATCAAAAAAGAGAATATGCCGCCAATGACCTTACCAGCTAGGTTTTATGGTTTACCAAAAAGTCATAAAAATCCTGGGTAATTAGGTACATCCGCGGCTCCTAAGTTTCATCAATTTTTTCGCGACCGAGGAGCGAAATAGGGGTGCTGGGTTGGTAAGAAGCTAAAAACAGCCTTTGCAAACTAATATTAAGGTCACAACTAAGGCCTCTTTGGCACTACGGTCGAATTTCTATTTTTTTCTTCACTATCAGGGCAAGAAATATCTTCGAGATTAACAATAGCACGGTTTTTATTTTGAATTTTGCATTTATTTTGCATTTATATTCCAAAATACGTGACATCGTTCGCTATTATGGTCCGAGTACGTTTGAATGCGGTTCGTATGTTACGACCGTCCCTGGTGTATAATTATGAGTTTCCGGTCGCTTAATAATGTTTATTCCGTCCACTCAACACTCTGACCTTGCATGTTTCTTATGTGATTTTCGCTGTTCTAAACAGGCCCGCACTCAGGAAGATCGACTTTTGATGCCTTTTTTTTACTCGTTTATCTTTCATTTGCAAAGCAAATTAATGCCTTCCTGGTGTTACTATAGGTATGTCCTCCACCCCTATATAGGTGCCATAGTGAAACTGTAGGAGCCGCGGATGTATATAATGACCAAATCCTGAAACAATCAGACCAATCGTTTTTTCAGTTGATATCCTGACAGGTGGAATTTCTATTACAACAACTATTAACAGATATATTTACTAATACCTACAAGAATAAGAATAATTATTGCCTACACATGTGACTCTTTGGTGTTTGCCACATACCGGGTGTACCTACTTAGCTAAAGTACGCCTTTGAGGTAAGAATTCAAGTTACGACGCCTGTTAACTTTTTTACTAATTATTCATAACAGACGGAGAGCTGGAGACCGCGAGGTGGTATGATCGTACCTCCGGGTGGAATTTTGTGAGGTGGTCAGCGGAGCGGAACTATCAAGAGGTGTTATCCGCAAGGATTCAACTCAAAACCTCTGCAAAAGGCACGACAGAAAAAGCATTTGCTCAAAAAATAGTCGTACCTCCGGTTGAAAATTTACATATTACCTGAAGGTCATAGATGAAGTTTGTAATTCGCCAGACGGATAGGTCACTGCTATAATACGTAAATTATCTTTCGGACATTTTTTAAGGTAATTGTTTTTCGACCTTGAGCCGTCTGACGTGCCTTTTTCATAGATTTTGAGTTGAATCCTTGCGGATGACAACTCTTGATAGTTCCGCCAACCACCTCACCAAATTCCAACCGGCGGTGCGACCATAGCACCTCGCGGCCGTCAGCTCTTAGTCTATAACCACATAACCACCTTATGATGGCAATTTTTTTTTATCATTTTGATGTTTTTTTAACATTTGGAAATCCTGGATGTTGCGAAAAAGGGTTGTTAACTTCGAAAACTTTTTTTTTTATATTTTATTTTGCTCATCGATTAGATTAGATAGGTCTATTGTGGCTCACATCTAGTCGTGCTTCATTAATCCCATCAGGTCAGTCTCTTTAAGGAAGCTGACCATCTTGACTGTGACTGTTGTTAATTTATCCAGGTTTTCCGGTGTGAGAAAGTCTCTCCCGAAGGTTGTAATCTGGTTATTCGTCTTCATTTTTCTCAGGGGAGATTTATTCCTCCTCCTGGTTTAGCGGAATCGATCTGTTTCTTGGAGCCGGATAAGAACCGATCTCCACAGCTTCTTCAGTTGTCTGAAGATTGAGGTTTTGACTCTCCTTGTCAGAGCAGCGAGGAGTAAGACTCAATACAGTGGGGTGCGCCCAGTGCCCCGAAGTTAAGTTTGCCGCTAAGACTGAGCTACCCACAGCCATGCATCTCTTCGGCGCGCGCAATACCTTGAGACTGGGGAAGTTTTTCCGGACGGTTAAGTCAATACCTCCACATATATCTGCGCGCGAGACATGCCCACGTGATATACGGTTTGACAGAGAGTCCACATTCGGACATTCTCCGGCGCTGTTGCCCCTAGTGCAGCTCCTTTAATCACGTCACTACAACTTGTTGGGGAAGTTGGAGGAGGTGGTCCGCGGCAGAGCTTTTTGAGCTGCCAGTCTGGAGTTTCAAGTCCGACGAGCTCTATCACCGCTGCTAGCCTCACTCACTGTCGCTCATTGTAAGGCTATCCGTCACCTAGGTTTCGCCCGATGGGTACCTCAACCGCTAGGGATTTTGCTCATAACATGAGTTTGAAAAAAGGTATCAACTGCCGGCTTGCAGTCCAACAAATAAGAGTAGCAAAATAAAAAGTACACGTACCTGCGAAACTACGAAAACAATATCTTCTGCAATAATTAAAGTGTTAAAAATTATTCTTCAGACCATAACTCGGATATATCGAATTGCGGTTTTCACTTTTTTCTTGCATCTTGATTTAATCGTTCGCAATAAAAGCAAAAAAATTGTTATTGTTGCAAATTGCGACCTCTATAAATTTTGTTATGAACTATCGTGTACCACTAGATATGACGATTAAAAGTGCTTGTATTTTTTCTTCCAAACAAGCTTTAATTTTCTAAAATCGGATAAGTCGTTTGGAAGTTACAGCAATTCAAATGATTACACTCTTATACCCCCACTCTTACCAATATTGGTACCCCAATGTACCCCAATGAGTCTTGGACCAAAATTGTCCAAGCTTTCTAACGATGTTACCAAAAGCGTACCTTATTAATTATTGGATTTTGGGAGAAATTTTGACTTTTTTTTTTGAGGAGAACTTGAAAATAATTTCGAGGATTTTTTCATGGACACTTTAAACATATATTTTTTTTCAACTGTCCAGGCCCATCGGTTTTCGAGATACGGGCCGACTTTAGCGGGACACCCCGTATATTAACGATTCTAATTTTCGCAACTATTTTTTTCTACGATGCCTACTTATGTCTTCAGAATATAGTACCTACCAGCTTGAATGAGGGTGATGATGCTGTCTAGAGTGAATTTATTATTACACGCTTATTTACAGCTAGATTTCTTTTATTAACGCCTATACACTGATTTGAATATGAAAGCAAATCAAAGTAAGTTTCCATTTCCTAATTCGCAAGTTCAATCAGTAATGGGAAAACAACGTTAATATTTGAAGAGGTGAAGATTCCCGTATAGGTGGAGTTTTCGCCAAGTCATGCACCCTACATCAGTTTCCCAAAGGAAATGAAATCGACTTGGTGCTTGCTCCCGTCCATGGAGCCAGTATTTACGTCTCCGATCCTTGTAATCAGATTGCGAGATACGAGCGCATTCTTCCTTTGCCCTAAATGACTATCGGGGAACGTGCCTTTTTATGACGTTTTGCTGAAATTTTATTATTAAAATTCAGACAGCAACCTTGATGTCTTTTTAACGTCTGCCTGATTTCTAACGCAACAAATTTATTATGTTAGCTCTTCAAACTTGAAAAGTTACTTTTAATATATTCCAGATGAAACCGTCATTTGAAACTTCCAGGAAAGGGAAAAATCTACTTCCACTTTCCTTTTGAATTTATCCGCGTCCTTATTTTTCACTTATCTTTTTTAAATTACCTTTTACATATAAGAAGACATCACTGTTCACACTATTTACACGTTCCTTCAATTCTTCGTGTTTTTATTTTATCCCACTGGAGATGGGACATTTCAAAACGTTTCAAAAATTTCGATTCTTCATTACTTTTTCAAATTTCACTTGATAAATGATAAGTAGTAATCACTCTTGTAAATTATCCTGTGAGCAGAAAGCTAAGAAAATAATGTGGCAGCTGCAATGTTTCAGCAAGAGTAATGAAAAACTTACTCCACCAACGTAATTTTGAAAGTCACTTGAAGAAAAAAAAGTCACATGATGGGCTGAATTAAATGAAAGTTTTAATTAATCTTTCCCAAAACTAACCTTACAGGTGTATAAGAGAATTTATAAGAAAATACCTGCCTGATTCAAGTGAGACTTTTAAAGGGCAAAGTCCTAGTGTCGGCCAGTATTGATTGAAGTTGTGATTTATTGTTTGGCAAATGCATCTAGAAGTGTGCCATTAGGCGCGTTCTCTGCTGGAATTATTAGCATACCATTAGTTGTCACTGATAACAACACACCGGGTCCGCATTAACTGCTTACATTTGTCAGGTGGTTTCCTACGCAATGGCGTAGTTGGCTGTTTCTCGGGGTTTGAAATTGCTTGGTTTTGTGGGGATTAATGTTCAAGGGTAGGAATCACGGAAGAATCCAGGCAGATTACCTGTAGCAATTAAAAGTTATTAGGAAGCAAAACCGTCAAGAATATTCTGATAATAATTATTGTGATGCCTACTGGAAGACATAATAAGAAGATTACAACAAAACAACGCCGGATGAAATATTTCAGCCACAGTAAATTACAGGTATGCGGAGTGAACATAAAATAAAACGCGAGTAATTCACCGGCGCATCACTCACCGACGCAAATTGAACTTGCTCCAGGAATATGTTCAATGAATCCGATGCCCTTAGCTATGTTATTTTTCAAATTTAACTTTGGACATTTTACGCCAGTTAATTATTGATAGAATACAGGGTGCTCCATTTTAATCTTTTTTTGAAATCATTGGAAATGGATATAATTTCCGGAAAAAATTTTTCAAACACAAGTTATCCATTCTCAAGAAGGGACATCGTTTGGAGCCAAAAACCGCTCCCCATCCTTAGCGGGAAGTGACTTATTCGACTTCCTCAATAGGAACCCCCTTTTTTATTGCAAATTATGAAAGAAAAGTTTGTCTGAAGTATTTTTTCATGCGATGTAATAACCCTTAGCCCCTGAAATGCAATCCAAAAACTGATTTTTTGATAATAATTATTCAATTCCTTATGATTTAATAACGTCGTCCTCCAGAGGAAAACTGCGAAAGCAAAAGCTGTTTGGTTTGGAAAAGGCCATCGGCTGGACATAAAAACTACCCCCCCCCCCCCTAATATAAATTTCAAAGTCACCCTTAAAGATTGTGGGTGGGGGTGAATTGGGGGTAGGGGGTAGTTTGTATTTACAAGCGATGGCCCTTTCCTAACCGAACAACTTTTACCTCTTGCAATTTTTTTCTCCTGGAGGTCGTTGTTTTGTTACAAGAAAGTCAATGAATATCGAGAAATCGGTTTTTGGATTAAATTTAGGGGAGGGGGGATTGCATCGAATGAAAAAATGCTTCAGATAAAATTTTCTTATTTTTTCATTAAAAATTACAATTCGCAATAAACAATTGGAGTTCCTATTTAAGAAGTCGAAGTCACATGCACCGACCCATAGGCAGGGGGTTAAAAGTGGAGGGTGGTTTTTGGCTCCAAACGATGTCCCTCTCCAAAATGGATAACTTGTATCTGAATTTTTTCGGAAATGACGCCCCTTCCCAATTATTCCAAAAAATAAAAATTAAAATGGCTCACCCTGTATAAATCACAGAGTAATATGGATAATAATATACAGGAGTATCGTTAATAAGTGGTAAAAATTTCAAGGGGCGATTCCTTGACTCATTCTAAGGGTAAAAACATAGCAGAACGACGAGGCTAGAGGCACAGCGACGAGGTAAGCGACGATATAAGCGACGATACAGGAGACATGCACATAGTGAGGAGACAGAAGTTGCGATTTACTGCTTTGACTTTCCAAACTCAATTCAGTATGAACAATGTTCTCCGACAGTGAAGATGAAATTTTATTCGATAATGCCACGCTTCGCTGGCTTATTATTATTGCAATGGGAAGTTTGGACAGAACTTATTCTGTACATTCTATTAATAAAGTACGCAAACGGTTTGGACAGTACCATATATTATTTTCTGAGCTCAAGCAGCACCCAGACCGATTTTTTGAATATTATTTGAGAATGGAAATTGCAAAAACTTAAAAAGGATGCAGCTAGAACCGTCCAGTATCAACGCGACAATAAATCCAATTTTTATCTCGACGCGCATCGTCTCGCTTGTCTCGTCGCTTAGTACTGCGTCAACCTCTTCACTATGTTTCGCTTCATTACCATACACGATGAAATAAAAGCCGCGTCGCTTACCTTGTCGCTGTGCCTCTAGCCTCGTCGTTCTACTATGTTTTTACCCTAAGGGAAAAACGTGTGTCCATAAACGCAGTTTTTGAAATTCAGGGTAGGGTGTCAAAAACAAAGATTATATTTCTAGTTTCTTGAAGACATCTTAAGAACCGTTTGAGATACAGAACTAACTTTTCTACATGTCATATTATTGATATAAGAGAAGACCTTTCTAATATAAATTAATTCAGTTTTTTTCATGTGTCAATGGTGAAGATTTTAGGGATGCGCGGATTTTTTTGCCCTTCATTTTTCGACACATATTTTGAAATATCCAAAAGAGTTTTTCATCAAGTTCAAGTTCAAGTTTATTTACACCAATTAACAAGGATGATAACATAATATGTTAAGCATCTGCGTTTTTGGCAGGTCAAAATTTTACATTACTCAATCAATACAACAAATAGACAATACAATTTGGCCGTTTGTCTCGAAAAGGGTTCACGTTAGTAATTATGGCCAGGAGTACTTTTTTGCTGTCAAAATATTGCCTGCTTAAAATTGATTTCCAAAAGCCAATTTTGCCAGTGTCATTGCGTCAACCACAAAATCTCTGTCACTGGCATATGAAAAAAAGTTAGCATTAAAACTTTCAATGGTAAGATATGTCCAAAAGTTGAACTCTGTAGGTACCTCAAACGGTTCCTGGATATCAAAAAATTGGAAAAAAAAGTATTTCTTTGACCGCATTTCAAAAACGGTGCATTTTTTTACGGACCTAAGTTATTAGGAACTTTTTTCCTTAGAACGAGCCATGGAATCATCTCCTAAATTTTTTCGCACAAAGTCCCACTACATATGAATTATTATTGGTGCAGGAATTCGTGACATTATAATAAAATTGACAGTTTCTGAAATGTGATATTAGCAAAAAATAAATTTTTTAATTTTCTACCCCTCGCAGGTATGGCTTAGTGGGGTGTTATATTAAAAGGGGGTGTACCTATATTAAAGATGGTCTACAATGTGAATTTGGTAACGTAAAACTTGGGACGGTGGATGATTTATGGATCCAATTTTTGTGAAAATTCCTCTGCGGTTAGTAATCTACTCTTTAAATGATGGAATCTCTATGCAAATCATAGCTGTTTCTATTGTATAAGATTAATGAAACTCCCGACTGCCTCCGCCTATGCAAATCTAAGGCCCTACTAATAATATTAAAAGCTGCATTGGAGTAATGATTGAATGGCGAGTTGAGAAGCTATTGCATGGTAGTTATCTTGATGAGATTAATCACATTTCGCCGATAAAGCAGTTTGATTCGCTGGTTCATTTCCCTTACAGAGAGCCCATTTCCGCGGCGACTCCAACTTGGGATCCGATGTAACATTGTAGGGAATTTAGGAAACACGTATCGGATTGTTATCATCATTCAGTGTCCTCACTGTGTCTCTCTTCCCTATCCAGGGGCTGAGGAGGCATCAATCTTGTCACTTTACTCGCAAATAATAGGTAGGTATAACTAATCTGGAGCGATTTTAAGTTTTAGCGATGCAAAGCTTGTCCTCTCTAAACGAACGTTTTCATAATCAATCAATCTTGAAGTTGGATCTTAAATGGTCTGAAAAGACGACGATTAACGACTAAATTTTAGTGGTTACTGTACCAGACAGTCTAGACCATTTAATTAATCGATTAACGATTAAGTAGGTATAATCCGATAAATCACCAAGGGACAGAGGTTTTATATAAATCTTATCGGAAATACGTCAGACTTACTTACATTAATAAACTGTCGCCATAATGAGTGTTATAGGTGCTATTATAGTGCTATTGCTATAAACTCTAAATTCAACTGCCAACACTTTAATAGTAATTTACGTTAAAAGTTCGGGAAACGGTTTATTACAGTACTAGTTGGATTTTATGGACGAAGCGATACGAAGCAACCGAATAAAGAATATCTGACCTAGCACTTACTGAAATTAGTATACTATTCAACAAGCGCATAATAATGGCTGTTACACACGAGAATCTGACGAGTGCTCTTATTATAATAAAAAAATACTTTCTCTCTTTACGTAAATATAATAGTTTGGTCGACTGAAAATTCGTAACATAGCTTAGAAAGACTTAAAATACAAAATCAGGATTAAAGCAAGACCAAGATGTAGATAGGTGGCGGTGTACAAGCTCTCGAGTGCCAGCTCTCGCCAGGCTGTGGTTTCGGTTTCACCACCGGCCGCCACGCGGCGCTACTGTTCTTTCTAGTCTTAAATTAAAATATTGGTTTTGAAACATCGTGGATTTGAATGTTCAGTGAAGAACATAAAAAATGTGATTCTGCGCGCTATTAATTAAAAGCACAATCCACACGACTTAGTTGCCTTTCTTCGTAGATACGACGCAATGCAGACCGATTCGTCTTCGTCTGGGTGATTTCATGTAATTCTCGTCCACAAGCCCGGGAGTGTTATTGAAGCTATGTATTACAGACGAATTACGGACAAAGTGTAGTTTTTCGTAAATAAATTTGTGGTACTGAAACCTGAATAGTATGTTCTTTGTCACCGGGTCCAAGTTAAAAAAAAAAAATTCCACTTGCAAACCACCAACATGGTCAGGAAGTGCCATGCTTGTGGTGAGACAGATGACAAAAAATTCTTTGGAAAAAAAAGACAATGGGAAAAGCGTTCTTCCACATTAACTTGTCCTATTAAGGTAAGGTGGTGAACAAAGTACAGCTTCATGAGGAGAATTATTTATCAATTATACTGATTTCAAGTTTGTTGTTTTATTGTTGACCAATTTTACCGAAAACTCCATAATAATAGCCACTTAGCTGATAAAAATTTAACCATTTTTACCGCATTTTTAACCACTCAGAGCAGATGTAACAGAGCGCCTCTGCGGTGGCCGCCGGTGAAACTAAAACGTTCTGCGACAATCTGTGCCTTTTTCGGCTGCGGCAAGGGCGGGCAGTGAGTAAGGTCCCTTTGGGCAGGGAGTACACCGTAACCTAACTACATCATGCACTAGACAAATGTGATTTTTTTTAGTGATAGCTTTTAATCACCTGTCACTACTGTCAGTCAACTACCACTACTTGACAGGGTTCCAAAACTTGAGCTTTCACTGCAACGGTTGACAAGCGTTTTCCAACCATCCTAAAATATCTGTAATAATATTTTAATGAATATCACAATTAATACTGACGATGGCGGGGGGGGGGGGGGGGGGGCAAATTAAAAAACCTCAATCATATTAAAAAAAATTTCATTAAATTCAAATACCTACGTCCTTTCGTTTTACACGTTTGTTCTTGAAAAATTAAAAAAGCTCATCTTATTAGATTTTTGCAGATTTTATTTCATAATTATGCGTACATACATACATACATATTGTCACTGGAAAGAGGATTAAAAGTTATCGATCTCAAAGTCATCTGTTGTAATTAAGTAGAAATTAAGCTACAGCGGACAGAGAGGCGAACAACAAAGCGAGATTAATTGGGCTTCACCTACCACCAGCGAAACCCAAACTGACTATGTTACAACTTTATTGTGATCCCTGTGGGCGATCTAAAAAAGTCTTCACCTGTTGTGGAATCGGAGATTTATTAATGTTGACTCAGGTTTTAACACCTTCAAATGTTGGTTTTAATATTGATCTCGCCGTATAACGCTAGCTATAAAAAAGAGTTTGCACACAAAACGATTTTTCGTCCGACGTGTTGGTCGCGGTAATTCTGAAATTATCCGAGCAATACTACGCCAGCTGAATTGTGGGTGAAGTTATCCACACGACCAATAACTCAGCCACAGGCTGCACAGAAATTGTATCTCTATGGAACATCGATAGGAGGATGGTATTATACCATTTGTTAACTGGGTTGTCCGGTTCATTGATATCGTGCAGCCACGGTTACCTATTTTGTCAATAGTGATGATTTACTTCAATTTTTAGTATTTTTAATGAAAAAATTAATTTTTTTATGAATTTTTAATGAATACTGTTTAGTTGTAGAAAATCTAGCCGGGAAAGCTTCAGTATTCAATAAGAAAGCCTTGAAAAACCAATCATATCGCTGACAAAGTTCTGTCAAAATCTGTGAATTTTCTGATAATTGGTCTTATTCTTATTGTTAAGCACAATTTACAATTAAGTTTGCTGATTCTTTTCAAATTTTTGAAAGTTGACGAACATTTTTGGTGAAAATTCAATAAATGACGGAATTGTAAAACTATAGCGTAAGCAGTTTAACGATGTCAGGACAAACGTGCAATTAAGCATTAAAGCCGAAGTGGAAGGAATTCCGAATCTTGGCTTGGGTTTGAGCAAAACAATGGTGCTTGAGGATTGTGACAAACCCATTAAATATCATAAAGTGTGCTTGAGATGCTAATTCTTCTAGTACATAATTTAGGATATATTCAATCAAAAAGTCTATTTAAAAAGGTCTTGTATTTTTATGACCAACGGTAACTTAATTATCTATACGTCTCATATTTAATTTACTATCTAGGAAATTAGTAATTTTGGAAGTTCTGACGATCATTAATATTCCAAAAGATTAGAAAATTTCCAATTAGTTTTATATTTGACTCGATTTTCTACTGTAATGTTACAGTTATCAGTATTTTATCCCTATAAGTTATTTTCATAGCCGGTGTTTTCTTTTTATATTTGTTGAAGTTTCTGTTTAATATTTGTTTTATACTTTTGTAAGCTTTGAAAAATATAGGTCACTCATACGTTATTTTAAAGTGACTTAATACGCATGTCGAGCTGCGCAGACCCTTTTTCTCTCTTCAAAGAGGATGTAGCCATTTTTTTTTACTTTTGAAGCAAGCTACACGCTACTAAAAGTTCTCCCTTCAATTACCTCAAGGACCGACATTATTCGAGTAAGAAAACAATCTTGGCCTATCTAATTAAGTTCTAATGGAACTAATTTTTGTTCTAGTCTTTTTCTTTTTCTTCTCTCTGAACTCCCTTTGGAATTAAGTTTCCGGTACCTTTGCCTGCATCTCCAAGAGATTTTCTTGGAAGACGCCATCTTCATATCTTCCAAAATACGCAGATCTATATCTGGCATCATTAGAAGGATCACCCCAGTTTCCTAAAGTACCCTCTGCTCATCCAACACTAAAGTGGAAATCAACATCCCACACCAAATATTCTTGAAATTCCACCTGTCTATTGAAGGACGCCAACTAGAGCACGTGTTACCAGCGGAGCCCTAGAGCTAAACATCATGAACTACGTTCCTGCCTCTTTACAGGTGTCAACTTCGACCTTTCTGTTGAAAAGAAGGTCGAGTATGTTAACTAACCCCATAATCTCTCGTGTGTTTCGACTAAATCAAAGAACTAAAGTAAATCCAAGCAAAACAAGAAAATTTTACTATAATTATTGATATAGTTCGGCTAGAGAAAAATTACTATTAATATTCGTAAGCGAGAACAAAATTTCCTGGTATAATTTGATTTCGAGATATTCGTAAGCGAAAAATTACAATTTAATTGTTGAATAAAAATATGACATGGCGGCGTAACATAATCACGTGACGACGCCAAACTGACGTTTAATAACTGCGCCGCCATTATTAGCGCTGTCAAACACAAATTTTAGTTTCTAAACTTCACCAGCCGAGTGTGGTTTTTGATAATGATAAGTCGACAATTGCGGTAGGTATAATAGTAATTATGATTAGTATTGATTAGATGCCATTCTTTCCAAAGCGCAAGGATTTGCTCAGCAGATGGATTCTACCAACAAAAAGTGCCATACAATTAATTATATTAAGATAAAGTGGTCGAACCCCCATGAATTCGCCGTGAGTTAATCAGAAAAATTATGTAAGTACCTATACCTATTTCAAATAGAATTACTAAATTAGGTAAATTAGGTTTCTTCAGATCATTTTTTCGATAGTGAATCCGTGATTTCATACGTGGTAATACGCGAAAACATCACTTTAATATTAAATTATAATAGAAACTTTTAAAAAACGCATTGATATATTAATATTAATAACAGCAACAGTCAACAGTTGACGTTTATAAAGTTCCGGGTTGTCACTTTTAAACGTCAAAAAATTTCCACTATAATACTCTCCAGCTTACCCCAGCAGGAGAAAATTTCCGATATAATACACAAATAACCATGGCAACGGTAAGCAATGCTCGTACTTTATTGGCTGAAAATTGATGGCGTGAAATTTTCCTGTAAATACAACTTTTATGAAATTTCGAGGTTATTTGTCAGCATAGGGAACAACCTTGACTATTACAGTTATAGAAAACAGGAACAAATAAAACCCTGAGTGAAGTTTGATACTTTTTATAGCCCAGGATATTTTAGGAGAATCATCAATCAAAATTTAAAAACCATCTGGCATTCCGTTTTTTCTTATCTATAAAACAATAAATCAACAATTTACATCACCGCCTTTACGTTACGAATCTTACTACAGTCCCACGAAATTTGATATTGGTTTCATTAAATTAATTCTCCATCATACCTAACGTTAGTAATTTACTCTATCAGGAGTGTAATAGCAGAGTCCAAGAGCCAGGACTAAAAAAAAACACTAGAGTGTACATTTCAATGCATACGATAAGAAAAACTCACGGTGTTGCCACCTAGTCCCATCCTGTCGCAACCCCCGACACCGTGGCGACAAAGGGCGTAATAAAACGTAGTTAACAACCTTATACCTCCTACTTGTTTTTCAAATTCAACCAACCCAATTACGTCAGGTGGTCCATGGGTTACGTTTCTGACTTGTTGCATTTCAAATCAACTAACTCAGACCTGATGAGTCAATTTTCAAGGGAAGCTTTTGGTATCACGAGGAGGAAGGAAAATTTGGCTCGAGCTCCTATTGATTCTGAAAGGCAGCGATGGATGCTCAGCTACAACATGAGAAGTAGGTACTAACTGTCGTTTCCAAATTGCTAGAGTATGTCGAAATAACTAGACAAGATTATCTTACATATGAAATTCAGAAAGCCAGGCTCAAAAAAGATATAAAAGCTATGCAAGGGTATTGTCGAAAGCATCAAAAGTCACATCAATCCTTTCAGTTCGAGTATCGAGTGAATCGTTTTATTGAAAAACAGCAAACACGGTACTATAATAGTCAAGCGATAATCAAAATGGAAAGAGATGTATTCGGCAGATTGCTCGGGATTTCACTCAAAAAAGAGATCGATATAGACATTTGTTTGTCATATCCACTAGCTCCCACACCTCCAGCTCTTTGTCATTGTACAGGCGAAATGCATACGACCGATGAATCGCGTTGCACTGAGTAAAATCTTATGATCGAGAATAACGTTCCTCAAGTTGGAACTTTAAAAACAGTTGAAAACCATGACGTCTATGCGGGCTTTATTGATCAAGGACCACCCCTCTTATAGCGAATTCGAGTTGGCTGCACTTGCTCGGAGCGAGATCGATCTGTCTCTGAATCAGTTCTGCCCAGAATTCTGCTCCAGTCCGGAGCAGAACTTTCGCATTTCGACTCTGTATGGAACCGAACTGTGTCAGGGCAGGCCAGAACCAGAGCCAGAGCCAGAGCGCCATGCACCGGTGCAGTGCAGTGTGCAATCCAGTTTCCCTCCAGTCTGCATTTTCAATATAGCCTTCTACCTATCCCTATCCTATACCTATCACGGTTGTTTGTTGTTATGATGTTATTCTTATTATAACAGAGTCGTGGAACTACAAGGCGTGATCCATTTTAATTATTGTAATAAGTTGTAATTCAAACAATACGTAAAATGTACTTATCCACAAATTTTTGGTTTAAGGAATTACTACGAATCAGTAAGGAATCAGTAGTTAATTTTCCCGCTATTTCTAACCTCTAAATTTACGGGAGTGTAGCGTTGCACCGTCAAATTTGACGGTGCAGTTTATTTTGCTCCGGGACAGTTCCGCCATACGACTCGAACATACAGACTGTCCGTTTTTCGCGTGCCACTATGGGGATCTCGCTTATCTTAAGAGATACGAAGTTGGTTAAATTAGGGCAAAGAAGCGTATTTTTGTGCTGATTGATAATCTGAGAAGAAATTTGAGCTGTCACTATTAGTTGTCAAAATATTTCAAAAAACCAGAAATTTTCAATTTTTGTTTTTATTTTTTTATTCAAAAACCAATCAAGTAAGCCATTTTTAACTGAAACATTGTTAAGACACTTTTCAACAAGCAACTCAAAAATAATTTTACAATAGCTCTAGCACTTGAGATAGAAGAAAATCGATGGTCAGCTTTTTTTTTCTTATGGGCGCCATATTGGATTTTTCCATTTTTAGATTACGGTAATTTTTCTCTTTACAACGATGTATCACACATGTTATATTTCATTATTGAATGTTTGGCAAAAATAAAATTCCTCATCTTGTGTGCAGGAGTGCTTTGAAAAAATGTCAAGAGTCTTTTGTTTTCAACAAAACTTTGACAGTTTGTATCCTGTATTAGTGTTGTCGCTACGTTTATAACGCGAAAATGCCTTTTTCAAGTGAAGAACAAAGAGATATGCTACAAATTTATTACACTTCGCACCTAAATGCCTACATCACTGCAGAAACGTATTTGCACCGTTATCCAGAGCGGCAACAACCTTCTTTGAGATATTTTTCTCTGCTGCACAGAAACTTGGGCCGATATGGTTCATTTAAAAAACCTAGACGATATGGCGATAGGTCCAATGAACATCAGCAAGAAATTTTGCAAGCGGTAAGGATTTGTCATGATTTCGATATCAAAATGTTTATAATTAATTCTAAATTAGGTGCAAGACAATCCATCTGTCTCTACAAGGGAAGTTGCAGCTCAGCTGGATTTACCATCGAATCAAACTGTTTGGAGAACGTTGAGAAAACAGAAATTTCGTCCTTGGAAAGTTCGTATTTCTCGTAATAAATTTGTAGCATATCTCTTTGTTCTACACTTGAAAAAGGCCTTTTCGCGTTATAAACGTAGCGACAACACTAATACATGTTACAAACTGTCAAAGTTTTGTTGAAAACAAAAGACCCTTGACATTTCTTCAAAGCACTCTGCACACAAGATGAGAAATTTTAATTTCGCCGAACATTCAATAATGAAATAACATGTGTGATACATCGTTGTAAAGAGAAAAATTAACGTAATCTAAAAATGGAAAAATCCAATATGGCGCCCATAAGAAAAAACAAAGCTGACCATCGATTTTCTTCTATCTCAAGTGCTAGAGCTATTGTAAAATTATTTTTGGGTTCCTTGTTGAAAAGTGTCTTAACAATGTTTCAGTTAAAAATGACTTGCTTGATTGGTTTTTGAATAAAAAAATAAAAACAAAAATTGAAAATTTCAGTTTTTTTGAAATATTTTGACAACTAATAGTGACAGCTCAAATTTCTTTTCAGATTATCAATCAGCACAAAAATACGCTACTTTGCCCTAATTTAACCAACTTCGTATCTCTTAAGATAAGCGAGATCCCCATGGCACGCGAAAAACGGACAGTCTGTATTTTCCTATGCACTGCCAGAGAGCAAGTGTAACTCGAACACAATTACGATATGCACCGCTAGAGTTCACTTTAACTCGAATACGATTACGAAAAGCACTGGAACGGAGTCCTACAAATCGAACACGAGATTCCGTCTCGGTGCGCACCCGGAGCAGAAAAGTGCAGTAACTCGAATTCGCTATTAGTTAACAAGTTTTCGGTGCTGCTTTATTCAAACCACTCTCGTAAATTTTTAGACTGGACATTTTTCGTCTTTTTAATCCTGCTGTCATGAAACAATGACACAAACTATGTTGTAATGATAATGGCAGGAATAAATCACATGATTGTATTTTACCTACACAGATAATCGGGGCTATGACATATCGTTTATGTAAAAAAGTACACTTACGTAAAATGAAAAATGCATTAGCAAAATTACCTATAAGTATGTAATTTTCTTATGCATTTTAAAAATTACATAAGCAGTGTAATTTTTTACATAAACGATATGTCATAGCCTCGAATGTGTAGGTAAGGATAAGTTAATTAAATTTATTAAATTATAATGTAGAGAAAATAGACACTTTCATACTCAGTAAAAAGTTCAAAAATTACATTGTTATCCAAAGATTTCATATCATTTTATGTCAATAAATCTTTCCTCCCTAGAGCAGTTCTGCGTAAAACTTTATATGATATAAGTTCGTAATCTGACTTTGTTGACTCGTCTTATTTATCCACCTCACAGGCTATAGCTGACTTTGCAATAAAATAGAATCTTCTAATAAAATGAGATTAACTACGTGTTAGACAGTTAAATACATACAAAACTATTCCCATAAGTTGCGTACAGGGTGACACAGCCTATATATCTTCCTGTTTACCACCTTCAAATTTTTTTTTTATTCTTGCTTCTTAGTTTTAATAAATCTTAGAATCGAAATTTTGCTACCGGCCGTTTGATAATCTTTTTTTATAGATGAAAGGTACCCCTGCAAATTTTCGAATGTTTACAAAAAATATAATATGCGATCGATTGGGGTTGGTGGTGGTGAACAGTGGGAATGGCGAAAAGGTCTTAAAGGGCCAGTCGCTTATTTGGGTTGCATAACCCCTTCCCTCGACACCTATACCTTTTTTGTGCGCTGGTTAGCCCCTTCCGAAAAAAAAGGCTCAATCCCTTGTGATTTTAGTATATCCGTTGTGCATTTATTTCAAGCCCTTCTAAAACAGGTCGCAAACGCCTCTGGTTTCAATTCCATCAAGCATTTAAGCAGCTCTTAAATTTTTACAACTTAATTAAAAAAAAGGAGATATTTTGCTTATTTTCGAAACAGTTAAGAATTTCAGAAAATAGAAAGGAACTACTTGGATCCAGTCGCCGTCTCTATACGCTTACTTTAAATAATTATACCAAATTTATTAAAAATGAGTAGAAGCACCGTCATGCATAAACCACATCCAGAATAAATATAAGCATCTGCTATAATATTTCCGCTATGTAGGTACTTTTTAGTGTGATGAAATCGAGACTGAACGATTACGTGCGCATTTTCAACCGACAATATATTCTTTCATTCCGAACCGCGACAGTAATAAATGCACTTATTATGGGAAAATTAATACCTATTGTTAAAATGTCACTTGAAACCTATCTCGTAAAACTCCACTCCTGGGGTAATTTGCTACTTTATTAGTGCTTTATGCAGACTTTTTATTAACTCATATCCTTCCACTCATAAACGTACCTAAGTTATTCTATAGAATTTAGTACTTCATATCTCACTCCCAAGTATTATAAACTTTCTACAACTCATCTATATTCCCTTTTATAACCATTTCAGAAACGTCCCCAGTTCTCAAGTAAGTGGCAGCGTTATACTAATACTAAAGACTATGCTAATTTCAGTTCTTAGATAATTATAGAATGTGCATTCACTAAAACCTACTATCTGGAACGCCGGTCTGAGATTATCCCAAATGCAGGATTCAGGATTATGGCTGCAAAAAGCTCGATAGGCATTGTGTAATCTTCGCAAAGACATGTAGATAATTGAGACGACGCCTGATCCTTTTGACCGCATTTCTACCAGACGTCGCCATGCTTTACTAATGGGGGATCTAAGACAAGGCGGCAGTGAATCAGGATGTCAAGGATGACTTGATTTTAATTCACTCTTGAGCTTAGCGCTTTGCATGGCTCTTAGGAGCTTATGAAGATGAGGATGTTATTGAAATTAATGACCTTTTGGTAAAAGTTCCGTCTTACGAAAGAGAAGGGGATACAATCTATCTAATTCCTTCGGAATTGGAATTTATGAATTCATTGTGTTGATTGAAGAGCTTTGAAAAAATGTCCTGAAAACCAAAGGTTGACGGAAGTTGTAACGGAAAATTATGGAAATTTTTTTGGTAAATCTAGAGGGGGTTTTCGACATGAATTACTTCTCAAAAATGAGTGAATGGTTTACTCATAGATTAAATTGAATAAAAGTTAGCGTGTATGAACATTATTTTCGATTAATTTTTACAATAATGTTGGTGCGATGATATTGTAAAAATTAATCCTAAATAATGTGCACAGACTATCCACGTTACTCTTGCAGTGCCATAGGTATATGAATCTTGAAAAAAGCATAACCGTTATTGAAGTTCATATGAAATTGTTATAAATGTATGTGACTCTTTTTTTTGTATAGTCTGAATATCGGTCTTTATCCAGCCCAATAAATAATTATGTTGGCCCTTTGATAACGTAAAAATTAGTATTTTTTACCTCTGAAATTGAAGGGATAATCTATACGTTTGGTAAACATTTCTCATAGCTAGCGGGCTAGAATAACGACTTTATATTATGTATACCGCTACCACTGGAATTTGATCAATAGGTTATAATGTTTTACAAAGGGAAGATATTATAAATGTATATTTCCATCATGTTGAATTATTATAAACAACAAGCGAATGTAAACAAAAACATAAAAAGATTAAATAAAACATATAAAACCTGCCTTATCCCTAATAGACTATATTTACTGCTTTACAGAATTAATTTTCTTATTTATCGTTGTTAAGGTCTCCTAAGAAGGGAAATTTATCTTTTAGTGTCTCACTACTGCCTGAGATTGCCCCGAATCTGCCTAAGCTGTGCGAACACAGAAAATATGATATTTCTGGTGAATGTAAAATTTTTAGCTACCTACTAAATAATCCAATATTGAAAAAAAAATTTGTCGATAACATCACAAGCAACATTTACCTACATTATTTTAATTTTTTGGGTAATTTTTTCACAAAAGCTTTAGAAATATGCCTAATAATTTTTTGGTATAACATTGTTGGTGAAATATTTTTGGGGTGCTGCCTAAAGTCCTTTTAATATACTCAATATATTTTTTTAAATATTTATATTTATAATGCTGGGTCCTTTATTATTTATCATATATATAAATGATCTAGAGAAATTTATGCACCCATGTAAGTCTGTAATGTTTGCGGACGATGTCACTTTCGTTTGCACGGGAAAAAATCTGTCAGAATTAACAGCAAATACTGACGAGACCGAAAGGAGGGCACAGGATTGGTTTACAGCAAACAGGTTAAAACTGAACACTGGTAAAACACAAAAGTTGCAGTTCTTGACACGTCGTTCTGAATCCAGAATAGATAGTGCGAGACTGCTTGGAGTTACCTTGGACAACACCCTGACCTAGGACTGTCATGTCCAGTATTTAAGACACAGATTATCTAGTGTTCTTTTCCTGATTCGTAGGCTGAGATCCAGCATTGGTCCTGGCCCCCTGAGAGTGGTCTATTTTTCTTTATTCCATTCTAGCCTGAGTTATGCTGTTGTTCTCTGGGGCGCTGCTACAGGTACTGTACATATTTTTAGATTGCAAAAAAAAGGCAATCCGTATATTGGCTAATGCACCTTTCAATGATCACTGCAGGCCATTGTTCAAAAAACTGAGGATACTTCCGTTACCATCCCTGTATATACTTAGTGTTCTGCTTAAGATTCATGAAAAATCTGACCAATTAATAAAGCAGTCAGACGTCCATAACTACTTCACACGTGGCGCGGACGACATTCGGACAGATCGCTTCAGATTGACAAGATCGCGGAAGAATAGTTTAAATTATGGACTCTATAATGCACTGCCTAGATGTGTAAGGCTTCTTGACGCCAACAGGTTCAAAAGTACGCTCAGATCCTATCTCCTAAGCCACTGCTTTTACTCAATTAATGAATATTTGGACGAGGTGGTCTGTTGGGACGGCGCTCACCGATGTGCATATGACCTGAAACTTTGACTTGTTTTTATTGTTGTTTTATACACTATTATGTCTAGTTTTCTGTGTTTTATTATTGTATATTATGTTTTATTTTCTCGATGTACACTACATTTTTGTTAGATTGTATATCTGTGATTAGGTACATTGTACTAATATTTGTGCGCATGTAGTATGCCTTGACTTGCTACAAACATAATTTTATGTATACGTGGTCAAATAAAGATAATCTAATCTAATCTAACAATACAATAAAATACACAGATCACCTCACTCCCTGGGGTCTACCAGAGACCCTAATAATAGATCGTAAATATATGGTCTTTGGAAAAGAAATAGAAATTACGAAATCGAAATACAAGAAAGATTATTCATGGTGAGCCGGCTTAGTATGTTTCAAGCCAAACTAATCAGTGTTGGCAATCACTTTTCGTAATGTAGATTTTCGCTGATTTCCGCTGAAAGTTGGCCTTTGGATCGTCTAGCTTTGGATGTAGAACCTAACGTTGTGTTTCGTAGTTTCGAGATTCGTAATTGAGGTATGCCGGAAGCAAGGGAGGAGTTAAGGATTTTGCGTTCTGACGTTCAACTGGATTTCTTGACTTCGATTTTTACAAAATAATAAACAAATAAATCGTATTGAGACCGGTGTTTTTAATCGGGGCTCTTTCTGTTGCGGTCGAACATGGTTATTTTCTAGAGACAGAAATTTTCCTTATGAATTGCGGATCTCTCCTCGACTCTTAGTGAAACTAAATTCGCATCTTATAAATGGAGTGAGTTAGAAAATGTTTGTTGTGTCCGCGTATGAATTCCTCGCTACTTCGAATATTCCTAATATTGCTCTTTAAGAGAAAATTCTAATTTTAGCAACGTGGACGAAAACAGAAAAGTGCCTAATCGATTTTTATTTAGCGATCAAAAGAAGGAGCGACGCAATACTCTCTAAGTAGTTTCCACCGTCACGATATAGGGAGGAATCGGCGCGATACTCTCTAAGTAGTTTCCACCGTCAGGATATAGGGAGGAATCGGCGCGATACTCTCTAAGTAGTTTTCACCGTTAGAATAGAGGAGGAGATGGACAGCCTAGCAGCGACCGAAGTCGGAACCAGACTGTCTAATCCTTGTCATCTGATGCGTGCTTTTATAGCCAGATTTCGACCAGGCTCCATTGTTTCATCGAGCGCGAACGGTCTGCCGGCCGCTTTCTAACACGGCCTGTTTGCGTGATTCTTTAAGTAATATAATGCAGTGGAAACTTTCCATCCCGTTGATGTTCTGGCTTGTTGTTCGTGTCTGTATTAACGAAGGCGAGCGGCCGAGATTCCTTTCCTCTTATACCTACTCAGGCCGACTATCCCGTGGATATGAATGAGAGAAGAAGAAAATTGTAATTATTTTACGTACCTAGGGCTGGTTTATCTCAGTAAGATGTCATTAATGTAACTTCCTGCCGTTATTCGTTATCCTATCCTATGATCCGGCCAATGATGTCGATGTGTCAGAATAGTGAAATAGTTAAATCTAAATTGAATGCCTATGGATATAGTGGGAAGGGGATGTGCTCTCCCAGCGACTGGGCCACCAATGGTCTTTTTCGCCATTCCCGCGATAAGTGAAACTGCTACTCAAACCTTCTCGACCTTCTTATGACGATGGCCAGAAGATATTTCTATTTCTTCCCGTTTCTTCCTCTTGTAATAACCCACAGATATTGAACCTGAGGCGATTGCATACATCACATTCACCTATGTAGTGGTAGAAGCAGCCCTCGTCGTCTGTTCCACATTTGATACAGACTGGGTCACCCTTCACCTCCATAAGTTGTAAGTCCCGGTTCAGTTCGGTGAGAACCCCGACTAGCATTTTAAGCACCTTCCGATTCAGGTTGATCAATTTGGCCAACCTATTTCTTATCTGAACCGGCTAAGAACAGTCTGGCCGGTCTGCAGGATGACGGTATTGCCTCCCAATACTTTTCTAGAACTTTTGGTCCATTCCTTTACAGTCCCGGTAAAAGCCCTTCGATCAGACTAAGTACAGGCTATTACAACAGTTTTATCTGATCTGCCTGCTCATTACCCGACAAGTTGTCTTGTCAGCCAGGCTGTCTAGCACCTCGGCATTGTCCTGGATCAGAGGGGAGCTGCTTTTGTGACAGCCCCACTATTGCTAGGTGTACAAATTGGTCCGTGGTCTCTGTTACTAGTTTCGTCCGAGCTACGGTGTGGGCCGATCGACGCAATGGTGGAGTAAGTTTTGTGTGCGACTTGTTACCCCGAAATTCTCTTTTACCAATCAATTCGCTCGGCAGCGGGGCTCATGCGTCTCTCACCCCACACTCACAAATGCCTCACGAGGCTCAAATATGCTTCAATATTGCTTTGAAGCCTTCCTTGAATAGACACATCTCAGCAATTCAACCGCCGGCTCATTTCAAAACCATTCAACAAATCACAACGGCCAATTTCATGTGGAAATCCACCCGGGCATTAAAGCCCCCGCGAAAATTCCATTTCCAAGAAAAACACCTTGAATCGAAACAGCAATAGTTTGAGTACTCGCTCATGTGTGATATTGATGTTCCAAATCAGTCTCTACTACCTCTTCCATTCTTACTACCTTTGAGTTGAAGACTGATGTGGTTGAGCCCATGGTAAAGATCCATGTTGAGAGAGAGCTTATCGTTAATACAAAAATCAGTCTACACCTTTTCTAGTTGTAATTGAGAAATGGTTAAATGTAATTGAGAACAGTCAAATGTAATCAAAATGCGTTAAATGTAAGTAAGGATAGTCAAATGTAATTAAGAATGAGTTAATTTTCTTTGAGAATAGCCATATGTAATTCAGAATGAGTTAATTGTAATTTAAAATTGTCAAATTTAATTCAGAATGCGTTAATTGTAATTGAGAATAGTTAAATGTAATTAGAATGCGTTGATTCTAATTGAGAATGCGTTAAATGTAATCTGAAAATATCAAATAGAATTCAGAATGGTTCAATTTAAATTGAGATAATGAGAAATTCGAAAATTTTACATACAAGTCATAGCATCTTACATTTTTTTTTCTTTAGTTAACGGTGACTGTGCCCGCACTGCGCAACACTTGACGACGTTCTATGAGGCGTCTTTAGCTGTGGAACCAATGCTTGTTGAACGATAGTTCTAAGAACGGTTAGTTTTCTATGCAATTAGGATTTTTATGTATGCATAGTTTTTATTTCTAAATATGTTATTTTTTTGTAGTTAAGAATTTATGTACTTTCATTCGGTTTTGACCTATTCTCAATTACAATAATTTACACATTCTGAATTACATTTAACGCACTTTGAATTACAATTAACTATTCTCAATTGCATTTGACGCATTCTGAATTACAATTGACTATTCTCAATTACATTTAACGTATTCCGAATTACATTAGACTGTTCTCAATTACATTCAACGCATTCTGAATTAAATTTAACGCATTTTGAATTACGATTGACTATTATCAATTACATTTAACGCATTTTAAATTACATGTGACTATTCTCAACTACATTTAACCGTTTCTGAATTACAACTGGAAAAGGTGTACTAGCTCCGGATGTTACACTGGAAAATTTTAATAATACATTGTAACGAAATTCAAGGCTTTCGTTGGAAATTATTATTTATTTCATTATTAGAGGGGTTTATCAGGAGTGATACAGTTTTTACGACAGTGATTAGCAGGTTATCTCCGCCAGCACCGGCTATATAAAGAGAGCCAAATGAAGAGTGACCAGAGGATCCGATGTACTGACTCGAGAACCACTCTCTCTCCCAGTGAATTGAGCTCGGAGATCACCTGGGGCATGTATTGAGTGCACCCATACCATCTACATAGCCGGCTACAGTAGGTCGATGAAATGAGTCGAACCTAACTGTAACCCGGCATCGGCAGACCGACCAGAGTGGAGTGAGCTCTGGACGGCAACCGATTCAGTATAGGGAATCAGTCGGCGCTGCATTGAAGTACCGGCTGATCCCTTCAGTCCCCATCCGGCCTGTATTGAGGGCCGGATTCAGTAACAGCCGTCCCGAGGTCATATTGAGGCATCGGGAACGGACTTTGTTTCAGGTAGCCTCGCCGCCGGAGAATATCCTCCCAGATTTCTTTCCGGCGCGTGTTCCGGAGGCTACAGCAACCGACACGCACTGTGCGACTGCGAGCGGGCGACTGGCGCTGAAGAGCCGGCCGCGAACCGTATAAGAGTGGCCGTAGGTAAACGACCAATCAGCATTAGTACGCGCCCCGACGCGGCTATCTACAACCAATTAGACGGACTGTGGAGGACGAGAGCCGGCCCATAGGATACAGTGGTTATCAATATTAGCGTGACAAATATAGATATGTATAAATATAGATATGATTTGTAATTTTTAATTGACTTGTCGCGGGTACAAAGGGGCAGACAACCATCCCTGGGAAATCACCTCTACCTAACAGAAAATCCCGTTACAACATAAAGTAAAATCGTGAAATAAGAAATATCTGTCATCTATCGCCGTAGCACTACTACTTTCTTTTCATCTTAAATATCAGAGCTTACCTTCAACTATTATTGCTGCGATTCAACAACTTCATTTTGACTACCGGAACATTTTGAAATAAAACGTGTATCATTTTGGATATAAGTATTTTGTTTATTTTCAGGTTTATTTTATTTTACATAAAAGGCAGTCGATCGCATTAATACTATTTTATTATATAAAAAAATACACCCATAAAAAATTATTAATAACTCACATCAAAATAATATGATAACAATAATAATAGGTACACCTATAAGGATCCTTATTTATAATAATTAATAATATACAAATTAAACTAAAATAAAGCGAGGAGGTAACATTTTTTTGTATTTATGTAAAATTATATGATTGAAAAATAAGTAGGTAGGTATAGGGTAAGTAATTCACAAATATAATTAGCGTTGGCACTTGATTTGGAAATATTACTTTCCTTGAACAGTATTAAAATAGTCTGTCATTTTCCTTATATTATTGAGTCTAAGCTAAAACGTCCCATAAAAAAGGAACAGGACCAGACAGACATATATGTATATAAGAAAAATGTTGTTGTAGAATAAAGTATTAATATTCTTCCACATAATTTGTATTTCTTTTCCATCAGCAGTAAAATTTACACTGGCATAAAAATAAAATATCACATAAATCGATTGGGTCTTTTTGCATGTTGTCCTATATCAATCACACTAAATTAAGATTTTTTATTTGAAATGCTTGTGGAAGAAAATAAGTTTGCTCCCAGTATTGGACGTTCATTTTTTATCATACATATAATTTATATTGTTTACAAGAATATAATTAGGGAGGTATGTATATGTAAGTATTATAAAAGCTTAAAACTACACTCTTTTTAAGTGAGATTTGTTATAAATACAAATTTTGTAATATCACTAGATGAAAACAACTCTTTGGTAGGTAGGTAATTAATAAATTAATATAAAATAGGCACTTGATCTTGTGAGGCACGTTCATATTAATTATTATTACAAACTTAAATATATAACGTTCAAAATGGCAGACAATTCAAATTAGGAATTTGACAATTTTTGACAATATGAGTATAAGTTTTTCCAGCAAAATGTTATTACATTATATACAGCACAATATATCACCATTAGACAATTTTATAGGCTGAGTTGAATGTGATGGACACATTACCCGACAGGATTACAGGAAGACGGAAAATATCATATTTATTATACACCTGTATGTAAATATCTATAACACTATAAGAGTATAATGCCTACAGAGCTGTCTGGCAGCGAAGCGCATTTGATAAATGTTTGATTCAGCTTCAGCATCACATAGAACGACAGAGCACATAGGTACACTTGAATGCACATACACATAAGGTATGTGGAATTCATATAGAAATTCTGGATTAAAATTGTTCACGTGTAATAATAACTGCTACTCTGATGGTTGCTTTGTATATATGTATGTATGAAACTAAAATTAAAATTGCTGGCTTTGTTATACAGATCACATCATTCACTTCACGTATCTGGTATAAATTTGAAACGCTAGAAGTTATAGTACCTAATTTCATATTTGAATGTATCCTATAATTTCCATTTTGAGATTTGAATGAAACTGAAATAGTATTTAAAATGCAGCCATTAAAAAGTTAATATTGGTCATTATGTGGGTTTCGATGAAGAGATAAATCCATTTGGAACATTAGGTAATAAATTTCTAACTGTAACCATACCTCGATTTTTTTTTTTTTTTTTTGTCAAAGACCACTGAAAATTTTTCTAGATCGTGAGAGGATATGAAATTATTTTTCCTGCTTTCATACTGCTTCTACATGGAAACATTTGACTTGATTTATTGATACTTACAAGAAGCAATTATTGAAGAAAATCTATCTAAGCAAACAATCTATACAAATTATATTTTATAGTCCATTTTCTCAGTTTCCACTCTCTTTTGAAATATGGGTTCTAATAATAAAATTACAGACATTTTCACGAAAAGTGGTCCCAAGTTTGATTACAGCTACACCGAAAGGGTCCAAAAAAAGGGTTCAGAAGAGATGTGTAGGTATTATTAGAGGATTACGCAAGAACTCCATTTCTTGTCCATTGGTGAGTAAATCAATGCAATCAGCACGGCTCGTTATTAATGAGACCGCTGTGGTATACACTAGTCCTGGTTTATTCCTAAAATTCACAAAAGAGATTTTGTATACCTACCTATGTAAAGCAGAAAATCTTTAGTTTCCTGAATCTCAGTTGTAGTAGAATCAGATAAATTTTATCGCCATATGAACTCCTATTCACGATATATCTGTAATTCCATTGCTGGCGCTACAACATATGGAATACACGGCAGATTGTTTCCACTTTATCTCCGTCTTCGTTGCAAGATTTAAAAATAATTTTATTTTCTCTTCTTCATAAACCCACTTTTCAGTTTGGAAGTCGATATTGAAATATGTTGCTTAATTGAATATTAAGTTTATTATATTTTTTTACATTATCCTAGATGACAGCAACATAGCTTGACACAGAATAAAGACCAAAAAATTTTAATTTTCTGAATGTTCAATTCTTAACTGAAATAATTCCTTCCTAAAGGTAAAAGGATTTATTTGATCGAAATTTAATTTTAATCAAATTTTGGGCCAAACCCTCACTCATATGTAGAAATAAGTGTCAAAGTTTTATACCAAAAGATTCAATTTGGCATAGACGAACCTAATATTGGAGATTCCGGTGAATTAGAGCCCGAATTAAAGAAAATCCGAGTTTCTTTAATAAACTTGTAATTCTTTAATAACCAGCACGAAACGGAGCCTCATTCATAGTATACGGAACTCATTGAAGCATCTCGTAATCCTTTACTGTTTGCATGACTGAATTTCTTCACTATTTTCATGGCTGAACAATTCTTAATTTTTTCACTAACGTACTCATTTCACTACTGGCACTTTTTGTATAGTTTCTTTTCCTAAAAAATATGGCATTTATTCGAACATGGTCCACTTATTTCAAGGTACAATGTGAAGGTACCTCATGAACCTTAAATAAGTAATCTTAGATATTTGAGTTATCTTACAAAAATTGGTAACTAAATCTTGCAACCACTTTGCATAATAAGTTCATCCCTAACAATTTTCCGAAGAAATTTTATAACTCCTTTGAAAAATTAAAAGTCTGTGCGAGTCAAACTTCCTTGCCAGAGATTTTTGCGTCCAGAAATTTCAGTTTTGACTTAAACCTCTTAAAAATCTTTTTCGAAAATCTTCTAAGAAATCTCTCAAAGAACAGAGTTTTTTAAATTTTTTCTCACAGTATCTAACCATCCCTTACACCTTTTTGATTCGTATAAACACCGATACAGAGCAAGGATGTGCAGGGGAATCCAAAATATGGTGATCTAAAGCAACTTACAACTTGAGTTGCACCCCTGAAAACTTTTGCGTCCCTTACCAATGGTACAATCACAACGTGTACCAAATTTGTTTTTTTTTTTTAGTCCAATATAGCTGAAATATTGATTTTTTTTAGAAATTTGAAACCCCTATTTCAAGGCCTATAACTTCTCAGGAGTGCAACTTTGTATAGAGATAAGTTACGGTTAATCGCCATATTTTGGGTTACCCTACACGCCCCTCCTTTGCGTCACGCGAAACACCCTGTATAACGAGTATACGCAATTTTTCTCAGATATATGCCACAGATGTAACGCTCAAATTCAGGCTTTTATAACTTCTTCAACTGGTAAAGCAGATATAAAATATTGATGCTTAAGTCTGAATATATAATATATCAAAAAATGAATGACAATATGGTGTCCTGTCTAGAGAATTGTATACCTATTTCGATGCTTTGGCTTAAACACAACTATAGTGTAGAAAATTAAACCATTTAGAAACCTTGTCTGGTGTCTACACATCCTAAAATACAGACCCAGACTAAGGTTACATATCAGACTTATTAGGTAAAGATCCTTTAGCGACATCTTGAACACCTATATTGAAACCTGGAACTCATGCAGTGGCAGCTCATGAATCGCAGAGAAAATGAAGTGTAAATTCTACAATAATGTCAGCTCGAAAATTCAATTTTTCCAAAGTTTGGTGAGCTTGAAATTTTTTTTTGCAAGGTCCGCTTTGATATGGTACGGTCTGCTCAAATTTTTTTCACACCGGGTTCGACAACGTTCGAAAAACAAGTTCGAATTTTCGAGCTAACTTGACCTAGTCAAATCCACTTTGCAGAAACAAATTTTGCAAAAAAAAATTTGCTGAAAGGACCTTGCAAACCAGATGTTGCCAAAAAAAAAACGAAATAGCCTGACTTTGCAAATTGGCCTTAAAAAAATTAGTTTATTTCAGAATTTCAGAGATCCGGTTCGAAAAAAGCTCGAATTTTCGATTTGATGGGACCTTGTCAAAACGGACCTTGTCCTAAGCAAAACAAAATGCGAGCTGACCCCTCGTCAAAACGAGCCTAGTAAACAAAAATTTGAAAAAAAAAAATTGTTGAAGTGGCACTTCACTCAGTTCATCTTATAAACCGCCACTGCTGGAACTTAGAATCAATAAAATCTACACTTAAAATCATGCATTGAGGTAGGCACCAATATACAGATAAAGATTCGAGTAGGTATATTATCTGAATCAAAATTTGAGATTTGATTTACCCTATGGAGAATGAAAAGTTTGGTTCTTTGAAGGCTTCGATCTAGATCCATTAAGATGGCTTATACAATCCAAGGTCTAGATCATAATTTGGTTTCGAAATCTGCACTACTTCCTTCCTCGTTCGACATCATCGACTGCAGTTTCTGATGTCTGGTCGATGTAAGGCACTTGTGACTCGGGTTTATCTTCGTCGTCACAGTCCATCGCACAGCAGTTGGCCAGAATCGCTCCCGCTAAGGTGCAGAAGCAGATAGCGAAACAGCATAGAAACGCTATTGCGCCCAAAATGATTGCATAGTGCACGGTGATGTAAATGAAAGCGAAGAGGTAGGCTGTTTTGTTGCAGTAACTGGTTTGATCCACCACGTTCTCGAAGTCAGGTTTGTAGGCCCTGTATACCCAGTAGGTGCCTGAATATCAAAAAAGAAAGTTTTTTTTAGTTACAAAAAACAGCATTTTTAACAACTAAAATAAATATAAAAGAAAGGTTATGCCCATATATGGTAGTAAACTAAGGAGAACTACAAGACAATTAAATAACTTAGATAAAATATAAATAATGTGGAAACAAGGAATTAGAAAAAAAAACATTTTCGATCAAAATTGGCCCAAAATGGGGATAATTTTCAAGAACTATGTTATTTTTCTGAAGTATTTTTAGTGAATCTTTGAGAACATTTGAAATTTATAAATGCTGAACTAAAGGTTTGCCCTTCAAGGGGTTGTGGTGTCCCTTAAATAAATTTATAGTTTCAGGAAAAAAAACAATCCCCAAAGTTTTCTTCAATTTCGAGTTCAAATTCGTCAAAATTGAAGTTTTTTTCTATTAACTGTTTTCTAATAAATAATACTCGTGGGACTTTCTCGGTTAAGCCTTAAAAGGAATGTCACAAGTTATGCTCGTACATTATACATACCTATGAAGAAGTTAACAGTTTCGATTGTATATAAAGATGATAGAATATATTTAAGTTGTATGTGCTTGCTGATCTTATCCTGGACGTACGTTAAAAATTTCACAAACAGTCCAACCCCACCTGAAATAAACAGCGTGATGAAATAGTATATTACATTACTAATGTGGAAAATGACCCATTTCACACGAGTGTGAAATGACACTTTCCACACAAGTAATGTACATAATTTTTCCTACGACCACAGATTAAATCATAATCTCAAAATTCTTGTTTTCTTTAACATTGAGCTATGAAAAGTAATGATTGAATTATAAAAACTTAGAATAACAACTACTAGAATTGTAGAATAATAATTGAAAGTAGAGAATATTATTTACAATTCAATCGTCCGAATACATCCGAAAATCCCATACACAGGTGTATTATGGGCTGCCTAATCCAAGGAGTATCAACTAAATCGTCAATTACTTAATACACATACATATAACTCTAGTGTGATATTTTACTTTTCAATTCTAAGGTGATATTTGTCATTTTCGCAGGTGGTCTTGGGAAAATTAATATGTTTATTTATAATTGATAAATCACTTACCAGCGACAATCAGAAAGAAAGGAATGTTCTCATCCGTGGGACAATTGTGAACGTTGAGACATCCAATAACCAACATAGCTAGATGAACTACCAACATTAGGAGGAGCGAATATCTAAGACCAGCTGAAAAATATAATATTTTCTATATATTGTTTTTTGTGAAAAAAGCTAAATATTTTAGTTAGGTATGATATTTTAAATTTATTTCCAATATAGTATAGGGAATATTATTTTAAGGGTGGAGTGTTCTTCAAAACGAAGTGAAAGGACAAAAACGATTACGCTGATGTATACGGGAGAACTACGTTATTTCCTGGAGAGCTTTTCATAGCTGCAAGAAATTCTGAAATTCCCATGAAGGGTTTAGGAATTACAAATCAAGTTTGTATAGGTGGAATCTCCCTTTAGTCATCCAAAATTAGGGCTGTAGGAACATAAACATTGACCATTTAATAAAAACAATTTGAGTAAAATGTATAAAGGTAAAATTCTTATTATAATAATTATTATTGTTATGTTACATCATGAAAAACGTAACAATTTTTGACTAGTCTGCTGTTTATACTTCATGTTCGATATTCGTGACAATAAACTCTGAAACAATACTTTTTTAAATCAATATTATGTTTAATAAAAATAGCAAGTATTGTCGACCGATTTCGGCTTTTAACCCATCATCAGGGCAGCTAAAAGTTATCTGTGAATTTAATTATATATTGCTATGAGTGTACCAAGGTCAATTATTGTATTATTTTATGTTTTTGACGAGGTTTATTTGAATTCTAATGAACTCCAAATCTGATAACGACGGTTACATAAAATTGGTGTCACATATGACAGTATACGTTAAGAAGGTCAAATTGGTGTTATATTGTTACACACGTATTAAAAGTGCAAAACATCTAATACCTACACATGCATTAATATATTTTGTACCGTGATAAGCAGATAATAATTTATACAAATTTGTTGCTTTGAGGAATAATATTATCATTATCCGAAGAAATTAAGCAGTCTGTGATAAGAATGTTTTTGACAAGATTGTCGAGTGTCTAAGCTTATATTTATGTGGAGTAAAAATATTTAGAGACGAAAATTTTATACAAAAATGTATCTTAAAGTGCTTAAAGTACTTAAATGTTAAAATTTCAATTTAATTAATATTTAAATATAACCTGTCTTGGGAATAAGTACCTAGTTTTATCAATCAGTTTCTTATTTTGTTTTCCGCATATATTTATAGGTATACTTAATATTCTGAAAACATTTACATCAGTTCTGCACTGTTGGTTGCAATAATTTCAAAATGATACGCATGAACTCATTAAAAAATTTTATTAACATGAGAATAAATAACAATACAATAAACGATATTGTTTACATAAGCTGCTTCTATAAAAAAAAACTATTGGTACAAACGCTCCTCTATTTCCTACTTGTCTTATATTTTAAAACGAAAAAAAAAAGCTTGGCGGTTATTCAAAACTTTTCGCTTGAAAATAAAAATAACAATCTGTAAAAAAGGTAGGTACCGAACATAATACATATGAGCACGACGGCGAATAAAAAATTATTCTTCTAGTAAATTATTCAAAAAAGTGTCACGAGATGGCTTAATTAATTAAACCAACGCTCATTTAATAAATCATAAATACTAGCAAAGAACATAATTATTGTGAAGGTCGGTAGTGAGGGAGGGATGCATAAATGAGATTATTCAGTGATTCACCGAATACGATAAAATCCACTTACGAAGGAGCTTCTTCCTCATCTGCTTGAGGACCTCGCTGGCCTTCTCCTTGTCTTTGGCCTGCTGGTCCGTGACGGCGCCGGTACCGTCGCCATTCACTTGTTGCTCGTCAGCCGCCATCGCGACGCCTGTGCGTTCCACTGGCCCGGTTCAGGACGACCTCGTGCGGTGTTTTGGTCCTGGTGGACGAGCCACGACGCTGCTAGCCACAAACTGGCACCGCTAGAGGAGAGCCCATTAGCGCAGCCGTTGTCCGGCACTCCATGTGAGGATGATGTTGTTGCAGAGGCGGGCATGGACGTGAAGATTTGCCAGATTTCCGCTGTATTTTCCTTTCCTTTCTAATTATATAATAATACTTTTGCATTTTTGTCTGGTGTTTTTAAATGCTTTATTTTAGCAAAGATCAAGGTTTGTTAACTGAGAAGCGGTTCGGTAGATAATTTAGAAATATCCTTGACGGATAATTATAATATACGTCTATGAATATCATAAATAAATCTCCCACATGAAAAATGCATGTCTATACAAAATAAATTATGAATTATCTTAATGTTGTACTTCTGAATGAAAAATAAAGTTTTCGCACTTATTTGTGTGAAATATTTGTTAATTCAAAAAACGTTTTTTGCACATGTGCGAGCAGGAAAAACTAAACTTTTTTTTTAACTAAACTTGACATGTCATAAAATATTAAAAGGGGAAATCTTAGAACTCGCCCCCAGTTGCAGAAGCTTTCGTGCATGGATACCGCACGTAATATCAAAATTTAACCAACAGACAAAATCAAACCGAGATTCATATTTTCTCAATATTTAGAGATCCCAGAATGATAATCTTGAATTATTAAAAATGCTTCAGAAGCAACTAAATCCTAACACAGGAACGCCTGAATGGCGTGGGTGCTGGTTTCTACATTTCCATCAAATTGAATCATGTCTCCCTTTTCCGGATTCATTATTGCTGTAACATCTTTACTGCAGAAGCTCTCGCAATCGAAAAAGCTCTTTGATTTGTTAGAAAATAATATTTAAGAGGCCGTAATAATAAGTGATGCGTATAATCAATATTCTGCAAAAAAAACATAAAAGGATATGTGATAACGTGGAATAAGTATTTGGAAAATCTGCGTATAAAAAAATTATATTGTAGATACAGCTGCAAAAAAACACGGCCAAACTAGACCCTCTGAATAACTTATGATCTTCTAACATCTTACTATTTTTCGTAAATAATACACAGTACACACCTATGAGCTCAAAGAAACTAAAAAGATAGATAGTGAGGGTATAGTTTCACCATCTCGAGACTGAAGATAACTCTACAATAATTTTCCAGCATATTTTCGCTAAATTCGAATATTTAACACGCCAAATTGCGAATACGATGATCAACTTACGAATTTTTTCAACAGCCTGTAGATACAATTTATTAGTGCCGTTTCAGATGGACGCGTATGGTACGCGCGCGTATCATACGCTTGACGCCGAGTACGATAATCCAAATATAGGTTTTCAGATAGACGCGTAGCGCGCGTATCGTCGTCAGCGCGCGTTAATTTAAACGCGCGGGCATCCGCTCAGCCCGTGCGCTCGACGTACCAACGCGCGACGCACGGGCTTCGTTTTAGCTTGCTTGAGCACGTTGTTTTCACATGGCGCGACGTGTAGGCGTATCAGTCAGTGTTTCTGTAGTCTTCAGTGTTGCCTGTGTTATTAATTTGATAGTTATCAAAATTAATTGACAATAATTATTATCAAAATAGATATTATTATTATTAGAGCACTTTTGTAAGTTTTGTAATAAACAAATCTTTTGAAATTGCCAATAGAAACATCAATATTGACAGTTGACACTGAGCTGCTTATTTGAGAAGTTGAACAGAGGCCCAATTTATGGGATGTCTCCCATGAGGAATATACAAACCGAGACAAAAGACAAAAGCCTGGGAAGAAATTACAACTGTTTAAGGGTTAAAGGGAAAAGCTTCGTCACCAACTATGACGTATGGCATCTTATTAGTTTCGTCGGCTCCAGGTAATGTGAGATGTACCCACATTCTTTTATTTTTTGTGCGTTTTTTTAAAACACAATATGCAGCAATGGCAACTATGTTAGGATGTTTCCCCTTGTGTATTCATTTTTCTACTGAGCTATCTGCGTTGGTCTGTCCTTCATGTGAAATGAAAACGACGCGTAGCCATACGCGAGTCGTTACTTAGCGCGCGTACCATACGCGTTCATCTGAAACGGCACTTAAGGCAAACAACTTTTTAAAATAACTTTTCTCAAAAATAAGTCAAAAATAAAAGAGATAGGTACAGCCTTCAATAGTTTGAAAAAATGAAAGTCCATCCCTGTGAGAAATTCAGATAACTAAATTAATTTCAACCTGATCAAAGGAAACAAAAATTGCGTTGCCTAAGGTTACCCAGGAAACAAGATTGCATTTAATAACAATACCCCTGCCCTGAAAACTATTTTCTCCTAACATAAGAAAATTTGTGAATTTTTAAGTAAATTTATCACAGGGCTGGACTCTCATTTTTCTAACTATCACAGGCTGTACGTCTTTTATTTTTGACTTTGACTTTGAATGATAGAAGGATGGTATAGGTACGTCCATTGTTGTATATACCATCTTTTGACGTAAACAGAATTGTTGTCAAAATCAAAATGGCGGCATTTGATTGATTCAAAATATAATACCATAAACTTTGGACGAAAAAAGCTGGTCAAGAATCACTATACCATCTTACCAACCTTTTTATGCCATTGATTTTGAGACTGTTGCATAATAACTTTACTTGTTATTATAAAATGAAGAAGTGCAGATATTACAGACGCCTATTGCATCCAAAAAAATATATATTTTGCGGCTTCTCAGAATAAATCATTCTTCAACTTATTCTTTTTATATGATACTGGCTGCCTGTTTTTTCAAAGGTCCTTTGAACATCTTATGTTATCACGACTTCTATTTGCAGACTAATGGGATCTTGGGGAGGGACAGCACGGATTTTGCAATAATTGGTCCACCAATACATCTATGATTAGCTTGTATGAACAGCTTTTCAGGGTCATTGATCAGAGGTCCACTTGCTCTTTTCTGTGACCTGAGCATGTAAGGCTTTTGATTGTGTTTCACACGATGTTGGGTAAACTTGAAAAGTATGGAGTCAGTAAAGTAGGCGACAGTATGTATGTCTGGACAGTCGGGGTAATATCGTAGATTCTTCAGTGAAGGAAATTACGTGCGGGGTGCCGCAGGGATCCATTCTTGGGACGATCCTGTTTATACTCTACGTGAATGACCTGCCACGAAGCATCGATGGCTGCTCAGTTGTCACAATATCCAAAGTAGAGTAATTTTTTTATTTCATAAAATAGATTTTTATCGCCTTGTATAAAAAAAAGAGTAATAACAGTTCTAATTTATATGCGTCACTTATTAATAAGTTATAGGTACTTACTTATAAAGTCAGTGTCAAAATAGATTTAAAATGATTGTAGAAAAGTTGATGGTCTTCTCATACAAAATATTTCGAATAAAACACAAAGTGCGAGAGCTTAACGAAACAATCAGTGGTTTTTCATTACATTGTCACAGGTCATAATCCATAAATACAACAGGTACATGCTCCAATTAGTGTAAAATAATTAGTTTTGTAAGCAAGTTGAAAATAGTTGCCAATCTTACCGAGTCATATGAAAATAAAATGACAAAATAAGAACAAGAACTCAATAGGTATATAAATTATTATATTACCTAAATATTATGCTTCATTAATAAAAAATAATTATAAAATACCATGAATTGATAATAAGTTGTTACACAATCCTGACAGAGATACCTATATGATAATCGTCTTTATTCATCTCACTTGCTTTTATGAGCGTTACCATTGAATTGATGAACTTAAAAAAATTATTTGATTTTTGTATTTTTCAATGGTCGTATAACTACTATTCCCCTCCTCCTAGTCTTATATTCCTTAATTTTTATTTCATCCTTCTCAAATGAGTCCGCCTTCCTCTTATAAGTATACCTAGTATGTCCCAGATTTGTGGTGCATGTTTGCCATTTCGATTGCTGTAGGAGCTACGAGAACGTTTAAATTGGGAAAGTTGTTTTTAGATTTTGGAAAGTATCTTAGATTTTGAGATGTTTTGAAGACATTAGGATGCTGCATTTTCTGAATACCCTCATAACTTTTTTATTTTTTATTATTTTTGAAAAATAAAGAAAAAGCTTACAAGGACAAATCTTCTTTCGGATCTTATATTTTTAGTAATTTAGAAAGATTATTTTATTATATGTATAATTTCCAAAAGAAAATTTCCCCATGTTTTTTGTAGTCCAGGGTGTTGTGATTTGATGTTTAAGACCAAAAGCAAGGCAATAAAAAAAAAATAATAGTGCATTCACCTTGATGGAGACAGGGTGCCAGTTGCTGGAATTCTCTGAATGCTGATGTCACAACCGATTAGGCGCTAGTCACTTTAATTACCGGTTAATGAGTTGAGAGATTTAATTTAATTAGAGTGATTTAGATGAGTTTTGAGTTATTAGTTATTCATGAAGGACCGTAGCGGAACCCACTTGAATGAGCGATGTCTTTGTCTCGACCAGAGTGACCAGACGAATATACGATTTTCTTCGTGAAAACGGGGATATGGGTGGCAGAAGGAGGGATGGTAAATGCCTGCTTGCTTGCGTTGGTTTGAATTTTACGCAAAGATTAGGGTTATTGTTAGCAACCAACTTTTCAGGTACGAGTTCTGAACACAGGGATATGCAATTAAATGTATTTTGTTTACTTATTCCGAAACTAAGCAAGCTACGAAAAGAATTTGAATGAAAAAAAATCAAAATTTTTAAAATGTCAGTTGCGTATTTTTTTGTAATAACATTGGTAAGGGTGTCCCCCTGGACGCCACTAGACCTAATAATAATAATTCTATTTGGGGCTAAAGGAGCTCCTTATTACTACAAATAACACTGCCAAATGTCAACAATATCGGCAAAACAATGTTTGAGATATTTACGAAAAGACGATTTTTTTCAAGTTCAACATTTTCGGACCCGTTTTTATATGAACTTTTAATTTTAAAATCACTTAAAAAATCGGTGATTAAATTATTGTACATACATAATTAATATCCTGTTACAGATGTTCCATTCAAAAAAATTAAAACAAAATAAAATGAAATAAATTGGTTAAAAATAAAATGAAAAAGTGCATGGTAAACAACCAAAAGTTATTTGGCCTTTCCTGGATTTTTTACTGACCCTCTATTGACTACTGACCCTCTAATTATCCGTTTCAAATCATCAACTAAATATAATTAATTAATAAAAAATGTACATAAAGTTATACAGCTATGAGAGATTAAAGCAGGGTTGCAAAACGGTTCCAGAAATACCAGAAAATAATTTTATATCCATTATCCTTGAGCATATCACATCGTCCATGATTCACCGATGTGGGCGCATCATCTCTCCAAGGACGACGCAATCAATTGTCGTTGAACGCTAGGCTGCTTGAGCTTGATATTTTTATTTATATTCATTCCTTGGGTGTGGTTACTACTAGAAGAGTACTAGACTATAATATTGGTGAGTTAGACCCGTCTGTCTGGAAGGGACGGCCGATCTAATTGCATCGTTTCATATTCACGTACAGTTAACTACTGCCAGTGTCCACTAATTAGTTCCAATTAGCTTTCACTACACTAGCATCTGTTACGTAACGCTAGAGCCGGACGATCGAACAGAATATTGAATAAAATTATTGCTGTGGCATTTACCGAAAGTTTATGTTGCCAAAAAGATAATATGCGACGTTATTATTACTATAAATGTCATAATAACTGGGTTAATTTTTGTATGTGTTTCTGCTTATTAATGGAATATCTAAATGAAAGAGTTTTATCAATATTTTTGGAGAATTTGTCTCTTCCAGATTGACTTAAAAAAGTTCTATTTTTACGACACTCTGGAAAAGATAAATAACTTTCAAAAATACTTTGGTATAATAATATTGGATTATTTAATAGCAACCTCTTCTGCGAGGTTTATAAATTATTACAGATAATGATCAATCATTGATACACTTTATGAATGAAATAAACCATTATTGATAGATTATTTTATGAATGAATCATTCATAAATTACATTGATAGATTATTAGAGCAAGTAGTAATTTAAAGCGATTCATTTCTTATTTCTTATTTATTCCATAACAAACTAAAGGATGCAGGCATAACTTTATACCAAAAACGTTGTTTCCAATAAGATCAGTACGAAATTTGTCATCGGACCTTATTCCATCAACTTGAGTCAGTTCCTCTGGTTGCGAATGGGGAGGGTTTTTTTAATAAATTTACGCAATTATCAATAATTCGATATTATATGTATAAAGTTTATTAATTTAGCCTAAGTCACCTCCTTAGATAAAGAATAATAATATTTAAAAACAAACGTTTAACTTTATTCATAATTTGTTTAATTAACTCAAGTCAACTCCTCAGATTAATAGGGAATAATATTTATAGACTCGCATTTCACAACCATTTTATTTATTCAAAATTTATTCAATTAATCTAAGTCAACTCCTAAGTCTATCTGGATAGGTTCGATCGAGTCAGCACCTCGATCTAGGTTGTAGAAACGGAGCAAAATTGGTTGGTCAGCTCCTCGCGCATGGTGATAGCCGTTTTAATTTTTGTTTTCTTTGCTCAGTCCATAAGAGACAAAATGTAACGACTAGGAAAAACTAGGTCAACAGTTTTTCCTGCGGCGTATTTATTGTCTTGTTTAATAATTGGTTGGTTCTAAAACACCTAAAAAATCTGATAATTTGACCTTTTTACGTCGCTTGCTTTTCTGCAATTGATTCTCGCTGAATTTATATTAATAAAATATGAGAATAGGTATTGTTTAGCGACGCCCATGGCGTCGCGACGTTGCGCCTTTCTGGCATAAAGGTCACATCTTTAATGTACTTGATCAAATGAACTTAATTAATTTAACACTTATTAGGTTGTACCTATTATTACTGTTTTCATTCAAGAATCCAATAAGCTTATTATGTATACCGAATCACGTTGTTTCCCTTGCATTATACATATGTTCAAACTCAACGTTATGTGAGTGTTGAATCAATAATCGTTGAATGAAAATGTTTGTTGTGCCAAAAATCTCAATAGTAACAATTAAGCTCTACTTACTTTTAGCTACTGTAACTCAATAACTGGCGACAGCGATACAAATATTAGGTAATGGGTAAATAATTTAGAATGTTTGAAGTATTAAGGGAACACTATAAATGTTCAAATTAATTAATGTTACCCCTGGCCTACTGTTTAATGTTTGCTTTAGTGACGAGTGCCCTTTTTCTGTTACTTACAGAAACGCCAATAAACAAAACTGTCGCTATTGGAGCGAATAAAATCCGCATGTTTTGAGAAGTTAATATACTGGGTGGTCCATCACATATGTCTACTCCCGAAACAGACGTTAATTTTAAAGATAAACAATTGAAACTTGAGGATTCATGTGATTAATATAGGACCATAGAATGACACTATAATCAGTTCAATTAATTTTGTTTTCGTTCGGCCAGCAGCGGTAAAAAAATGGAATTTGGTGGTAATGTAAAGAAATCTATTAATAAAATCAAATCGCTGAAAATAAATATTGAAAAACCAATTTCAAATCTTTAATTAAATAAACTACATAAAACATGGAAATGACAGGTAGAATGATTGATATATGGTAGTAATAAAAGCGACCAATAATCTGAAGAGGGTAGTTACCTACCAATCCTAGCATAAATGCTTAAGCAGCTAAGTAAACAGTCTCCAATGTATGTGTGATTTAACGCGAATAGGCATTGTTCTGACCGTTTATTTAGGATTTATGGTAGATACTACCCCATTAAGATTATTGGTTACTTTTATTAATACCATATATCAATCATTCTACCTGTCATTTTCATGTTTTATGTATGTTATTTAATTAAAGCCGAGTAATTCGTTTTTTGATTATTTTTTTCGGCGATTCTGATTTTATTAACTGAATTCTACCGATGTATTGAGAACATACGATGTTTGCACAAAATTGCAGTTTTTTTACCGCTGGTGGCTGAACAAAAAAAAATGTATTAAACTGATTTTGCCATTCTATGGTCTTATATTAATTACACGAATCCTCAAAGTTTCAATTTTTTTTCTTTAAAATTACCTAATCTCTATTACGGGGGTGGACATAAAGGTGATGGACCATCCTGTACAATGGCCACAAAAAAAATAATATTCGGCCAATTATTTTGGGGAACAACATAATTTGCCCCTTATTTAATGAAGACAACTGGAATCGTGACCTCTACCTCAACATGTTCGACGCTACTATCGAACCACTTTTTTCATTTAAAAGCCAGAATATCAAATTGATGATGCTGGTAACCTTATTTTGGCGGATTATAGATGGATTGGCCGAAGAGGAGCAATTAAGTGGCTTTTTTTTGTAAAAAGGAACACAAAAACTAAAAACATGATTGTGTGTATTGGAATTTATATCTGAAAAGCTATAATTGTATGTAAAGTAAAAACCAAAGTTAAAATCAATAAAATGAGACAATTGCATTATTAATCACTCCAGAGGAAGTAGGTATTATAAGTGCGTTTGAAACAATAGTAGCTCCCCTTTTACATAAAGTGTAAGAAGTATTTTTTCAACCAGGTCTACGTGCGTGTTGTAGCACAAGTATCTTCTCATTAAATAAAAAAATATTTTCTAAAAATACGTCTTAAAAAGTGTTTGCTAGTACTAATTGAATATGCACTGACATAAACGAGCTCCAACATTTCGCTAACTAGCTGGATGTGCTATTTCCAAACTGTAAGATAGGAAATGATTATTTACAGAATTTTCTCACATATTTATTGAGGCACATTATTATTAAAATGGAATATTTTGATATGCGAAATAGAGCGAAATGTCAGAATTATCTGCAAACTTGAGGCTCTAATGTGGAAGATGTGAAGCTGCTACCTATAGCTAATATCAGTAGGTGCCTGCCTATTCCAGGAATATAAATTTAAAATACTTCTTCAGAAAATGGCTTATTGACTTTTATTAGATTTCAGTCATATTGATTAGGTTTTACTGCCCCAGTCCAACATCGTGGAGAAATCGTCGTTCATTTTGTCTGATTGATATTCAAAGTGTGAAGCTGGTGCTAATAAGACAGATCGCCGAAGAGGAAATTTTACATGCATCGTGGAAGCTATTTGTGGTCATCGTGGGATTTATCATATTCCCCAAAAGGTTGTTAATACAGAGAAGGAAGAGACTAGGGAAATGACAAAATGTTAAGGGCACCATTAAGCATTCTGTCTTGCCCTACTCAAATAAATGGTCCAGATATGTCGATTGATAAATACAGGGTGAGTCAAATTCGAGCTACATCATTGGGATCTCGAAGAAAAAGGCGTTTCACTTTAAGAAAGTTATGGTTGTAAAATCCAGAGAGTTTACAGGTGTAGATGAAAAAAGTCCAAAATAGCCGATCTCGAGATTTAATGAACGCGGGTTTTCGCTTGCTTCCATGTCGCGTTGTAGAGATAACTCGGGCTCGTTAAATATAGCACGGTTAGATAAAGATAAAAAGATAAATGGTACTTAGGTACTTAAAGGGGTAAAGGTAAAAATCTCTATTTTCTAGAGAAATTCGCCGAAGACGCAATCAAAGCTTGTTCTTCGCCCGCGGACGTCATTTTCAGCAAATAACCAATCCCTCTCACCTAAGGTGACTTTAGATGACCCATCAGAGATGCACTTTCCCTCTTTTTTTATTTAATGGGGTCTTCTCTTTGCGCTTAACCCTTCTCTAAACATCTACACACGTTTTAGGTTACTGTTTGTTTGTTACACGGGATCTACTTATTATGGAATCACAAGCAGAATTCGATATTCTAAGTACGGTCACTGGAAAAGAGAGGTCGCTAGCCGTTTCAATCTGTAATTATTTAATAACAAAATTTTTTAATAATGAAACACCGATAGGTCGTTGCAATACTATTAATTTTTTTAGTAAGTTGCTCAATGTTTAATAAGAAGTCTCCGCCAAACGTAGTGTTATGCACATAAACTATAAACCTCCAGGAATTTGGTTGATTTGGATGAAGTTATCTCAGTATTGCCCACAGAAAACTGGAATGATGGATTGTGAGTCAAATTGCGACATCGGAAGTATATACACACGGTTTTAGATATGCTTATTGCCGGCAATGCGCGATTCAATATACGCGCATACTTTTTTGGAGAACGTGTCGTAAAGTAAAAAAAACCTTCTTGCGCATCAATCGCAGAAATAGTGTATTTTTATGCGATTCAATTATGAATATTTTCACCGCTTTTTAAATTATTGGCTTTCTGAAATTTTCCATAGTCATGTCATGTTAGCGTAGTGCTTTAATGTGAAAAATTTTCTGTGATAATTTCATTTCATTTCGTTTCAACACGTGCCTTAGAATGGATTCTTAAATTTAAAAATCAAAAAAATTGGCAAAATTTTACAATTTTGTCCCTTTTCCTATGCCCGCCACTGGCTAACTTTACTTGAAAAATACTATTTTTTACACTACCTTTAATAAATTCGGAAAAAACTGAAAGGAGAGTTTTGAAAACCGAAAGTTTGAAATTTTAGAGGAATAAACATCATTTAAAAATATTCGAATATATCTCCGCCATTTTTATATTTGCTTCTTGAAATTTTTGAAGGTTAAATGCTATTAGTATAGTTGTCTACTATCAAAATTTCCGTTCTATTCCTTCAAAAATAAGCTCATGAATGTTTATAGAAATGTAGACATTTTTACCCTTTTCCTACCCACGCCTCTGGCTTATTAATAGAAATGATGCAAATTGTATTGCATTAGCTCAAATTTCAAATAAGTTTATTCCAATCTTGTTAATTTTGTTTAAAAGTTTTTGATCTTGCCTATTTAGGGGTTCAAAATCTAACCATTTTCCAAAAATTGAAAAGGCCGCCATTTTGGAATGTCTTTACCTATTTTACTCAAATACAGTACCAGACGACTACTTGAGGGTATCTTACTACCAAAAAAATTTCAGCGCTCTAGATTGAAAACTTCGACCAGAAACCGTGCCTCACGGACGGTTTTTTTTCTGAAATTCGGAGGGACATCCTGTAGAAGTAACACAACTCTAGGAAAATGTACTTTACGAAAATCAAACGTCAGCCCTAAGGTTTATAAGAGTAAAAAATTTCGTTCATTAATCTTGAAAGATGAAGCTACAGGAGCGTTTTTAAAAATTTAGAGAAATTATAATTTAAAAAAAACATCATGTAAAAAAAAATCGAATATCTCCGCCATTTTTCTTATTTACTTTTTGAAATTCTCAAGGGTTGAAGTCTATTAGTATAGTTGTCTACTGTAAAAATTTCAGTTTAATTACTTCAAAAATGTGCTCATAAATTGTTGGAGAAATTTAGCCATTTTTACCCTTTTCCTACCCACGCCACTGGCTTATTAATAGAAAAAATGCAAATTTTGTTGCATGAAATTAAATTTCAAGTCATTTACTTCCAATATTGTGAATTTGATATAAAACTCTTTTTCAATCTAGCTTATACAGGGGTTCAAAAAATAGTCCTTTTTTCAAAAATTAAAATGGCCGCCATTTTGAAACGGCTCGATCGATTTTGCTCAAGTGCAATACCAGACCACTCCTTGTAGACATCTTACTCTCACAAAAATTTCAGCCCCCTAGATTGAAAACTGCGGCCAGAAACCGTGCCTCAAGGACCGGATTTGGGGAACTTTGAAAGGACACCCTGTAAAACTAACGTGACTTGTGGATTTTTTTTCAACGAAAATCTAAAGTCATTCCCAAGCTTTACACGAATCCAAAATTTCGTTCCCTAATCTTGAAAGATAAAGCTACAGGAGCGTTTTTAAAATCGAAAAATCGTGATTTTGGAGAAATAAATAAATATACCGGGTGTCCCATTAGTGCGGGATTCTTCTCTGGCAGCTTCACTTTTGAAGCTATAAAAAAAGATGAGGGAGAAAAATTGTATGGTTTGAAGAAACCTTCAACCTAAAATAATTTTCAGCTACACAGGATGGCCCAATATCGCTGTACGCCTTACAACTTTGTTATTTTAAATAGGACACCCTATATATTATTACATTTTCAGATTATCTGAAAAAAATCAGTAAAAATTGTTTTCACAGTTTCAGTATAATGTGAATAGTTTTTGAGTTATAAACAAGTGAAAATTGCCATTTTCCATTTTCAAAGCAGCTTACAATGAAAACGGCTCAAGACAGCAGAAAAAGTTTAACATGTCTCTATCTTAACTTTTTACAAGGTATTCTATGATGTGGATGAAATTGTTATACAGGGTGATGAAAAATCTGAAAATTGTGTTTTCTAACAGGAAGCCCTAGGTTAGAGCGATATGCCCGTTAAATTTATTTTGAATTTTTAATTCTTTGCGCTCATTAACATTATCATTATTATTGTAATAACCATGGGCTTTGGCGAGAGACATCTATCGGTAGCTAGCCAGCACCGCCCGACGGATGGTAATGCCCCGAACTGTGGGCTGCCTATTCCCGATGGACACAAAGCTGGTAGCGTGCTGCCGTTTAGTTCTTGTCTCCGTCGGTAGATGGCAACCAACTATTGAGGTCACGGAGTTCCGGGTCACCTCTTTATTCATATAGTTGGCTTCCTGTGCTGGCCTGGCATGCATCCTCTAGTTATTTCTCGATGTGCTGTACTGATGAGGTCTAAGAGACCGAAACAACGTTGTCTGCAGCTTCGAGATGACTGGATGGCTCTGCGTGTCAGGTCTGCCTCAGGAAGCCCTAGGTTAGAGCGATATGCCCGTTAAATTTATTTTGAATTTTTAATTCTTTGCGCTCATTAACATTATCATTATTATATATATATATATATATATATATATATATATATATATATATATATATATCGTGGGCAGGTGAATTTTGGAAAACCACTTTTTCGTGATCTGGGGGTCATGTCATGATCGGTGGACATTTGATGAGTTTGGGTGATTTTCGAAAAGTGATGTCGTCCTCAATAGTGTATTTTTTTGTTAAAAAATACACTAATATGAGTCAGAAGAAGTGGTTGGTTTATTGTCTCGGAGATCGCGCGACAAAGTATTGAACTTGAACTTGACAAGAGATCGCGCGATGAAGTATTGAACTGGACAAGAGGTCCTGCAATGAAGGATTGAACTTGACTTAAACTTATTGTTACGTAAATAGTTTTTTGACAAGCTGTTTTTGTCGTCAGATTCATGTCGTTTGTGTCGATATGAAGAATTAATGATTGTTCCTTTATATTGTAATCGATGTATTTTCAAAATTTCTAAAATGTGCCTATAGGATGATCAAGAGCAGCTGTTTTGACAATAATTTGAAAAACTCATTTATTTTTTTTTATATATCTGTGACTAGCAGGCAACGCCTACTTAATTTAATTTCTGTAACTTATTCTTTATTTAAGAAAAAATTAAAACAACTTTTTTGATACGTCCTTCAACTGGTCGTATCTCAACAGGTCAACAGGAGAGAGGCAAATGATTTTTCATTTTAAAAACCTGCTGAGCTTTTCAGCAAGGAATCATCCTCTACATTGTTTGCACTTATTATAATAAAAAATTTATTGAATGGCATATTTATTTTTTTACTTTGTTTCAGGTAAGCAATTTTAGTTGATTGGTGATCTGGTAAGTTTTATTAATTAAGTAAGTAATAAGAATCAAACTATTGCTGGTTTTCATAAAACAAACCACCTATTTTACTCGCTAATAAATTCTAGTAAAGTATCAGCTTATTTAGTGATTTATGAAAATACCTGATGATTCTGATGATGAGTTAATTCCGTTACTTTGTCTAATATTTCGTTGATTGCAAAACTTCGTTAGCGTAATAATTATTTTAGCCTTCAACGTAACAATATTAAAATGGTTGTGTATAAACGAATTAACCCTACAATTACCTATGGTAATAACTCGAACATATAGTTAGATTGCATTATTAATTTACTTACCAACTTTTTTAGATCTCAAATTCCCCAACAAGATATTTTTTACATTATTAAAAGCTTAGGCCCATTTCTGATTAGGTTTTTAAATTTAACTAAGAGCGGTATTAGCCATGGTATTCAAGGAAATGTACATTTTTAAAACTTCATAAGTAGCTACTAAATTATACATCAATTACATTACAAACGTCTTTTTATACAAACTCTAATTGTATAATCGAAACATATCGACCTTTATAAAACAAGTTTTAGAACGTCGTATTTTAAAACTTAAAATATAAGTAGGTAGGTAAGCTAAGTATAAAAAAGTTCATATTAGAAACCACAAAAAATGTGATTTAATTCAAAAAATATCCCGAGACAAATTTTATTTATTAAGATTGATTTGAAGAGCAATTTTATACGCTCACTGCAAGATGTAACTTTTGACCCCGTCTTTTTAGTATTAAATTCCTAACAATTACAGTCTGTGGGAGCAATTTAAGGACACAGAACATATGCTAATTGAAAATTTACTCTGGAATGCAACTTCTAATTCAGAAGGCAATGCTCACTTTTAACAATGAAATGATGTTTTATGATGCTGCTTTATATTTAGGAAACTACCACTCATCTAAAATAAATTCTCTTGAAACCGACATGAAAGTAAAATTTTCAGTCTGGCTATAATAATTATTATTTGACGAGGCAAGCAAAATCTTAAGTCTTGTAGGACTTGTGACTCTCAGACTACCCTTAAAATATTGTCATTAAATTTTCTGCAAATAAAACTTGTGTTTAATTGAAGAGGTTTAGGCATAGGTATAGGTAATAAGAGGATAAAAGATCTCTAGATCGCTGTTTTTAAATAACTTATATGAAATTAGATGATGAAAGCAAATCAAAAGTTAAAGTAGATTAAATAATAATCACTTATGTCCGTATTCATCAAATTTCAAAATATAACCCTGGGGTTATATTTTGAATTTCCCGACAGCTGATTGGTCTAATGCTCAAAGCCTACGAACGCTACGAATTTTAAACCAATGACATGTTCCAAAATATAACCCCAGGGGTTATATTTATTGATGAATACGGGCCTTAATCATATATTCCCATCTCATTCTAAAGGATCTAAACTGTATATCTCCATCCCATTCATTTGATTATTTTTGAGATATTACAGGGCAGTGAATACGGGCATAAGTCGTTCAAATGCAAGATGAGGGTCTAATAACACAAACCTAAATTTCTATATAAAAGCAATTTATTTATTCACATAGGTACATCACATAATCACAATTTATAGTTACAAAATAATAAATATTTACTATTCTAGGTATATGTACAGAAAAAATGTGTTTTTACGTTAAATATGTACTTAAGTACTTAGGAGGCACAAAAGTTAAGATGACTCTTTTATAAATTTTATAACGAATGGGCAATAGGAAAAGTTTAAGATTAAATTAGAATTTAGTCGGTATTGGTACTAAAATCATAGTAGAAAATTATTTGAAAAAGAAAAGGAATCGGCCAGAAAGCAACATCTCTATAGTGAATCTCTAAAATTAAACGCAAGAACTAGGACAAGAACGCAGTTCTTGTAACCCAACTTAGCAATAAAATATTTTATTTTATTTCGTATCCATCCATAATCTCGTTTATTTGCACTTGATAGGGGGTGCAAATTGGATTTTATTGTCTGGAGTGCTGTAAAGTTGCTAAGCAACACTGAATTGACGCTCTCGGAAAATCAATGTACGTACAGTCAATTCTAACAATAATAAATCTTGCCTTAAATTATTTTAACCTAAACATTGAATCCTATGGAATTTTAATGAAAAAAAAATATCTACAGGTACCTATAGTTCTTTCAAGTATTATTATAATATCAATTTTTTTACAGTCTAATATTAAGTAAAAGCTGTGGGATCTAGTCAGCTCCGAAAATTTTTGAAATGTCAAATTGATAGCTTTTGACGACTTACGTAGGTACGTAAACCTGTCAAAAAAAATTCTATTTTCAATAATAATAAAGTCACGGCTAAGTAAGAAATCTCGCTTTATCGTTTTTTTCAGGATATTTCAGCAATGACTGAAGTTGTTCTTATTAGAGTTGTTTCAGATTCTTAATAACCATAATAATTATTCTGTTAGCTTCCGAGATCCCCATACTAAAAAAAAAACTAAAAAAAAATACTCACCCTGTATATTCAACAGGCTTGATGGTGTTATGGGAACGAGTAAACCATATTGCCTGTGTTCTAATGAAAATGGGGCAATTGTTCTATGCCCTAAGATTTGGGAATGGGGTCAGATTGTTCGTATAATGTTAGTAAAGCATAGCAGCCGCAACAACATAGAGAGAGGACAATGAAGAATCCTGAAATTGCGTAAATGGTCGTTACGTAGGTCAACGCAAAAACGTAAAGGGTCCTGTGGCAGTAGAGGGTGTGCTTGCTTTCATGGTAGCTTTTCAAATGCAGGATTCGGTACACCCAAAATGAACCTGTAGACAAACTTATTGGTTAATAATTATGTTCATATTTAATTACCTGTAGTTATTTAAATAATTATTTAAATTACATTTTTTACAATTTACATCAAAAAAAATTACATTTTCATCAGAGATTGTTTATTTTTTATTGAAGATACCCTACACGAAATTATGTAAACGAATTAAAAAAAAATATTAGGTGTCTAGGTAGGGATATGAATTTCTTAATGAAGCTAAAAATTAGTACGAATGAAAAAAATGTTACCGTGTATTTCAAATATAATAAATTTATTAAGAGTTAGTTCTTTTCTGCGGAGTAAATATTTAATAACCATATACCAGAAGAATCAATTTTCACCGTTGTTTAGTGCTGTTGATATCAAATTAATGTTTCCTTGTTTAATTATTTATTCTCCTAAGATTGCTAATGAAGATAAACGTATAGCCATTAGCACAGCAATGTTAATTCCTAAAGGCACCTCGATGATCAAATTACATATTTCTTCATTATCTATCTTATAATATTAAATATCTTAGCAATTCAGTTTCCGTGCAGCTCCCCTATCTTTATTACCGACAGGTCCTAATATTTATCTCTTCAATTATCATGTTAGATAATTAGATTTGATGTCTCATTTTTTACTTAATGTTGACCTAATTCTTAATCTCTACATTAAAGTTATCTTCTGCCGTACATATTTAAATAAATAATATTGAATTGGAAATATGAAAATTGTCCTTAATATAAATAAAAAATTACCTTATACTACCTTAGGTTATTTACTACAAAAGGTTGATCTGATCTACTTTAATAAAGGTGTCTATGTATAATACAGGGTGATGCACAGTCGATGGTACCTTAGACGTTTACGGGAAATGAGCATTGGATTTTTCTGATTTTTCTGTTGCCGCTTATTTCGAAAAATTGCAACAACGTTGATATTTTAAATGAAACACCCTGTATATTATTGCATTTTTGGGTTATTATTTTCCGGTTATCTTTGTATGCACACTCTCTATACCTGTTTTTAGCAGTTTTCGAGGAATTAAATAATTTCGTTACTTTTTAGTCTGATTTTTCCTAGTTTGACACTATCTGCAATTAACGGCATTTGCATTATAATAAATTTTCAATTTTTAACTTCACATGCGAATTCCTAATGATGTTTAAAGTTTATGGATAGAAAAAAGCAGACTTTGCTTAGGTAGTTTTTCGCGACTGTATTAAGCTCATTACAAACATGCTGATTAGACCAGATTATAGGCCATTAAATTATTTATGAATATAATGTGAATAAAATACTCTAATTTAATTATAAAGTGTACTTTTCGCATGAATTCTATACGATGGGGAAAATAAATCGGGAGATGTAACTCAAGATTTTTTTAAATTTGGTAAACTTACATAAATGCAAATGTCAATTACATTAAAAAAAAACACTAATACTTTATTTTGGGAAATGACTTATGATGTTTTCTTCAACCCCTTTTTAGACCATCATATCATATTTTATAATAATAAGTTTGCTAACCCATGCCCGAAATATAATGTTAGGAATTTAGGTTGAATTTGATGAAATGTCTGCCTTTATCTTTAATCATCTAAATTTAGTTGGAATTTACTAAATTCATAAAGAGATATACCCACCTATGACGAAACACACGAAACCAGTAAGATGTAAACATGCCTCAATTTTTGTAATTAACGGCCGATCCTCCAGGAATCGTCCTTTGGAAAATGTCAAAGCGGTAGAACACAGGCCAATTAATCCTGCAACAAAATATTATAATTTAGTACCTACCTACCTACGTACAAGAAAATGTAGGATTTTTTTTCATAATGTTTTTTTTAGATTTATATAATGTAGGTCCGGTTGTACGAACGTAATTAAAAATCTGTCGGATAATTCCTGATTTTAAAAACCCCCGCATCAAAAGATTAGTCTGATATTGCTCAAAATAAACTCTACCCTCTTTAAGCGGAGAGTTAATTACCGATAAAAAATGAAATATTATTGAAATACACACCAAATTTTCAAAATTTGCAATTTAAAATTATCTGAAAGATTTTTAATTACGTTCGTGCAACTGGGCTTTAGATTATGTATTTGAGAATTCTTGGGATTTAGGTTCTAATTCGATTGCCACTATTTCATTGTGACTAGTTTATTAGTTCCAAACTTTCCCATAGCATGTGTAGTGTGTGCCTGGCTGATGTGATATGCTGATGAGTCCATAATAAGGGCGAAACCGTATCGTCCATGTCTTAAAAGTTTCACCTCATAGGTATAGGTTTCTTTTACAGGATGAGTTAGAAAACTTTTTCACAGTATGTGAGGTGAAACTTTTAAGACATGGACGATACGGTTTCGCCCTTATTATGGACTCATCAGCATATCACATCAGCCTGGCACACACTACACATGCTATGGGAAAGTTTGGAACTAATAAACTAGTCACAATGAAATAGGTATCACTTACTTAAATAATCACAACTTTTCAATTCGATGGAATTTCCTTTTGAAACTTCTCATGTTTAATTTTGAAATACTGAGCTTGTATTTGTATTTGTATTTGTATACTGAGGGTGATGTAGTTACTGCGACCTAAAAGATCTATTGTATCCCCTCTACTATGTAACGTACATTTTGTACGTACCGGCTAAATGCCGGCGACGCGGAGACAACGGCGGGCGCGCGCAGTGAGTGAGTGATGGTGGGTTTTAGTGCATCGGCCGACTGGAGGCCTCGAGTTCGTCGAGTCTCGTCGACTTCGACTGTCGAGTTGAAATCAGGTGCGTTCATCTTCATACCGGCCCTTTCACTTTCTTTTCACTTCTGGATTCGCTAGAGGAAGGTACATTTCCGCAAACACAGGGAATTTTTAGCGAAATGGCGTTGTGAACTTTCACTTAAATTATTATAAACATCGCCCACGTTTTTGGCTTGCTTTTTCCCTGGAGGCAACTTTTTCCCTGGAGACAACTTTTTCCCTGGAAGTCATCTTTTCCCTGGAGCTCACTCTTTTCCCTGGAGGCCATCTTTTTCGTACCGAGAAGAACTCCACGTACCAAGGCAGATTTTCTTGGATACCAAGTCACCCTTTCAAACCAAGCAAGTTCCTGGAGCCAAGCCATACGAAGATAAGTGCCTTGTAAACTCTTAGCACCCGATCCATTCATTCGACTAGCACCGCACGCTCTTGTTTTTTTATTATCTGTTAACCGTGCTCAAGAGTGTAATATTAATCACTGTGATATATTTTATATTTTAATAAAGAGTACCTGTTGTTCTGCTGACCCGCTTGTTATTGTTGACCCTCTTAGACTAGCGACTCAACCTACGACCCTTGTTGTTTTTTCTTGTCTCATGCTCTCAGCGACTCTTTTTCCCCTCTAGGGGTTAAATAGTTCGTTTCAAGTGGCACCCAACGTGTCTATCTGCCAATAATTCGTCTCAACTATGCTTCGCCTGGTATGGAGTCCCTTTAGTGAAGCACCCTCTCCAGGTCCGTTTCCTTGAGAAACTTCAGGATTTTGAGAGGATCAAGGTCGGCTAAGTTCCCGGCCTCTAGCTGGTGATGGCCCAGAACATTACTTCTTTTAAGTTCTAACGCATCGCAGTTGAGCAGTAGGTGACGTGGTGCCTCGTCTCCTTTCCCGCAGAATCTGCAGACGCCATTCTCTTCTATGCCTAACTTCCTCAGGTGTTCCTTGAGCTTACAATGTCCCGTTAGGAATCCCGTCAGTGTTCTGAGACGTTCCTTGTTGAGGTTGAAGAGTATCTTCGACCTTTCTCGGTTAAAATTCCCGAGAAGTTCTTTGGCTTGTCTCAATCCTGAGGGGTTCCTCCAGTGGGTTTCTCTCAGTTTTTCTTCTTCCTTTTGGAGTTCTGCCTTGAAGAAAGTATCTTCGAAGCCACAGAATGGTTCTGGTCCTATGAAGGGTGTCGATGCTCCTTTTCTTGCCAATGAGTGGGCACGTTCGTTTCCCTCGATTCCGGAATTTTCCCTCGATTCCGGGATCTTCCCTCGATTCCGGAATAAATACTGAGCTTTAAAAAGTACAGTACAGTAAAGTCCCGCTATAAAAATTTCGAAGAATAGGTAATTTGAACCTTTCAAGATTTTTCTCAGGACGCGGTGATAAAATATGAACATTGTTCAAAATAACTTATAATGCCCAGTTTGATTTGGGAAAACTATTTAAATTTCAGTGCATATTTACAAAAAAAATGTAGAAGGAAATTCCTTATTAAATTCGTCAGAAAAACTTTCAAAATTACAGAGCTTTTACAATAATGATTCTGGGACAATCACACGAAGTTAACGTATCAAGAAAGGATCAGCAAGTTTCAATAGAACAACAAGAAAATAAGAAAGCAAGAACAGCTCTACCTGCTCTTTCAGAATTTTACCCAATAAAAGGACTTCTCAAACCCATCTCAACAAGTCTAATGAATCACTTCCATCTGAGCTAGACAGTAATCTGATTTCTTTGCTAATGAAACTCTAAAATTATTAAACTTTTAAATTGCACTCGTAGTTCTGCTTATTTTGAAACAAGATTATTTTTTTTTACATATTTCCAAGTTAGTTTACGTATTATTATAACACATTGTCGAAAAAAAGTCTGGAAGTGCCTAATTTTTCTGGTCAGAAATATACAAAACTTGGAATCAGCTGTTTTAGGATGAAATATTAAGATTTCGAGTTCATATGTCTTCATAACTTCATATATTCCTATATTATTAGCCACTGTGGTTTTTTTTATTAAATATAACACCCTTTACATTTGTCTTTAATTGTTTTTGTTACATATGGTTAAACTCTTATTGCGAATGGTAGATTTTAAAAATTTAAAAAAATGTACAAAGTGTAACATTAAAAAAAATCACAGTGACTATATTATCAGAAAAGCGATAAATCTGACAACATCGCCCAAATCAAACCTGGAATTTTCATATCCTAAAATAGTTAAACCCAAGTTCAGCTTTTTGACATAAAATTATAACTTTCCAGACTTTTATTTCACTCTGTATATCTAATTTTAGTATAAGAATGTTGATTACAACTTTTAAAGGAAAGCCAAAACCATAAAAAAATTGAATTTTTTATCCACTTACTGCTTATCATAATAATAATAATAATAATAATAATAATAATAATAATAATAATGTCATACCTGAGACTATAAGAAATATTGGTATGTGGATGCTAATGGGACAGTTGTGTACATATTTCGCACCCATGACCATTACTACAAAGTTGAAAACCATCGCCGCAAGCAGGCAATACTTGGTTGGAGCTAAAAAGAGTAAAATTTAATAAGAACTTCACGTGGTCAAAGAAGATATTTATCATGTAGGAGGTACAAAAAAATCTTGCAAGCAACCGTTTGTAAGATAATAATAATAATAATAATAATAATAGTTTATTGTCCAACAGAACGATAGCCCCAATTAATGGACAAGCTATATTATAACAAGCATCAATTATTATAAAACATCAACAATAAATAAAGTAAATCGAACATAATATACATACAGGATTTAAATAACGCAAAGTAAATTAAAAATACAGATCCACATGTTCCTTCAGTTCCTTAATTGACGTGTGTGAGATATCACAGACTGATGATATTCTGTTAAATAAAACTGACATTACATAAATAGGAGATCTCTTCATTAGGTTCGTATTTGCACGGGGACACACGAAAGCAGACATATCTCTGCTACCAGGTCTGGGCACCCGGAAGTTTATTTGGCTCAGAATCTTTGAGCAGTCTACATGGTTATTTAGGATTTTATAAAGAAAAATCAAACAGGCAACAATTCGCCGCTTTTCCAAAGACACAATCTCGAACTCCCCGAGCAAAAGATTATGATCAAAACCCTGGCACGGATACAAATTATGAGTCCTAAAGTAAATATATTTTAAAAATCTCCTCTGGACTCCTTCCAATAAATTTTTGTGCACATTGTAAAGAGGCCACCAGATCAAAGAGCAATATTCCAGCTTTGACCTAACAAATGCAAAGTAGAGTCTCTTTAGGGTCTCAACATTGCTGAATGAGTCGGAGTTGCGTACTACAAATCCGAGGACACGGTAGGAAGATCTAACTATATTTTCGACGTGAGACGAGAATGATAAATGAGAATCGAACTCCACGCCCAGATCCCTGACTGAATTGCCTCTAGTGATGACTATTGAGTCGAATCTATAGTCAAACACTATCGGTGTCTTACATCTAGTGTAACTAATCACACTACACTTTCCAACATTCAGCGACAGTCTATTAATACTGCACCAAGCTAAAAGAGTATTAATATCATTTTGTAAAATAACACAGTCAGCCTCACTTCCTATCGATCGAAACATCTTAAAATCATCAGCATAAAGCAAACATTCACACTTAATTCGTCTAGGGAGGTCATTTATGAAAATAATGAACAAAAGTGGGCCTAAAATGGAGCCTTGAGGGACACCTGAACCACCCGTGTACATTTCAGAAGTGTAACCTTTGTGGCATACAAAATACTGACGATTATTTAAATAAGAAGATAAAAATTTCACAACCGATTTGTTCAGATCGAATTGTAAAAGTTTCTCGATAAAGATGGAGTGGTCAACTCGATCAAAAGCTTTAGAAAAGTCTGTGTAAATGGTGTCAACTTGACCTCCATTGTCCACTTCATTAACTAAATATTGTGACATACAGGAAAGATTCGAAACCACAGATCTACCTGGAAAAAATCCATGCTGCTGAGGGCAAAGTCTACTTCTGACAATTGAGAAAACATGATTGTAAATAGCTTTCTCGAAAATCTTAGAGAAGTTACTTAACACTGACACCGGTCTATAATTGCTAATTTTTGTTTTGTCTCCACTTTTGAAAATTGGGGTTACCTTACCTTTCTTCCACATATCTGGATACGTGGTAATTCTTAAGGATAAGTTGAATAGGGACAACAATGGTGCAACCAAGACAGCCGAGCAGTCTTTGACCAAAAACGCAGGAATCAAGTCTAATCCACTAGACATTCCACCTCCAAGTTCACGTATGCATCGCTCAATATCATCCTCAGTGAGCTGAAAACACGTGTCATCATATCCACCCTCATGCCCAAAGAGATTATTAGAACTCAAAGGAGGAGAAAAGACACCCGAGAAATATTTAGCAAAGCCATTGACAATATCACCAGGTGAATCATAGACACGATTGGTATCATCCACCATACAGTCAGGTACTCGGGAAGAGTCCCTACGCTCATTAACAAACGCCCAAAAACGCCTAGGGTCAGAAGAGAAGTCACTTTCCAGTCTGCCATGATACGTCCTGTAATCAATCAAAGCACGTCTTTTACACCCAGCACGAAGCCTACCAAATTCCACAGCGCTCACAGGATCCTTAAACTTAATATAATTCTTACGGTATCTAGCCTTTAAACTTATCAATGACACAAGGTCACTGGAATACCAAGGGGGATACTTTCTCTGCCGCATGGGAACCCTCGGCACGTGCTTGTTCAAAATGTCATACAGAACAGTGTAAAATCGTTCACATGCTGAGTTGACGTCCGAACAACTGTCCATAAATGACCAATTGGTATTTGTTAGATCCCTATACAAACTGATATAATCAGCTTTCCTGAAATTGTATTTACTAGAGTGTTCATTACATCCCATAGCAACAGTGATGGACCCAGAAAGAGAGAGCTCAACAGATAAGGATGGATGGTAAGGGTCTTCTTTAAGAAATGGGGCGTTCTCCCTAGTAACACGTAAACATTTTACCTCATCATCAGAACATATAACAAGGTCCAAAAGACGTCCACAACTGTTGGTGACACCATTCATCTGCAAAAAGTTATTATATGCAAGAAAGTTACTTAAATTAACTGCTTTAGGATCATTAATTGAGACATCATTAAAATTTGTCACATTAAAATCACCAACAATCAAGACATTATTCGACCCCGCTACAACATTATCAATTAACTCTAAAAGTTCAACCAAGGAACCAGAAGGAAACCCTGGAACAACATATATACATATCAGCAAAATCTTTGTAAAACCTAAAAAAACTCTACATGCAACCATGTCAATCACCGGAAATATGCTAGTAACACCGGTTACATCTACTTGTTCAGATCTATATCTGTTGCGAATAGCCAAGAGCACTCCTCCTCCAGTCTTATATCCTAGCACACTGCAGTCACGATCACATCTATATACAGTATAGTCATCAGGAAAATATTCACTGTTATTATGATCACAGGACAACCACGTTTCAGTAAGCGCTATAACATTATAATCACATATAGATGCAGAGGCAAAACATTCCTGAGACTTTCTTCTTAAACTCCTGGTATTCTGGTAGTATATGCTCAATGTCGATCCTCCCGATCCACCAGAAGTAGTCACTTTATGTCTTCCAGTAGACTGAGAGACAACCCCTCCCTCTTTATCGCTTCCTCGGTGAGAGACGAAAGGGCCTAACCAGAACTCCGGCAGGCCACAATGATGGAACAAGCAGTTCTTCGCTTGAAACATTACATCCACCCACCTTAAAAGATTTTTTGGCGCTTTTCGCCTTGAGATCAAACGCCAGTACATCTTCCGCTGAATTCAACTTTGACTTTAAGAAGTCAACCACATTATTAGCAGTTGTCCCACGCGATAAACCTCCAACCCATATCCAAGACCTACCCCTCGGAGCTGGGACCAAAATATTACTCGGATCTCCAGACCCTCTGGTTGGCTCCTTTCCGATAGCCCCAGAAGACCCACCGGGAGACCGTGAGGCCGACAGGGGCAACGTCACCGGAGGGGGAATGGAACACTGATGCATAGATGATTGCAGCCTGTTAGTATCTGGCTTTCCAATTGGGTTTTCATTATTATTAGATTCATCAATCTTAGAAGAACCCTCACCAGTAGAGCTCTTTCCAGACCTATTACCTTTTCTCTGCTTTTTTAACACCGGGATAAAATCATCGTTACTAGCATAGGTGTACGGCTCACGAAGATCCAAATCCATCCCGCGGTCAACAACAATATCCTTATTAGGTTTATTGAACTGCCAGCCATCAGATGTCAGGAGGCGAACTAGTTCAACATTAGAGTCCTTAAGTGTATTCACCTCACGCCTTACTTCCGCCCACCGAAGTAGAATCTCATTCTTCAAAGCTGAACTCTCCTCCGATAATCTATCAATCCTGACGTCCAGTGCATTAGCTATCATATTTTCGATTTTATTAAGTGAGATAGAATCCTGAGGCTCAGAAAGAATACCTATTACCTCAGGAGATGTTGCCTGGTCTTTATTAGGAGAACCTGTCATAGGATTCGTAAGCTTGTTCATTGCGACCAGTGAGCATGGATTGCAAAACCACCATAGATTGGCCGATTCTTGAATAGATTTTAGGATTTGATCCTTGATAAGGGCAGTTTTTGGAATAAATCTTTTTTTATTAATGCAACAACGTCAAAATTGCTACCATGAGAAAGGAATCCATCGTTCAACAAAACAATTTGAAAAAAAAAACGGTTTCCGTAACTAATCCATTTGCCACAATCTTTTTAGATACGCTTTTGAGATACGTTTTGAGGCAAAAAAATATTATTTTTCTAGTTTTTTGAAGATATCTGGGGAACATTTTGAGAAATGGAACTCAGTTTTTGTTGTAAAATAAGCTACCTTTTTTAATACCAATTCAAGTTTTTCATCGTAAATGTTCGTTTTTCTCGAAAACGGCTCACGTTAGCAGTTATCACCAAGAGTATCCTTTTTGTGTAGAAAATATTGGCGGTTAAAAGTGCGCTTTTAAAATATCAATTTGCCCGGTGTCGTAGATATTAATCCCGCATGCAACCCTAAAATCTCCGCCACTGGCATATGAAAATAAATTAGTTAGCATTAAAAAAGTTGCTAATATCAATGATATAAGATCAGTGCAAAAGCTGAACTGTTCCCGAGATATCTTAAAAAACTGAAAAAATAATCTCTTTTTGACACTTTGTATCCCAAAAACGCTATATTTCCGGACACACGTTAATGAGAATTTTTTTGTTTATTTTTGACCAAAGAATCTACCTTTAAATTTTTTCACAATATAAAAGATACACCCTGTACACCCTGCGTAACTTCAGGCGTTGCTAAAATATCAAATTCGAGTTGGGCATTTTGTTGTTTTATAAAATTGGCCTTAATTCAATTAGCCACTTCTGAAATGACGGAAGTATTTACAAACTTCAACTCCACGCAGTAAAACGCAAAACAAAATGTTTTGGTCATGGCTGGTTATAATTTCGTATTTAAAACCTTCTGTTAGTGCTCAACAGCTTTTCCAAATAACATCTTTACATATGTATCTTTCAAAACAAAGTTAGTTTACTTTTATGTGGTTTTACTCTTTATAGACTATTTTTGCTAAAACGCAGATAATTGCTCTTTGGTTATTAGTTTCTACCTTTGAGACAATTCAGAAACTTTTTCAGGAATACAATCTCCTGAGTAGATAAGTACGGTCCAATTATTATAGGAAGTCGAATAAGTTCTTACTGCGCAGAAAGGATGGTTACTAATGGTTACCGCCTTCCGAATACATAATCATTTAACGTCCAATATCAGCAATGTTAGTTAGTGTCCACGTTAAAAAAAAACAACCAACCAGATAAGGCCGATAAGAGTATTACCGCCGTTCATGGAACATGTAAAAGCTCAGTGGTGCATAACAAAGCTCGCAAGATGTGCAGTTCACGCCTAGTCTCTCGCTTTCTTATAAAAATTGGACATACGAGCTTGGTTCGTAATAAAATAAATTGTCATAATAATTAAGTATAATGTTTCCAACTTTCTGCAGCTTCTTCAACTTCTGCAACTGGTTTATTCTCAAGCCCTTACTTTCAATATACTCTTTCGTGATCTCGGTTACACATCTACAAGAATATCCTCTGGCGGCAGGCTCTAAGATGGCGGAGCGGTTAGAAATTGTGTTTTGAATTTCTGTAGAACTTATGGCAAACTTTAAATTTTTGTTAAAAAAAAGGCACGTGTGATTTGTACAGGTTTGCCTTTCAAAATTCCCAAAAGCTCATTATTTCATAATTTCATAATTTCATAATTTTTCATGATTTTTAATCTTTTTTTACCGTACGATACAAGCGTTTTTGGGCTAATCTCAAATAGTTTATTTTGGATAATTTCATCCAACTCTCGTTCACTTAGGATCGAAAATCTTGTTCCAATTTTTCTCATTACTATAATTAATTGATTTCTAAAACATAATATTACGAATAATAAACATTCAGGACAATCAGAATGTGTACGCGATTCCACGGGTTCTTGAAATTGATTTCTCTGGGTATGCGACGAATTCAAAAAAATCCCACAAAATGATAACATTACTGCCAACATTTTCTGAGAATTTATCATTTTTGTCTGATAATCTGGGAACCGGAAAAAATTTTAAAACACCAAAATCAATTGTCTACCTACCAAAAAAAATGTTTGTTTAATCCCTTGTACAGGTTGTTCCAGTTTTTCCTTTAATTGCGTATTCCTGGGCCAATTTTAAGTAGAAAAGTGCAAAATAAACATGTGTTCTAAAATCTCTGGTTTTCAAAATAAATATGCTGATGTTGAAGATGTTGAAGTTTGTTTTTTTTGTTCGTTTTTTTATTAATATCTCAAACAATCTTTTACCGACATTATTGAAATTTGGCAGTGTTATTTGTAGTAATAAGGATATCATTTAGCCCCAAGTCGGTTAAAATTATTAAGTCCAGTAGCGTCCAGAGGGGCACTCTCATCAATATTATTACAAAGTAAAATGTAGGCCACTGATTTTTTTTAAATTTGGATATTTTCCAGATTAAATGATTACATCTTAAGGAGTTGAAAAAATACTAACTTTAAATAAAACTTTTTAAAAAAAGAAGAAAATTTTCTATCTACCTGATTATAAATTTTGCTGGGAAAAAATTGGGACACTCTGTATAAGCAAAACTTTTAAATCCAATTAATAGAATGATAAGGACGTATCTCAAATCTGCTCTTGTGCCACAAAATTGACGTTTTTACTATTAGTTTACTAGTGACGTAGATAGATCGTGGACCAAAATTACTAAATTTCGATATCCATTGTAGGACTTGTTTTCAAAAGGATTGGACTGAATTTTCTGCAGCAGACAACTAACGCTCATATGATATGAGGAAGAAAAATTTCAGAAAACCAATTTAAAAAATGGTGAAGATATTCATAATTGGATCAACGCTTAAAAGTACACTGTTTATGAGATTGATGCGTAAGAAGGTTTTTAATTATTTCCTTCGTAGTGACATGACATACTGACTGTGCTTTATAACTCCCTTTGATGTTCAAATAACAAAGGATTCCAGATATTTATGCTCTTTGCTCGCTTTCATATACTTTCATTCTTAAGATGTAAGTAAGTCTTCCGGCTTTTTCTTTCTGAAACGGCTAAATTCCGTTTTTTGTGTTATTCGTCTTCAAGCCTCATTTTTCTGATTCTTTCTCATTAGCTTCCGCTATGCAATTAATTATAGTACGTGATACGAACTTTTACACGAAGTACTACGTGATCGTCTGTGAAATATAAATTATCATCTAATTACATGCGATTCTTTTGAAAAATATATCTTGAGCTAGTTTTTGGGTAGGTATGGTTAATAAACAAGATATCTAAATCTTGCAGTTTTTTTCTGGATTTATAATCCTCACAATTGGGCCGACAAACTTCTAATAGTATAATAATACCCCGTAAATCAAACAATTTTTGTGTTTATTTCTGTCTCTTGAACGCATATTTTTAGCATCAGGATGAAAGCATATTAAACGCCCAACTCCTATAAGTGCCTTTTAGTTATATCATAATCTTCATCAAAAGGTCAACGTTATCATTGAAAGTAATTTTGCTCCAGTAATGTTCTTTTTTTAGCCGCAAACTCCGACATTAAATCTTTGTAGTTGTGTTCTTATTATTTATTTGAGAGGCCCTACTCTGGGCGATTAACTTCGCTAGTTAAGAAAAGACAATTTTTTTACCAGTCGCGCTTACATCGTGGTAATGACAATTCTGAACATCTTGCCTCGTTGAGATATTCTCAATACAACGAACATTAAATGGCACTAATGAGACTATGCATCAGGAGCCATGTTTTTTTCATTTTTTCGTCATTAAACAAAACTTATGTTTACATATTCCTTGTAACTTCATTCTATCAAGAGATGAAACGAATATTATGGTCTCATATGCATGAGCTTTTCTTTTTTTTTTTTTGAGAAAAAATTTTTTTTGAGGGACATTTGTGCATGATTCAGATGTGAAAATATGAAAAGTGATCAATCAAAGATTAAATCCGGGAGAAAAGTTGTACTCCTCTTCATGACGAGAAAAAACTTTTTGTATTTTTAATCAATTAATTTATGTTTTAATAAAACTACATGTAAATCTGTGTTTATCTTGGTCAATGCACCATATCATTCAGCACATCTGAAAAAGTGCCTCCTAGATTTCCTTAGAAAAAAAGGGGCTCCGTGGTCTGTGGTGCAATGTGGAAGACGGATGTGGAAGGTGGATGACGGAACCCAAGATCTTGAGTTCGATCCTGGCTGGGCCCGTTTTTCAGATTCATTTTCGAATGGTTATGAAAATTTATGGAGTTAGCTAAACCGGCTTTGAAGGTTCGAAGGTCTAGTCATTTGGGTGCATAGCCTCTTCCCTCCGTATCTTTACTCTTGCCTTCGAAAAAGAATGAAATGCAGAATTGATTAATTAAATGTGGTGTCACTTTTGATTTCATTAATTAGCCTTTTAGGCACCACTATGATGAACAAAATCTACATATCTGATGAAATTTTGATGGATTCTTAAGTTCTTAGAAAATCTCTTTTGCCCATTATTGCCAACCCAAAAGTGCTATGGGATACTGTAAAAAATTTCAATCAGCACGACCACATAAATTTTTCAATTCTCATAGTAGGTAATTTATGGCTTTCTTTCGAAATTTAGACCTGGCAATCGGTACATGCGATAATTTTTTAAGTCATTGTGGTAAGTTTATTTCGGTGAACTGAAGAGTACCCTTAGACAATCTTCGCTTTAAGGTATAGGTACTTATTTATAGATATCTAAAGCGAACCGGATCTTGGGGAGTTTAATATTACCATGAAAACATAAGTCGGAGGAACGAGAAAATCTCTGTCAATTTATTCAACCGAAATAATTATTCTGCAATTATAATTTATAAGTAGACCAAGCATTTAGAGGTTTTTTCTTCACAAAAATAGTAACGGAATACCGGGTGCCATCACACGCAGAATATCTCCCAGATTCTAACTGTACAGTTTTCTACTCAAGTTTACCATTTTATTTTTTTATTGAGCATTTAGTGCAAAAAATCGCCTTTTTTGTGTTTTTTTGCTAATATAAGAAAAACTAAGAGAGCAATGTAAAAAGTCCCAATTGACGAATTGTACAAAATTAAAATACGAAGATTGAGCTGAAACAACACTATCGGCTCATTATTAAGAGAGATATCAAAAAAAAAAGAAAAAGAAAAAAAGTTCCATGTTTTTTTTATTGTAACGCCGCAATTTTTGATTTGTACTGCAGTCTCTTTGCGAAATAGTTGATATTGATAGGTACTTCTTGTATGCCAAACCCAGGTGCTGTAGTTTTCGCGTAATTGCAACCAGGAGCTCTTCATAGCAAATTTGGCAGCGAGGCTGGATGTGGATTTGCAGAATCGAAGTATATACAGGGTGCACCATATATCCTTCTCTATATTGCTATCTCCTAACGCTAACAGATACAGGGTCGGTTAAACAAGTCCAAAGGAGCGCAATTTTGTGGCCATCTCGATTCCGTCGAGACATACAAGATATCTGTGACCGTTCCTGAAATATCCTGAAAAAACTGAAAAATCGAGATTTCTTATTTTTGCTATATCTTTTTTATTATTGGAGATTAATGAATAACTTTTTGTGGGCTTACATAAGTCGGCAAGAGCTACCCACTTGACATTTCAAAAATTTTCAAAGTCGACTAGATCCCAGAATTTTCATAGTCAACTTTCGTTTTTCTTATAGTCACCATATTGTTTTTTTATGTTGTTCGGTATAAAAAAAATCATAAAAACTAAAAATTGCTAAACTTCAGAAAATAAATTTAAAAAAATTTAATTCTTCTTTTTTCTTTACAAAATATACATTTTTAGAACGATTTCATAGATAAATTAAAAAACCATAAGGCAAGCACTATTTCAGCGTATTTTATTTTACAAATGTTGACGTTTTTCGACGATTTTTTTAGGTTTTTCTTTGAAAAAAAAAGAATAAAAATTTGAAATTTTTTTTTGAAGTTTATTAATTTTTGGTTTTCATTATTTTTTTCAAATCGAATTATATAAAAAAATAATATGGCGGCCATAAGAAAAACGAAAGTTGACTGTGAAAACTCTTGGATCTAGTAGGCCTTGAAAATTTTTGAAATGTCAGATGGATAGCTCTTAACGGCTTATGTAAGCCTACAAAAAATTATTTATTAATTTCCAATAATAAAAAAGATATGACGAAAATAAGAAATCTCGATTTTTCAGTTTTTTCAGGATATTTCAGGAACGGTCACAGATATCTTGCATGTTTTGACGAATTCGATATCGGCACAAAACGGCGTATCTTTTCTCTAATTTAACCGACTCTGTATCTCTTAGCGTTCAGGAGATAGCAATATAGAGAAGGATACATGGTGCACCCTGTATAGTGTTCAGCTATAAAACGTCAATTTTCATTTTCCATTTAAATGCTAAAAAATTGGTAAAAATTGCCCGCAAACGTTAGCGAAAACGGCCGAGTGCTCCTCGCATCTGCTGTTCTACCCCCACTCCAGAACCACTCTCGCGGTCTCGGCCGTGAATGCTCTAGTGATTGTGGAGTGGAGGTCGAACAGCAGATGCAGGAAGGCGCATAAATAGAGTAATACCAATAATATAGTAATAAAGATAGCCCAAATGGTTGCTGAGATAAATTAACAAATTCCAATATTCATAAATTGAGTGCAGTGCGCTTGTATTAATATATTTATGCGCCTCCCCCTCATCTGCTGTTCTATCCCCACTCCACGACCATTGATGGGCGCTTGGCCGTTTTTGTTAATGGCGAGCAATTTTTACACGTTTTTCAGCACTTAATACTGAAAATGAAACTAATGAAAATGAGAAATTATCAACAAAAAAAAAAGCCAGAGCCTGTTCTACAATAATTATAAAATTTGAATTTCGTCCAACGAATTAAAGGAAATTCTTTCTCTTTTTTTAATAACAGTTACAGATGCAAAAAGAAACTATAGGAGACCACAAAGTTTCTACATAAAATAAGCCGAAGAATTATCTCCTTTCGCATGTACCTGATATTTAGAAATACCCTGTATTTATTCAAGTGCTGGGTGTTGTATTATGTGAGTTCTAGCAATTGTTCAGTTTTTCTATTATGTCAATGTTTAGGGACTCTAATTATTCGAACTGTCATATCATGTTATGTTAGAACTGTCATGTCAAATAATACTGTAGGCAGGAATAAGTAGGTCAAGAAGAAGAACAATGTCTGCGGAAGTAACCGTGTCGGTTATGATTATTAATTATTGTTTTATGAATAAAGTAAACATCTTAAAGTTATTCTAAGTTTATTGTAAATCCTACATAAGTCTACTCTATTAAAGAAGGTATCACAACACTGGGAAATAAAAAAAATTTGCCTGCTGAGCTTTTCTTCTTACATTCACCTCTTGTTTAAGATCCGCTTCGCCTTATGCTATAACGTCCCGAACCATCACTGTCCTTCCCCCAGTATAGAAAAAAATATTTGCTACGCCTTTACACACAGGAAGTACCTATGAATATCGATTATCTCGCAAAGAGCCTGCGCTACAATTCAAAAAAGTTCGACGGTACGAATTTTTGAAAAAACGTTATTTTGCAGTTTTTTGGGTTTTCTCCCTTAATAGTGTGGGGGTAATAGTGGATCGGGTTGTTTTAGCTCTTATTTTCTTCGTATTTTAATTCTCCACACTTCTTCCGTTGGAATCATCTACATTGATTGCTCCATCAGTTTTTCTTTTGTAAGCAAAAAAACAAAAAAAAAGTGATTTTGTGCACTAAATTATCAATACAAAAAAGAAAATGCTAAACTCGAATAGAAAACTGTGCAATTAGAACATGGGGCTACTATTTCGCGTGTGATGGAACTGGGTATTCCGTTACTATATTTTTGTCAGAATATGGTGATTTTAGAGCTCTGTTGCTTGCGGTACAGTTAGGTATAGTATAGAACATCAAATCATTTTGATGTGTTTAAGCTTCCACAGCTGACTGCAACTGAAATCATAAACGATTCCCGATTCCGGGCTATTTACTCGTGTTCTTTGACATTATCTGGTTAGCCATTACTTTTTGTTTTACTTTACGATTAAATTTTCAATTCAATTAATTTTTTAATCAATCATTAGATTCATTAAAGATAAATATTTACCTCCTCTTCGAGGTGTAATCTTTATCAAGGGTATGATTCTAAACATCAAACAAATCTTTGATAAAATTCAATAATTTGGATAATTTGATGTTCATATCTGAATTTATGGGAAACATTTCTGTTCTCAATTAACTAAAAGGGAATAATTTAACACAAGATATTATGTGAAAAGGTTGCTCAAAGTTTCAAATACATTTACGATTCAATTTTTTATTTATTTTCTAAAGCTACTGCAGAATATTAGGCTAAAACAGCATGGAAAACATTGAGTTCAAAATAAACTGCATAGGTATTTATAGGATTATAAATGTAGCATCCCTGAACATTTTTTATCTAAACTTTCGCGTTAATGGCAACATTAAGGCATCTAAAACTTAATTTTAATAAAGCTTGAACAACCGTCACTTTTTGGAATCAATAGAGTTTTCATGAGGATGATTTTCATGAAGATGTAGGTAATTAAAATGGTAATTAATCTAACAGACAGGCACAAAACAGAGTTCCAATTTTATTGATGATAAAATTACATATCATATAAAAGAACTTTTTGGAATAGCCAAAGCGACTTATTTTTACTAGACTTGAATTTATTTACAAAGTTATTTTTCGAGTCACTAAAAATTACAATAAACTTGGCGTTGCAATTATTATTATAGGATAGCCTACCTACAGGTAAATATAACCTCTATCAATAATATAAATCTTCCACACCCACACAATACATTCGTCATTGAGGACGCAATACTCACGCAGATACTTCTCCCTGAGTCCTTTGACGTATGTCAAACCCTCAGTCTCACTGACAGTGTCGCAATCTTCATAGACAGCCATGATTTCGGACACCAAACTGACCCAACCTCGTCTTCCAAACTCGTACAGACATTAGAAGTTATATTTATACCTACCTAGCCGATCGGTCAGTATTTGTGCCGAAACTCATAATATCATCAGGATACTGTTTATATTCGCTCCGGTTTGGATGGACTACATACGATAATTTATCTTACTGCTGCCGAGATTCTTTTTTTAAATAGGCTCATGCATGCCTTCCGGTTTACTTTATAGTGGAAATTGGAATGATTATTTTTACCATTTTTACATTACCACCACGACTTCCATGGATTAAAGTCGCTGCAAAACTTTTGAATCTTGAATCGATTGAAGTATTAATAAAACATATAGAGGTAAAAAACCGGGTTTTTTCATAAAGAATTAAATAACTTACTGTAATGTTAGAAAGTCTTCATGTAATCATTTAAGGGCGTAAGGGTAAGGGAATGCGACCGTCGTTGCGTATTCGGTGAATTTGTCGTGATGAGCTTTCCACTAATGAATTACAGGTGCTCTCTGAAAGGGGAAACATTATTACATGATCCTGGGAATAACATGAACCCCGTTTACTTGACTTCGTAATGAACCTGGTGTATTATGTTTGCATAGTCAAATACAAGGAGAACGCCGGATGTTGACCTAGGCGACATCTGACGAGATATTATCCAAATGATGATTAAACTCCGTAGATATTTACATGTTAAGGGATGATTTTATTATATCAAAGTTCCTGTTTAACTACCACGTTGCACGACCATTTATGTGGGATGAGTTTTCCGTCTTCATCATTATATCTTATAAAGTACTTTTGTGCCTCTGATGATTTATGAAATCTGAAACCTGTATGTATCCTCTATTATACAAGTTTTGAAGATTGTTTTTTGTTAAGTGTATGCTTCACTCAATTTTGATTCAAGTTGATTCACAAATTTGTTTCTTAATTTCCAAGTCAATCCAAATATCATGCAGATAAATAAATTCCAGTTATGGAACGTTCGAGATAAAAGAAAACCTCACTGGAAGACAAAAATAATAGGAGTACGCGTTTTTTAGCTTACTCTTTCCAAAAATCAGGTTTTTCTTTCTCAAGTTCAGCCAAGTGGTCTAAAAATTGAAAAATATGACCCAGAAATAGGTTTTTGATAAATATATCAGAAAACATTGCTAAGTTCGAAAATTTGCAGCATCCGAAAGAGTGTCCGAAAGCTTAGAAAAGGGTTCTATTGACCAACCGTCTGTTTCTCATAGGTATAGATTTGGCGAAAAACAGGAATTTTTCCCTGTCCTCTCTGAATTTTCCACCCCTGTAATCGAACGCATGCAAACTAAATCTCTATCACAAAAAATGCCACCATTTTATAAAAAAAAGTGAGATATTAGAGAAATTCCACTTACCTTCACATCACCAACTAAAGACATTGTAGTGAAGAAAAAAATTGTCTATATTCAACCCCTCCTCCTCCAGAACTGCCCCCTAAAATGGCAAATTTTCTTCATTTTCGCCCCACCGCTTAACTATACATTAAACAGCGTGAAAATGTTCCTATTTTATTTAATCATCCCCTTCAACTGATTCATTAATTTTGTTTTTTTTTTCAATGTCCAACAGACTTGGTTGTGATCAAAAATCCGGAAAATCGTAATTGTCTTCTTATTTCAGCAAATCCCAATACAAATTACTGATACCGATACTAATTCAAAGGAAAAATCTTGAAAATATCAAGAATTTTATTGAAGCTTTCAAAAAGACGATGTTGGTAATTTTCTCAAGGAATGGGAAATTCAACGTATCTCAGAAATGGGTCATTTTTGGCACCTTTCAGTTGGAGGAGGTGGTGGAAATACACTGTGCTAGATGCACATGTGTGAACGGAATCTTCTTTTTAGTTTTCTACTTCCTTTCGAATTCCGCAAAACGCATTCCGAAATCCAAAACAACTGTTTTTGAGATAATGCGCAAAAGGCCTTTTTTGGTAATGTTTCCCCATTTTTGAGTCATATACCTACTTAACCATTTTGGGCCACTTAGCCGCATTAGCGAAGGACAAAAACACAATTTTCCGCTCGTTGGCTTTCAGGGGTTAAAGAGACCTTCTATACTCGGACCATTCAAATTTATTTTCTCCATCCATACTTTGTAGAGTCCCTGCATACTTATGATAAATAAATGTTCCGTTGTTTCGCCACTTTCAAAACAGCATCTTCAGACATATTTAACTAATAAGACTAAATAAAACAATTCCAGACATAACTTTTGTATTTTTTTTCTTATTTTATTGTTTTAAATCCAAATTTTAAATTTTATAGTCGAGTTATGAATCACCTGTATACTGTACACCCAAGCAATTAATCATTAGCTTAATATTTTTTTTACAGAGTCCCAGAGAGTTCCAGTTTTTCCGGTAGCTTTTAATCAAATCGCAGTAAAATATTGATATGTACAGGTGTATCAGAGATGTTGAGCCAAACTTTAAGGAGTGGTTCCTCTCATAAATGTAAGTTAAAAAAATGAGTTTCAGCTCAAAATGACGTTTTGCTTAAAAGATACAGGGTGTCGAACTACACGAAATTTACACGAGTTATAACCAAAAACTCTTATATTTTTTAAAAGTTTGGCACCCTGTATATTTTAAACGAAACACCATTTTTAGCTGAAACTTATTTTTTCAAATTACATTTATGAGAGGAACCACCCCTTCAAGTTTGGCCCAACATCTCTGATACACCTTGTATAAGTATCTATGTATAAAACTTTGGCTATTTTTTTCTTGTTGGTTTGCAAAAATGAACTTGGAAAATCGCAAATTCGAGCAAAAAAACTTCAAAAACTATACAATTTACTCTTATTTAGGAAATCTGACTTTGAATTCGAAAATTTAATTCTCAACGAATTTGATAGGTTTATATGACGAATATGAGGTTTAATATCGAAATCTCGAAAAGAGACATCAAAATCATGCTCGGTTACCCGATATAAACAAGCATACGGGAAACAACGCCAACCCCTCGAAGCGTAGGTGAAATCAATTTGGCACGCAATTCCAGGCGAAGAAAACAGGGAAACTCGAAGGATCGACGTGTTGCGTCCTGGAGATTGACTGCAGCCTTCGGGTTCGTATAAACCATAAGGGTTCCGAGCAAACATCGGCAGTGATGTATTGGCGTTCATTGCTGCTATCGATCAGCGAATTGTTTGGATTATTGTTGAAAGAAGTGTCCTTGGCACAGCTTGAATAAATTCTTCTGAGAGCTTTCAACGAGGCTGACAATCAAATATTAATTGGTAGTAAAACTGATTTCTCTGGAATGTTTTTTTTTTCAACCGTCATCTGACCTAAAAACAATCGATTGCGAACTCTAATTTTCAATGGATGTTTTATTTCAGGCTTCTGCAAACGTATTGAGCACCATTATGTGGTTTTTGTTTACCTGTTATTTCGCAAATAAAAAAAAATTGTGTGGAAAATAAAAGCCTCCTGAATACGTCGATAATAATCGAGTTCACTCTGAATTGAACAAATTTCATTTTATCAAAAATACAGCTACATAGGTACTTTCTTCTATTCCTTATAATATTTGATTTCTTTATCTGACTGTACCTGTAGAGTTTTTTTGTGAATTCTCGAAACTATCTAGGTAGGTACATATTATCATTATCCAATTATTATTTAATAGTTTTCATTATACTTTAGTTTCACATCCTGCAAAAGCTCGTGCAAAAGTGTCCCACAAATATTTTTGTTGAGTGAAGTCCGAAGATCTTGGGCCCGAAGGCGGTAAGTCTTCAAAAACTTCCACTAACCACCTCATTCCACTAGAGCTGAAGTATAATGATCTGAACAGCCTGTCTAGCTGAATCTCTATATAGGTATACCTTGATTTCCGGCAAGTGTGGTAGTTCATGAATTTGGTCAATTGTCTTGTAAGAACTGTAACAAAAAACAACGGAGGATAATTTCTAGGGAGTATTGCATGTAAATTTTCAATACATTTTGGAGAGCGTTGCGTGAGCTAAAATAATCATCTCTGCTGAAATTTGTTTCTCTTGATTTCTTCCACAGGCGACCAATAATAGTCCAGTCAAATAGTACTTCTGAATTGCGTTAATTAGAAGTTTAACGAAATTTTAATGTTAGGTAGGGAGCGCCATTAGAACACTCCAGCCACCCTCTCGGATTCCGTTAGGGGTGGCCCCCACAAAAAAACGTATAACCATTTTTTTCCATGCGTGGGATATAGGAGGCGCCAAAGCTTACCAGCGCCAAAATTTTGGAAATTTTTTAATCCAAGCACATAACTAATTAATTCAAGACACAGCGTTTTCGCTAAATACGTGAATTTGGAGTTTTCAGTTGCTATTTAAGATTCGATATTCGATTTCCAAAAACAAAATGACGGCTTCAATATGGTGGACGTCTTTATAAATTCATCGCATTATCACGAAACCCATAATTAGTGAATTTTCGGATTCTTCTTAATCAGCGGCCTCGAAAACCCCAAAATTATATATTTGGTGAAAACCAGTATAACTTAGAAAGTAATTAGTTGTGTGTAAAATTCGAAAATTTTCAAAATATTAGCGCCGTTCGAGTTTTTGGCGACCTCTGTATTCATACCAACCATCCCATTTTTTTTAAACATGCGTATTGTAGAGAAACTGAAAAGCTACAACTTTTGTTCAGTCCGTTTTTCACCCCCCCCGATTAACCGTTTTGCTGTAAAATCTAAAAAACCGTTACCACCCCTTAAGGTGTCATTTTCGAGAATTCATATCTTTTGAACAATAATAAATTTCAAAAAAAGTTTTAAACAAAAGTTTCTGGATATATCCTCCTTAACAATTTTTGTAACAGTACTTTTTTACGTTCAACCAGTTACCGAGATACATAATTTCATCCATTAAATTCAAGAGGCGGTCACCTCTTATTACGGAATCCGACAAGGGTAACTTAGCTACACAGTGTGGTAGTGGTGCCTCATACCTACCATTAAAATTTCGTTTATACTTCTAATTAACGCAATTTCAGTCCTTTTTTACTATTTGACTGGACTCTACCTCTGTCCTCAACTCTTCCAATCACATTTGCTTAAAGGTCGTCTGTTATAAAATGTCTCTTAGCGTCCGTATTTCCCCCGCAGTACATGGGTATCATTACATGTATTCATTATTATGTAGACATAACAAATAATTCATAAACGTAAATAAGAAACCAGAAACAACTCCGTGACTCTCTGAGGAATAATATAAAAATATCACCTATAAAACAAAGGATTTACTTAATCTCCAGTAATGATGAGTATTCTGAGCAGTTCTACAAACATCCACCAGCAGAGCGCTGCTGTTGGTGGAGATCAGCATAATATGGTTGATTTATCTGGGTTTATAAGGTTTATATTATAAAAATAATAATTATAACAATTTCATTTTTAAAATGTCGTCTTGTTGGGTTATGGTTGTGTCCCTTCGCTCATCGAGGGACGCAATGGCATGTCGATTTCACAAAAATATCCACAACTTAAGAAGAAGTGGCTTTTTGCAATGAAAAGAGACAATAACAAAAGACAAATTCGATTCTGAAATTTTTTCTTGTGTATATTCAAGAAACATTTTAACATTTTGTAAATTCAGATTTTGTGATTTGCGATTGAGATTTCATGTATTCAACCTACCGATATTTTGAATATAACTTATCTCCAGCCAGAGCAGCGTCGCCTGTACCGGAATATCTTGACGCCCTTACTCCTCGTTGATTGACAGCGGTTATACCCTAACATATCAGTATAACGACCTCAAATTACTTGCAACATATCCCATGCATTGAATAGATACAAAATTTGATCGTAAAATGAAAATAGCAACATTTTCAAGTAACTTTAAATTATAGGTCATTAGACAAAATAACTGCTGCATGGTTTATTCCATATGTGAAACAAAATCATTTTCATTTGTTCGCCCTTTAATTTGAATCCATATAACAAAACAAAAAATGATTGATGCCATTTATTGACAAAACGTTCAATTTAAAAAGAGTAGGCTGACACAGGAAAAGTTACATGTGAAAAAATTCCAAAGGCGACCAGATAAAAATAACTCAATTTCACATTGCACTGATAGCTAAAATACATATAAGTCATTGACTGAAAGTTTGTAGGAGGTGAACATAAGTGAATTAATTCAACCATTAGGCTACACGATCAAGTGGTGTACCTAAATTTAAATTTATCTGTAAACAGTCGTATGTTATTCAAACGATTTGATAATTTGTAATGTATAGCCCCGGACTTGCTGCAGTTAGGTACATTTCAAGTCTCTTGAGCCATTTTCGAGAAAAATTGTTCAAGTTTGCAATATGTGACGTCATTTTCATTAGTTTATTTTGATTGTGATATAAATTCGTCATTTTACGTTATTTTTTTCTGTTATTTTCAAGGCAATAATAAACATGACGTCACATATTGCAAACTTTTATCTGATTTTTACTAAAATGGCTCAAGAGCCTTAAAATGTAACTACGGTAAAAGAAGCAGCTTTTCAATCTTAACAAATTATTAATTTAACATTTCTCTCTAAAACATGCATAGGAAAGTCAATTATAATTCAAACCTGTAAGTTTTTACCACGGAAATCCCTATATATGGTGCTTTGACCAATGAAACATCCTGTAGATAAAAATATATAAAATTATCTAATGACTGATGATTCAAAAACAATTATTGTTATTAGCTGTTATTAGTGTCAACGACCACAGGTAACATTATTGTAATTATCTAATTATCTTCTAATTGATTTTGCAGAATTTTGGCGTAATAATTTTGAGTTAGAAGTTTAATCCTCATTAAGCATACCTAATGATGATTAAATTACTATAGTGCCTACTCACAGGAAAAATTCACAAAAATAAATCTGAGCATTTTTACAGTCTTTTGCTTTTGGTTTTCCTCTTTTGTCAATTGCTTTTCCTAATTTGTCAAATGCTTTTCCCATTTATCAAACGTCAGTGCGTGATTTTTCAATTGAAATTCCTCTTTTGTCAAATGAGATTCCTTTTATATCAAATGCTTTTCCAATGTTTATTATAATATCACTGTACGTAAATGGGAAAAGCAATAGACATAAAGTGAAACTGATTTTACATAAAAGGAAATTGATTGATAAATCATTGTGTTACTGTTTTTGTTAACAATGATAATTATTATGTATTGTTATTATGACAGTGTCAGAAAAAATGTCTGACCGAATTCATGTTGTAATTTCGTCCTAATTAAAAGCATTACTATTTATCGAAAGTTTGAGTGTTTTACTTCTGAAAATAATACCCAGAAGTCACACGATAACATAATATGGTCCTTCGGCACGAATCCAGCGCTGCAAATTAGGCGAAGAAAACAACAGTAAAAAAGGTCAGTCCTTTCCATTTTCCAAACCTCAACCCATAAAACATTACCTAGTTACCTATTTGTGTCTTGATTTATGATTGCCAAGATGCTTAAATTAAAGGTTATTCTCATATCGTAAAAAATAGTCTCGTTTACTAATAAAAGTAAATACTGGGCGTATGAACCAATCAATTTCTCGTTAAATAAAAAAAAAAAACTTAATCTCTCGCTTACTAATAAAAGCAAGTACTGGGCGTATGAACCAAGCAAGTTCTCGTTAAATAAAAAAAAAAAGAATCTCGTTTACTAATAAAAGTAAGTACTGGGCGTATGAACCAAGCAAGTTCTCGTTAAATAAAAAATAAAAAAATCTCGTTCTCGATTTCAAAATCGTAATAAATAACACGTTTTTCGCTAGTGTTTACAAGATTTTGTTGACACAAAGTTTCACTCATTCTCGTAGTATCTGATTTTTGAATGTTTAAGTAATTTACAATTCAATAATCATAATACTAATAACCTACTCGTTTTCAAACCCAATTTCTCGATTTCATATCGCAAATATCTACAAGATTGTTGCATTAAGTAGCTGACTAGTGACTAAATATATCACGGTTAGTTAATCGCTCGTTTTTATAGGCTTAAAAAGCAAAAATAAAAAAAAAGAATCGTCAAAAAGCGGAGAAATCAAAATGTCTGATGAAGAGGGAGAAACCGAAACAGAGCCTCAATGTCAAATTGATTTAAACCGCATAAAAAATAATAGAAAGCAATTAAAAGCCGAGCTAACTAGATTTCATACCTTTTTGACCACTAAGTTTGATATCTCAAAACAACCCATTGAGAGTCTTCAACTACGCTTTCAGAGCATAAAACCGATATTAGCAAAATTTCAAGATGTTCAAACTCAGTTTGAAGAATTACTTTTATGTGATTACCCTGATTATTATGATGAAAAGCAATGCGATGATGAACGCGAATCATTTGAAAATCGTTATTATGATATATTATCTAGAGCCCAAAAGGTATTAGACGATTATTATCTCCGCGTAAATCAGCAGGTGCAATTACGCAACGCAATGCCTGCCGAGAACGGGGAAAGTACCGGGTTGTCCAGCAGCGGCAGAAACCATGTAGTGGTTCCGGATCATGCGATGTTACCAAACGTGGCAGCAAATTTACCCGTCTTAAAGGTACCGGAATTTACCGGAAATTACAGTGACTGGCAAAGGTTCAGTGACATGTTTAAGGCAATCATTCATAATAATCACACGATACCCGATGTTACAAAATTCTACTATTTGGAAAGCTCTGTTAAGGGCGAACCAAAAAATATGTTGGCATCATTAGCACCCACGGACGAAAATTATAAAATCGCCTGGGACTTGCTGGAACGAAGATACAAAAATAAAAAAATAATCATAAACTCACATATTAGAGAAATTATGGAAATCCCAACCTTGACAAAGGAATCTCATACATCGTTACGTAGTCTCTCGAATACATTTTTCAAAAATTTTCGATCATTGGACGCTTTAGGTGAAAGCGTAAAAAATTGGGATACAATTTTAATTTATATCTTAGCATCAAAATTTGACTCTAATACGAGGCGCGAATGGGAGGTCTATTGCAAAGACATCGAATCTCCAAATATAGATGACGTCAATACCTTTCTAATACAACGTTGTCAAATTTTGGAAACTTTAGACACAAAAACATTGCCAAGTATGGTAAGTAAGAAACCTTTCGAATCGAAATCTTTCACTGCTATGAACAATACTTCATATCGTCCAAAATGTCCGCACTGTAAAGAGCAACATTTTATTTATTTTTGTGACAAATTTAAGCAGCTGTCTCTAACGGAACGCGCCAATAGGGCAAAGGGCTTGAAGTTGTGTACTAATTGCTTACGTTATGGGCACAAAACTTCAAACTGTCAGTCATCAGGTTGTAAAATCTGTAAAGAACGACACGCAACTTTATTGCATCGAAATAAAAATAATCAAAACAATGCGAATCAATTGAGTCCTTCAATTGCGCATGATCAAAATATGAGTCAAAATCAATCGCAAAATCAAAACTCCTCGTCAGAAGGCGAACATTTAGAAAATAAATACCATGCCAGCGTCTCTCACGTGTTGTCAAACTCGTGTCAAGATACTAAAGGTCATTTTACACTATTATTCACAGCCGTGATAAACGCTTTTGATAGAGACAAAAATATTGTGACATGCAGAGTACTTTTAGACAGTGCCTCGCAGTCAAATTTTATTACTAATAATATCGTAAAAAAATTACAATTAAATACCTCAAAAATCGATATTCCCGTAATTGGAATAAATCAGGTGAAAATGAATATTTCCGAACGGGTAGAAGTAAATATCTCCTCGATGCACACAAGCTACAAAACAAAATTATCCTTTTTAATTTTACCCAAAATTTGTGGGTCGACTCCTCAAAATTATTTTGATGCATCTAAGTTAAATATCCCCTCGGAGCTACCTTTGGCAGATTCTTGTTTTAATTATCCATCTGAAGTGGACATGCTTTTGGGATGTGAGGTGTTTTTTAACTTATTCTGCGCAGGTCAAATAAGGCTTGGACCGAATTTACCCATACTTCAGAAGTCATTACTGGGATGGGTAGTAGCAGGTCAAATACCGTTCAGTAGGAATAGGCTGGGAAAGTCCAATGTTATGCTTTCAAGCTGTTTTGTCTCACTAGATTCATTAAATAAAAATATCGAAAGGTTTTGGAGCATCGAGGAAGTAGATCCTAAGCCGCAGGCTTTCATGAGTAAAGAGGAGATCGAGTGCGAAAATCATTTCGCAGAAAATACTACTAGGGATCAATCTGGTCGGTTTGTAGTGAAGCTCCCGTTGAAGGATAATTGTAAATACCTTGGCGAGTCCGAACAAACCGCTCTTCACAGGTTGTATTCAATCGAACGACGCCTATGCAAAAATCCCAATCTTGAAAAATCGTACAGAGCTTTTATGCAAGAATATCAAGATCTCGGACACATGTCCGAGGTATCACGTGATATTCCATCAGAATTACCAAAGTATTATATACCGCACCATTGTGTCGAAAAACCTGAAAGCACGACAACGAAGCTTAGGGTCGTTTTTGATGCAGCATGCAAAAGCTCCAGTAATTTATCATTAAACAATATTTTGAAGGTTGGTGCTACAGTTCAAGAAGATTTGTTATCTATCATAATCCGTTTTAGAAAGCACAATTTAGTGCTAATCGGAGATTTGGAAAAAATGTATCGTCAGATTTTGATATATCCAGATCATCGAAGTTTGCAAAGAATTCTTTGGAGAAATAATCCTAACGAAGAAGTTAAACATTTTCAATTAAACACGGTTACCTACGGAACGGCCTCAGCGTCTTTTTTGTCAACGCGCTCGTTAGTTCAAATAGCGATTGATAACGAAGAAAATTCGCCATTTGAAAGTGATACCATTCGTTCGGATTTTTACGTAGACGATCTTCTCACGGGAGCGAGTGATCTCGACTCTCTTGTTAAGCTAAAAACGAATATTTGTCAAATTTTGTCTGAGTACGGATTTAAGTTAAGGAAGCTTCAATCTAACGAACCAAGAGTTCTAAACAATATTGAAGATGATAACAGCGACAGTGCGAAATATTCTATCTCAGACAATACAAGTGTAAAAACTCTCGGCATTTCATGGTTGCCAAAGGTCGATAAGTTCGAATATAACGCCCAAGATATTCCCTCCGATATAAGAAAGATTACAAAAAGAACGATACTTTCATTCGTTGCTAAAATATTTGATCCCTTGGGAATCCTTGGTCCTTTATCAGTTAGGGCAAAATTGATTATTCAAAAACTGTGGCAATTAAATATTGATTGGGACGATGAAGTTCCAGATAATTTAATTTCAAAATGGTTAGAGTTAAAAGATGAAATATCTCGAGTCGGAATTATGCAAGTTCCTCGTCATGTGTTGGTAAAGCAACCACAAGAAATCGAAATACATGGTTTTGCAGATGCAAGTGAACAAGCATATGCTTGTTGTATCTTCGTTCGCTTAATAGATATCAATTCAAAAATTGAAAGTCACTTACTTTGTGCGAAATCCAGAGTTAGTCCATTAAAGTCGTTATCGTTGCCGCGACTCGAACTCATGGGTGCTCTTTTGCTTGCGAGATTGTATGTAAAGTGTGTAAAAGCTTTGCGACTCGATATAACCCGTACTTTTTTGTGGACAGATTCAACAATTATTGTATTGTGTTGGATCGCTAATGAACCTAAAACTTGGAAAACTTTCGAAGCCAATAGAGTGACCGAAACTCAGCAACTCACTAAGATACGTGATTGGCACCATGTTCCTTCTCAGGAAAACCCCGCCGATATAATTTCACGCGGATCAAGCTTAAAAAATTTAGTTCATTCCGAACTATGGTTGCATGGTCCTAGATTTTTCTTTGAAACCGACAAGTGGCCTGAAAATTCAAAATTCATTCCAAAGATGGGTGAGTTACCAAGCGTTCGTCTCACACCATCACGTCCGTTTCTTTCCGTTGGAATCGATTACGCAGGTCCTTTTGACCTTAAGGCAAGTAAATGCGATCCAATAAATTAGTAAAGGGCTACGTATGCATTTTCGTGTGTCTTGTAACCAAGGCGGTACACATTGAGGTAATTTCGGATTTAACAAGCGAAGGTTTTTTAAGCTTACTAAAGCGATTTGTCTCGAGACGAGGTCTTTGCTCTAATATCTACACTGATAATGCAACAAATTTTGTAGGTTGCAACAACGAGTTAATTAAGGTTCAAGGTTTAATCAAAAATGATAATAACATGCAAAATTATTTGACACATTCAAAAATCAAATGGCATTTTTGCCAGCAAGATCGCCTCACTTTGGCGGCTTACACGAAGCAGCCGTAAAGTCTTTTAAGCACTGCTTAAAGCGTGTTATGAATGCTACTCATTTAACTTACGAAGAGTTTTATACTTTGACTACACAAATCGAGGCAATTTTAAATTCAAGGCCATTAGTTCCTATGTCTCCCGATCCCAATGACCTTGAGGTTATAACACCAGCTCATTTTCTAATTGGCGAGCAATTAACATCAATTCCCGAAAGAGACCTGATGGATGCACAAACGAACTACACGAAGAGGTACAGACACCTTCAGCAAATCGGACAACACTTCTGTTTCCGATGGAAAAATGAATATTTAAACCAGCTACAAACAAGAAATAAGTGGCAATTCGACAAGCCGGCCTCTTTCCACGTCGGTTCCATCGTCCTCCTAAAGGATGAAAGCACTGCACCATTGCTATGGCCGTTAGGCAAGATTCTAGAGATTCACCCCGGCAAGGACAATGTTACGAGCTTGTTACGAGAGTCGCCACCGTCAAGACAAAAAAATAGTGCAGTGAAACGTGGAATAAACAAACTAGCGTTGCTACCCATCGAGTAGCAACCGTGATGATTTACAATTTACATTTGTTACAAACATTAATTTTTGTTATTATACCTACCTAGGTAGTGCATTAAGCAAGAACTGTTATATTATTGTTGTATTCATTTTGAAAGCCTGGCCTTTCAAGGGGGGCGATATGTTACTGTTTTTGTTAACAATGATAATTATTATGTATTGTTATTATGACAGTGTCAGAAAAAATGTCTGACCGAAGTCATGTTGTAATTTCGTCCTAATTAAAAGCATTACTATTTATCGAAAGTTTGAGTGTTTTACTTCTGAAAATAATACCCAGAAGTCACACGATAACACATTGACTATAATCATTGATAGATAGAAAAATAAGAAATTCATTTGACAAATAAGGAAAAGAAATTGACAAAAGAGGAAAACCAAAAGAAAAAGACAATATCCAGAAATCAACATTTCTGATTAATACTGACCTCATACTGAAATTGACTAATATCTTCATAAATCAACAATATAAAAATAATTTGCACTGCCTAACCTGAAGTATTGTAATGCACTACAACTCCAAAAATTTTTACAAAACGGGGGCTGCTATTTATAATGGGTACCTATAGGAAATTTGTATTGTAATTATTAAAGTAGCTAATGACTCTATTATTGCAGTGAATGTAATGTACTTTATGTTGCTTTTCATTCGATATTCTGAGTCAACTAAATTAATTCAAGGTCTGAATTTAATTGCAATTAGGCATGGAAGGCAAGTCAGGTGAGACACAGCTTGTTCGCAATTCGCAAGGCGTATTTTAATAGTATTACATAATACAGGGTGTCCCGTATCGTTATGTTCAAATTTTTTGAGCATATAGTAGGCTTAATTTGGAGCCCAAAAAACCCAAAAGTGGCAGGTCTATCTTTACTCGTAACGAAGTTACAGGCCTTAGAAAATTATGACTAGTAAATAACAAAGATTCAACTTTGAAGACCACACAACCACATGTGTTGTGGTTTAGACTAATAATTTATAGTTATGGTGGCGACATGAGTAAATGTCACCAAAATAAACATTAGAAGAGGTTCTCCTGCTCATACAAAATGGCATTTGGATTCAAATAAATGGGACACCAGCATATTTCGGAATTGTTGTTTGTAACTAAATTCCAAAAAGCAATTATTATTGGATCGTATTCAGCATGCTGGTCAAGAGATCGGTCGCGAAAAAATACGAGAAATTAGAACTGTTACTTCTGCAATAGGCCTCCGAGCACAAGTTTGTATTCAGCAAGGAATAGGACATTTTTAACACATGATAAACTAAAGATGTGGTCAATAAAATAAGCTTTATGTGGTTTTCCAAGTTAAATCTGGTATTTACTAGACATTATTTTCTCAGGCCTCTAACTTCGTAACGAATGCAGATAGACCTGCCACTTTTGGGTTTTTTAGGCTTAGGAATAAGCCTACTATATGCTCACAAGATTTGAACATAACGATACGGGACACCCTGTATATGAATGCATATGTAAGTATTATATGGTATATAATACACCAGCTTATCAATGAAGTGATTGATGACCTGATGAGTGGAACTGGATACGATATGCCTAACATTGATTTATATCACTATACATACTTGTTTCTCGGTTGAAGAGATACGGAACGCATATTGATCGCTAGTCTTGGCAACGGGAGTATGTACTTCGGGTCTATATCTTGACATCTTTATGAAAAGCCGAATTTTTATTAGGCTCATACCTAGGTAGCAAGGTGACGTCATAATCACGTCTCTAATTCCTTAGTATGACGTGTATATGACGTGAAAATGACGGGTTAATGTCTCAGTCCAATGACGTAATTTTTAGCCGTCTAAACGACGCGATATTAAACTGTCAGAAAGACGTCGTCTAAATTTAAAAGACGTCATTATTGACAGTCAAAAAGACGTCATAATGTTTATGTAAAATAAGTCAAAAAGTCGTCTCCGAGACATCTTAATTTAGGGATTGGAACAAAGATGTATTTTTGAACAAATTTATTTTCTTTAATAAATTTTAATGGTAATATTAAAAAATATCGTTTATAAAAGACGTCGGTTTTGGCGAATTATACATTATTCCGATTTTGAGAAAATTTCTATATGTATAGGCAGAAGGCTTACCTTAAAACTAGTCGATTTAGCAAAAAAAAAAAAAAAAATTGGAGATCCTTGGGACAATTTTGAAAAAAACGAACTTTTAACTCGAGATGTTCTCATCGGTAGTTTTTTCTGTCCATTTTCTCACCTTTCCTGTATACTAGGATTGATTGGTATTGTTTGGTTAATAAATACATATACAGAAGTAGTCACCCAGACCCAGTTTCAAGCGAAATTTACGCGCCAGCTGACTGTCGCTCAGTATTGCAGAATTGTACTGATTTTACGAACCGATTTTACTGAATAATTACGATGACCAGAAAGTGACCTAAGTTAGGTTATCATTTAGGTTAGGTTTTTTTTTCCTGAAATCTCAAGAAAATGAAAAAGGAAAAATAAAATATAAAATATAAAAGATAAATGAAAAATCCATAGTAGTCAGGAGTGAGAGAAAACATCAATGACCAAGGAGCCGACTAAGCAGATTCTGTCAGTTTGAGTTCATCCTCTATTGAAAATATAGGTAACATTGTAAAAATGTAGCTACTGAATCAGGCAACTTTGATCATTGGTCAATAATTTTATTTGACCAACTCTGCATGGAAAATTTGCCTTGCCCTTCTCGCATAGTCAGTGTATTTTGAAATAAATGAATTGCTAATTTCATCAAATAATAAACAGTACTTAAGTATAATAAAAATAAATCTGGCAACGTTGCATATTGCATAACATGCTTTTATTAATTCTACGAATCTATCAATTTTGTGAATTTAACTGGACAGTAACTGTCATTTTTGGTAAATTTCAAGACATTCTCTAAACTCAATTTTCCCCATATTTTATGTATAATTCTCAATTTTTTCCATTTACCAAAATTTGGAGATCCCCAATACGTCAAATTGACGTCGCATATTTTACGTCAATATGTCGTCCTTTTGACGATATTTTTTTGTCACTTGACGTCATATCGACGTTAATTACGAAAAATCACCAAAATATCATGTTTTTTAAAGCTTGTCTTGCTACTTATTGGGATGCCTGAGTTTTGTGGCAGCCTAGATGGAGCCAAGATGCAAAACGCGGTGTTGGTGTTACCAGTTCCCGATATCCAGTGTGCATACAGATCTCTAGTAGTTTGCTTGACACTTTTTTTAACTCTCGTCTTTTTTCAAAATTGCAAAAATTTTGCATACACTATCTTCTAGATTGTGGATCAGTTGTTCGCCGGGAAATCTAAGTTTGGCCTGTGGGATATTTTGATCTCATCTTCTGGTGATTTCTCTCATGCCAAACAGAGAACGTCTGCAATTCTTACTTTTAAATAATTTACGTTCATCGAATTATTTTTCCGCTTTATCGTTAAAATTTGAATTTAAAACTGCATCAGACAGAAATTAAAATGAATTGCTTCAAAGTCTCTGGCAGAAAGTTTCTGATTATGAAACTAATAATTCATTATAGAGGTTATGAGACCTATAACTAAAGTCTTATGATAATGATAATGAAAAATAAACTTAGCATGGATTGTCAAATCTTCATAAAATATTATTTGCGAAATAATAGAATAATTTAGAAACGAATATAAATCCCTTGGCATTGCATTTTATTCGTCTGCAAATATCCATTATACACGCCGCTGACAGAGCGTCGTAGGCGTCCAAAACTCGCAGTCAAGGTCAAGCTGACCTATTTATTTTGTTGTGGCGTAGGTAATATTATAATGGACCGGGCTCATTTTATTCTGGAACTCGGGACTTGCAGATGGGAATAATAAACATTAATATAAGTAACATTTAATATATTAATAAAAATGCTGTACATACATCAATTATTGAGGTATATTATACTATAAAAACATAATTTAATAAATAAAATCTTATAAACCTATAAATTTAAAGGCATAAAAGTTCTCATTAAACATTTTATAGAATATTATGGATATATTTTTTTATATAAAAATTCAAAAATTAAATTATTATTATTATAATAATTTATTAAAAATATCTGCGAGTGTATATGGCGGCAGTATAATTTTATATACCTAGTTTATTTTAAAACTGACCATTATTAAGGCAAAATGGACAAATTCAAGACATTTTAACTTTAACATAACTGCATTAATCATCCTGCTTCTACCAGAATCATGTAGGTACCCATGTATAACATAATTTCTGGAAGAAAACTAAAACTCATATATCTTAAAAATAGGGAAAAGAGCAAGGCGAATTCAGTTGAAAAGCTTACAAATTTAATGAGGTTATTTCAATGATAAAATTAACGAACTCTTAATTAAATTAGAAAGTGTGTCTTTCAGAATCAACTAAAAAGGATATTTTCAATTTTTTTGTACATAAACTATCTTTGGTTTTTCATTACATATTATGCTTATTTGAATTGTTTTTCCTTATTGCTTTGAATTATATACACGTACAAGTAATTGGCAATTGGAGATCCCTAATAACAGTACTCGTACCTACTTAGAACATACACTTATACAGTAAACATAAAAATATTCTTCACGCAACATCTTGAAAACCATGTCACTTCAATTTAAAAAGAGTACCTTCTACCAGACAGAATCACAACAAAAGGAAGTGTGATGTGTCTCAATTATTAGGTACTTCATAAGTTATATTCTAATCAGAGGGCAGTAGCTAGGTAATTATTTATATTTCAATTTCGAAATTTTTTGAAGTACCTAGCACCTAACTACTAACTTATCACGTGCATTTTTAGATCTCTTTTTATTATGTAAAGGAAAATGAATTCCCAACATAACAGCAAGCAGAGCTGCTTAGCGCAACAGATTACACAGGTGTTGGCTGTTTCTGTACCGTAGTCGCCTTATCAAATTCAATATTGCCCTCTTCGCTTTCTTCGTCCTCTTCTATCTTGGACATCCATTTTTCGCACATGTACACTGATCCCACGAAACAGAGAACTCCTATCACAAATATCAGGATCATTACGTAACATATCGTGATGTAGATGAAAGCGAACATGTAAACTGTCTTGTCGCAATATTTTCCATGATTTTCCGGATTGAAACTTGGTCTGTATACTTTGTAGACCCAGTAGCTACCTGCAAAATAATTGAAAAAATATTATTTATTTAAGAAGTTTTAAAAGTTTTAAAATAAATCAATGTCATTACCATAAATGAAGAAGGCTAACTCGAGAGTATAAATGGTGGTTATGATTGTAGATACTTTGATAAGTTTCCAGGAGGCTATCGTATTCCTGAACCAGGTGACTAATGCAGAGAGTACATGGACAGTACCTGAAACATTAAAATTTTATTGTGTCTAATTAATCATGTCCGATTAGATGGAATAACGAGTATGTTCTTACCTAAAACTATTAAAAATATTGGAATTTTCTCGTTAACAGGACAATCGTAGACCTTCACAGCTCCAATTATTATCATAGCCAAACTCGTAATTAAACTCACGAGCATTGATATATCTAGGCTCTCTGAAACGAAACCGAAAATTAACATTACGATGAATACTTCTTTGGACAACTTCTTAACCCAAGTAGCAAGGCAAGGTTAAAAAGACGTGATATTTTGGTGATTTTTCGTCAGACAGGTCGATGTCACGTCAGGTGACTAAAAAATGTCGTCAAAATGACGACATATTTTTGACGACAAATTGACGTGAATTATGCGACGTCAGTATGACGTACTTTATTAGTGACATTTTATAAGGCGACAATGGAAACTTATAAAAGCCGTCAAAGTGACGTCGCTTATTTCACGTCAGTTTATTGCCAAAAATATGCCTTAATTTTGACGACATTATTTACTTTAGTTAATGACTAGTAGTATGTCTTAAATATATTTTCACAGTTTTAGAAATTATAAAGTTAGACTTCGTCTTTCTAAGATTACGTTTTGATATAGAATAAAAAAATTACATCCATTAATTTTTATTATACAATGGGAAAAAATATTAAAATTTTACTTTTAAATAAAAAGAGATCAAATTATTATTTTTCAATAAATTTTAACGATTGATGATTAAATGAGACATTATATTACCTACCTATATAATAATAATAGAAATATTATCATTTACTACAGGCGCAAGTGAAACATTTCCATTACTATTATAAGGAAAGTAAATATCAGACAGATAGGTATTGTAGAAATAAAAATCGTAACCGAAAGCAGAACAGCGTAATAAGATTTTGTTAATATTTCATAGATAAGGACCGAGCTTTAACGAACGTGAATCGTGAACTTGAACGGTCATGGTCGTGGTCGGTCGGTTCGGTAGTTCGTTAGGTCTCGCCTCTCGCGAGTCTCGCGTCTCCGCCGCCATTGTGAAATGTGAAGTCGCGAAGTGCGTTCTTTGGTGCTGGTGGTCGTATTTTTATGCTGAAATGTTTGCACTTTGTAGAGTTCGAGCTATGCGATGGTGGTGGTTATCAATAATCAACAGTATGTATCAATAATCAACAAAATGTATTGTCTTGCCCCACACACATAACACCTGGTGCTCATTTCCTTTGTTGTAGATTGCAACGGGAGCGGCCTTCTGTAGTCTTTGTAGGTGTGCACTGCTGGAACCTGTTGAGATCTACTGTGCCCTGCTGGCCATTTCCTTTGGTACATCCTGTTTAAAACAAATTAAATTGTCTTTGTTTCAAACTGTTTAAAAGAGATTAATAACTCTCTTTAAATTGTATAAGGGATAATAGATAATTTTATTAGTTTATATTTTTAGAGGCTGTTATATATATTATGTGTGTTGATTTTAATATTTTTAGAGCTGTTTTCTGTTAATTTTCATCTTTTAATAGTTTTGTTTTTTATTCATTATTTTTGTAGAAGGATATTTAGTTTTTTTTTATGATTAAAGAAGATTATTAAAGTTAATTTGAAAAACTATTTGTTTCATTTCCTAAATTCTGAAGTTGTCTTTATGACGACTTTTTGACGTGTTTTAGATATACATTATGACGTCTTTTAGACTGCTAAAAATGACGTCGTTGGGCTGTGACATTTGCCCGTCATTTTCACGTCAGATATATTTCAATTAGAGACGTGATTATGACGTCACTTGGCTGACGTCTTTTAGACGGCAAAAAACCGACGTCTTTGGGCTGTGACATTTGCCCGTCATTTTCACGTCAGATACACGTCATTCATCTGACCAATTGGAGACGTGATTATGACGTCACCTTGCTACCTGGGAAGTTACTTAAAATCAGTTTATGGTTGCTTATATGCTAATTTATAAGCTAATACAATCAGAAATATAACAAAAACACCAGATTTCAACCTGTCTCATTATTTTAGACAATTATTGGTTTCAATAGGTCAAGAAAATAGTAAAAGTAGAACAAAAGTAAGAAAAGTTATTTTTAAGTAAAACTTGTTTCATAGGTAGGTATTATATTTTTGAATTCATGAACTACTGAAGTTCTTATTGCAAAAAAATTAACATAATACTCCTACAGTTACAAAAAATAAAAAAATAATCGAACCATATGAGTACGTATTGACTTTGTAACTATGTAGGTACAAACTTATATATAAAAAATAAACCATCAATTCCCAAGATTCGCGGAAGTACTACCACATATTATTATGTGAATTTACATATAGCTACATCTTCTAATTGCAAAAAAAAAACTAATTGCCAATTCTTATTGCTTATTGCCAAAACTTATTGCTTCATACAGTTCAACAACGTGACCAGGAAGAACTTTTTAATTAAAAAAGTAAAAAAAAAATTAATCGGTACATACCTTAGAATCTAATCAGTATTGCATAATACCTACAGCTAATGACATGGATTATGTTTTTGGAAAAAAATAAGTAATTTAGTTGGTTTTTGTGTTAAATAGAAAATAATACCTACATAAAAAAGGTGAAATATTAACTTTTATGTATTTATTTTTCTTCTCAACAATTTTTTTAACTGCCAATGTAAATAATTATATCGTTTGATCCAATAAATATTTCATAAAGTCTTGCTTTGGAAAAGAGAGAGCTTTACAGTCATGTCTGAGTTCATTTTAAGAAAATAATTTTACTGTAACTGAAGTAAGTACCTAGTTAAAATTCTCATGTGTCATAATTTCCATTCCTGTTAGTTTAAATTTATATATTAAAGATTTTTGTGAAATTTAAACTTAGCCCTGAAGACCCTTACTCCGATTAAACAGCCTTGCATGGTTTGGTTTGCCAAGACATCTTTCAGCAGATATACATTGTAGTTGCAATAACGTTCACCAGAATAAGATCTTCTCATTCATAGAAAACAGAATTTCATAAAAAATAAGATAAAATAACCCATGTGATGCCAAACAATAATAATTATTACCTCACCAAATACTCAAATATCTTATTTGATATCTACATTCCTCAAAGTTGTTATAGCAATATCAAATTATCAGAATTAACATCAGAACAATATACCCAGCAGGATCAAAGTTGAGCTTTGTTTAAGAGCAGAAGCTGCTCTCGTAGATACAGTTTTTACTTCTTCGTTAAATCAAAGTATGTCATCTTCCAAAATATTACCTGCTTTGGAAAACACAACTGTTTGGATTTTTAAGCGGGAAATTGGACTTAGTTTTTATTTCCTCAAGTCAAAATTTCTTCGAAGTGCCTTAGGTATTGAAAAAATCCTCCTGCGAAAGTTTTATGAGACTTCTTCATGTTTCTAAGTGTCGTTGATAAAACTAGCAACCAAAAAACTTGCAAGACTCGAGCAGAACTTCTCAGGCATGCCGTGAGCTTGGAATTTGGCAAGTATACTTGAGCAATCATACATCTGGCCAAGCAATGTGCAAAAGCTCTAAAAATGTTAATTTTTCACCTACTTTAAGAGATCTTGATTTATAGCTTTCTCCATAATCTTGAATATAAGAAATGAAGTGTCATAGGCTGAAAGAATGTTTCCAAAACCTCTAAAACTTTGACCTTTAAAGGAAGGAATAAGTAGAGAAAATAAATTTTAAAAAAAGAAGAAAAGAATAAAGGGAAAAATACAGCAAGACAAAAGTCAACAGGCCGATTATATCTAGAAAGGGTATGGTATGATACCAGCAGTATTGAAGGATACGCTCTTTCCTAAAAATACTAAAAGTAGTTCTACTAAATCTGGCTTAAAGTCAAGCACCAAGGCCAAAGAGTCTGAAAGACGAAGAAGAAGAAGATTTTAGGTACTTGTTTTTAATATTTATGGCTTTCAACGAACAACAAAAACGTTCCATGCTGGAAATATTCTTCAGGAATGGATAAACATTAATGTCCAATGGACTTATTCCAACCACATCAACAATTTCGAGAAGAGTTCCTAGAAATTGAAGTTTATTTTGATGGTTTTCGTGCAGCGTTTGGTGAATTCATTCAGAGAAACGGGAAGTGTAGACCGTAAAAAGGTAGGTAGTGACAGATTAAGAATAAGATTTCAAGAACGAGTAATTATTAAAGAACACTCTCCAACATCAATTCTTACAACAAGAAGTTAATATGTCTTATATGGTACTTGCCAGTGTATTCTAAAAGGAGATCTGCAGGTTCCTCCCTCGGTTCCTCCTTACCGTATATCTACAAGCATCTATGAACTACTTGCTAATGATCTCCCCCAAAGACAGGAGACATGACTTCTCTCAATGGTCTTAAAATTGCTCTGATAATAATTAGGAAGCATTTTCAAAAACATTTTTCACCGATTAAGCCTGGTTTTATCTGTCTAGTTATGTTCACTTACAAAATATGGGAATATGGAGTGATGTTAATCCTCATTACGTCGAAGCTCCTCTACATCCTGCAAAAATTGGAGTTTGGGCAGCCATAAGTAAAAGCTGGCTAATAGGGCCGATGTTTTTTCAAGATAATTAAAAGATAATTATTACTGTTCAATTATTTCCAACTCCATTAAAAAGCGAATCAGGTTTAGGCATGTTGAAGATGAAAGACACTATATAGAACACATCTTGTTTAATGTTTATCCTCCTTCTTAACTCCTTGAGCCAAGAACCTCAACCCTTAGCTTAACGATAGATTTTGATACCCATAAAAGTGTCAAAGTCATAAAGGGGTCGTAAACATGAAAACTTAGAAGAAATATTCCCAATTTAAGAAAATTGCTGTTTTATTAAAAAGTATTTTCAAAATTATACATATACTTATGTCATACGAAAAAATATTTTTTAATTTCTACCATTCAGATTCTGCCGTGCGACAGAAAAACGCCGTATGTGCAGTTGAGGTAGTTTCGAGAAATCGGCCTTCAAAGTTTTAACATTTTTAAACGCCTGTCTTTTCAAAATTAATTAATCAATTTTGTTCCGATATTTTTTATTCACTTACTAGTGTACCGTATTTGATATGAATTTTTTTTTGTAAGCGTACAATATACCGTTATATTATTTTTAGTCAAAAATGTTCACATATGGCGTTTTTACAGACTATCATCTACTTACTTACTAGACATAAGGAACGTAAGTGACCACCTAATGTAATTTCATATACATACTATACACATACGTTGTTTTCAATAAGCTGATTTTGAGAAAATTAATAAGCCATGGCCATGGTACATATAAACGCCGTATTTAACCACATACGGTGTTGATGTGTAGTATTTCTAAAGGCTTTATCCAATTATTTCCACATACGGTAAAAATGGGAAGAAATTCATACACATACGTTTCTAATGCGTAGTAAATTGCTGAATGTGAACAAAAAATTACAAACCGTCATAATTCAAAAATGATTTGTTCGGTCATTTTCGAAAATGTTTTCTTCATTTATTTTTTCTTTGATAGAACTAACCATGAAACATCTAAAACACCAAAAATCCGAATTTTGAAAAAAATGCACATACGTTCTTCTTCTGTAGCACGGCAGGATTGCTCTACATCAGAGGGGATCTTTTTCTGGAAATGCATGAATTCTCCTTTCATTGAAAAAGTGTAGGGTCCAGCAAAAAGGCCTTCCCGATTTTGGAAGTTTGGATGAGTGAGAAGGATCTCTCCTGACTGCGCCATTTATGAACAACATGGGTTGGATGTCCAACATGGATTGAGCTGAAGATCATCAAGCGTTTGTTGTTGATTCCTTTTCTAAATAATAATTCCCAAAAAAATTCTCCGACAAATTTCACCTAATTTTTCCGCAATTTCATCCGACTGAATGAACCACAGTCCAAAGTGCGACTAGTTTTTGTGGAGGCAATCCTAGCCAAAGTGTATCAACATCGTCCCCTAACGTTGGGGACTTCAAGGACGCAATAACTCATGAAAATGCCGCTTGTATGGAAAATTTACACTGAGTGAGATAATTTTCAAAACTCGTTGATTTAAAATGAAAAACACCCTTCATTCATATTTTAATGGTATAACTTGTGAATTAAAAAAATTGTCTCTTACTTGGTTTTTTGAAAACGGGAGGTATTTTTGTCGGACCCTGTATAAAATAAATTTCATAAAACATTCAAAATTTTATTAATTTTTTTTATCTTCGAAGTTATCTCCTATTGAACGTAGAAAGCGTCCTATAAATCCTCGACTTAATTCGACCAATATTTATTCCATATCATAATCTCTTGTAACTCTGCAATTCCAGCTTTATTCTTATACGATTCAAAATACTTTGAAAAGGCACAAAGAAACAAGTCTGGATAATCTTTTGTTTTTATCGCTTTTAATAATCTCTTGTTCTTACTTTCCTTTCTGGCTCTAAACATCGAAAAACATTCCAACTAATGATTGGAGGGAGTTAACTGGCGTTTCAAAGAAAAAAAGCTCCTACTTGTGCTACTAGGGTGTTTTTTTCCTTAAAACGGTACCCACTCCCAAATAAAGCTTATACAGGATGATCCCGAATTGGCTGACACGGATAGTACCAGTACCACAGCATCCATTGTGAATTAACGATTCTAAGTTCATTTACTTTTTTCTCCAGCTTGTCTCCCTTAAGAAGACATAACCATTTTTCTGGAAAAATGTCACAACGCTGTAACATGGAATGACAAGTTCAAGAAAATCGTTTTTAGTTCCATTTTTAAGTCTCAACTTGAACAATGATGCCACATTGACAAATTTTATTGGACTTGAGGAATAGGTAGAATTTGCATGCCAGTTTACCGATTATAAAAAAAATTAAAGAGAAACACTTATGGTAATAATCACTTGAAACCGATTGTGAAACCATGTATTTTGTCAGTGGAAGTTGTTTAAATTCGAATATCAAGTTGGTTTAAATTTTTGAAAAACTGGCCTTATAATCTCGGTAAGGAAGGTGAGGAAGCAATTTTTTTAATTTCAGTTTTTCCTCTACAACACTCTACAACACTCTCCTGTACCGTGTCCGCCCATTCGGGATCACCCTATATGTATAGACATGCATCTACAAGTTTTTGGTTCTCATGAAGCTAATTTTGGTTATAATTTGACTTAAAAAAAACAAGGCTACAACTATAATCTCGGCTGTAATTCTGGCATAGTTCTCATATCATAATATTCAGTTTCTTCTCTCCTATAGTTATGATTCAACTCAATTTGCAATAAATAAATAAACAAAAAAAAAATAGAAATTATATAAAGGAATTCACTAAAATAATGTCACCTTGAAAGTAACTACGTATTGTTTAAATTATAGAAAAAACCAGGCAGGTATTTATCACTATAAGATAATTATGTTTTCAACAACAATCGCCAAAACCTTCACTTCCACAAATAAAAATTCTGGATAAACTTCAAGAATCTTTCTGGCAAGTAAATTATTCATTAAATTTATTTATTCAATCCTGCTGAAATGATTTGTTATTGATGTGCTACATTAATAAAATTCATTCATAAATAATTAAACTACAAACATAATTTTCAGGTTGACTGAATGCGGAATGCGAATTCCGTTTAGGCTTAGACCCACTTTCACCTCTCACTTTCCTACGACTGAGTGACACGGTGACTTACTTTTGAATCTCCCATACAACTCCTTGAGTCTGCTGGGCGCTTTTTTGAAGGCCGCATTCTGTTTAGAAACTTCCAGGGTTGTTTGCCTCTCCATGTTTCTGACGATTGTACTTTTTGTGCTTTTTACCAAACACTCAGTTTAATGAAAACTGATAAAAATCGGTGTTAAAGGGGTATGTTTACATCGCGCTTTTATGCGACGTCGCAACTCGCGTAGAACTAGAACTGATGTAGGACGCAATACTCTTTCCGATACGAAATACGAAATACTACTGAACAGTCAGTGAACACTAAACTAAACTAAACTAACAGTGAACAGTGTAGCCTTTTCAGTGCTAGTGCTGATACTTAAATTTAGATTGAACACTCCGTGGCCGTCCGCAAGCTACGCATCAAATGGGCGCGGGGGGCGTGTCCCTAATAGCTAGCCTAGGTCATCTAAAGGAGTGTTCACATCGATATCATCTTTCAAAAAATCAAAAACTTCAACTTGATTTGAGATTAGATACTGTTGGTATGTTTCCTACACCTGGAGTGCAAAAAATTCTAACAAAAACACACAAAAAAAAAGTGTACTAAGTACATACTCAATTTTTATTTATTTATTTATTTATAGAAAAATCAAACTTGGAACTTTTGTATATTTCCGAAATTTTCAGGTATTTTTTCATTCAAATAAAAACAATCAATATCTACCTACGGAATCTCATAATAGGAGATTCTTTTTGTTTTTGAGATAATAAAAAAAATATACAAATCTACAGTGTGTCCCCGGCTGGGTGAAACAACTCTTTTTGGGGTTCAGCCATGCTTGGTTGAAGACTCATTTCTAATATAATTTTAATTGTTCAAAATCAAGTATGCCTTGGAAATTTTCAAAAAACCTTTTTTATGTGGAGTGGAGTTCCTTTTATGTAGCAAATATGAGGCTAAATTATTCAAAAATGTTGTTTAGAATCAACATCTAGGCCTCTGTACCAAATTTCAAAACTATTGGCCACCTATGATTTTTCATTTCTTTATTAATATTTGAACAGTTCTTTGGATTTATAATTTGATAACTTTATTTCATAATTTCATAATTTTATAACTTATAACTAATTTTACGATTTATTATTTTCCACAAAAAATACAATAATATGTGTTTATAATAAGGAAATAAATGTTATTATTATTATTATTATTAATGTTTATTATTTATTTTTGTTTATTTAACAAGTTCAAGAATTTTATTATAAATTAATCAAAGTTATACTTAGTTGGACGAATATTTTGAAATTTGATATAGAGGTCTAAATGTTAATTTATAAATTTATCAAATAATTTTTTCATTATACTATTTTTGCTATACAGAGTGTCCCGTAATTAGCGTGCAATACTGAAACAGCAGATTCTATTTTCAAAAATATGAAAAAAAGTTCCTATAAAAATAGGTCGAGAAATGCTTCCTAAGGGGGCTACAGCCCCCGAAAGGGGAGCCCATGAAGATGGTTTTTATTTAATACCTCCGAACCCGTTCAAGATAGAAAAGTGAAATTTTGGGAATTTATCAAACTTTTTATGACCAATAAGATGCAATTACAAAAATTAAAAAATTTCCATCAGGGAGGGGGGGTCAGATAGGTGAAGAGTGAGGTTAAAATCACCCTAGCTTTTTTTTATGTACCTCGTGCCAAGATCAAGATTTGAGATCAGATTATGAAGTGTTGAAGTTTTTTACACAAAAAAGGTCGTCTTGCTGAATTTCGATAACATGCACCGTTTTTGCTTAAAATCGATTTGAAAATTACCTTACATGGCATAAAAATTCATATTGAAACACAACTAGAGAAAAATATTCAACGTAGGCCATGGATCATGGGATAAGTAACAGTTTGTTTGAAAATTGTGTTTCACGCTAATTAAGTAGAAGAAAAAGAAAATTTATTGAGCAAAAAAATGGCAAAAATTTTCAACAGCATGATTCCTATGATGTGGTCTCCCCTGACCGCGAGCACGTCAAAAATTGCCATTTTCCGGTAAACGTTGACGTATGCGGGTGAACATTTGACGTGTAGGAGCTCTTCGGTTTGAAAATCGTCGTCGGTATTCATGCTCAGCCGCCAGATCACGACCATTGCAGAATCCATATACGAAGTGCATTTCAGCCAGCTCTTGGTTAGTGAAATTTTCCATTATTACAAAACAGTACTCAATAAATTTTCTTTTTATTCTACTTAATTAGCGTGAAACACAATTTTCAAACAAACTGTTACTTATTACATCCCGTGATCCATGGCCTACGTTGAATATTTTTCTCTAGTTGTGTTTCAATATGAATTTTTATGTCATGTCGTAAGGTAATTTTCAAATCGATTTTAAGCGAAAACGGTGCATGTTATCGAAATTCAGCAAGACGAGCTTTTTTGTGTAAAAAACTTCAACATTTCATAATCTGATCTCAAATCCTGGCACGAATAAAAGGCACTTTACTCCACAGAAAAAATCGAGGAGAAAATGTTTTCTTCGTTTTTCGTAATTTTATTATTTGTAAGTATCCTTTGAATACGATCAGCTATACGATGCTTTTTTATCATAAGGCTCATACAGAATGAGCCTTAGAATTAATTCTCCTTTATGTTTTTATAAACAAAGTTTATACAAAATATTTATATAATGATAAAGAATGCTCGGCAAGACCAAGTGTGAAGTTAATACCGATTTTTTTTACAACTTCGCTTTTTTGTTGTTGTTGTTTCGTTTTATCTGACTACGGCTTTCGGCCATTCGCAAAATTTTCTGTTTTGGCAACTTCACCTTTATTAGATGATTTTCACAGATACTACAATGCACAGATATACAAACTTTAATTAGCACTTATTATTAATAAAAGAAAACATCTTTTGGTGAGTCCAATTTACCTACATCCAGGACAAATAACGTTCCACCAAAATTACCCGTACCCCCCAATAACACTAAAAATAGTTCATTTAACTTACTTGTAATTCAATGATAAATCTCAATTCAATGATAAAACTCGAACTTTGAATTTTACGCCACTGCATTCTATTAAAAAGTGTCTAAATAATATGAAAATTATTTCCTTCTTGTTGCATTAATAAATAAGAGAGAGCGGAAAAACTAAAAATAGAAAATGGTGTTTTTGTAAATAAATCTAAAACAAAAAGATGATAAAAAAGATTTAATGAAAAAAATCCAATTCTAGTTTTCACCGTTAACGTTCTTCAAAAAAAAAAAAAGATCGAGGGTCCATCGAAGAAAAAAATAAAATGCGCGGACAATTTTCTTGTATCTCTTATAGTTATGGAGATTCCCTATTAAAACATCGAAATTTAGCCACCCTGTATACTTGGTATAAATATTATGAAATCATAATTCTAATGGTTTTTACAAAGAGACAATGCAAAATCAAAACAACACGTCGAAGTGATTAAATTTTATGACTCAACGTCTGTCTTATTCACTTAGGTAATTATAGGTAGTTAGGTACCTACATGAACATTTAGCCGAAATGTATGAAACGATCGTTTAAGGAAATTCTAAAAAAGTTAAGCTCGAAAATATAATTTTTCTCGTATCTTCACCTAAATTATGAAATTTTGCAGTTTTAGAATCAAAAAAAGGACCAAAACCACAATTTGATTGGTCACAATAATTGAATTCTTAGCAACCATGAATGATACAAGGTCGAATAAATCATACAAGCCTTCTATGTATAATTATTTAAAACCACATTCGTCCTGGGATTAAATTCCATACGTATGACTCGTGGAGCAAAAAAAATCAATAATAATAATAATTGTACAATTATTTTGGCATTGAGTTTGCCAAAATGTATGACTTATTGATTATGAATAAATGTTTTATTCATAATCAATAAGTATGCAGAGATTCTACGAAGTAAGGGTTGAAAACATAAAAAAATGTATGACATTGACAGAAGAAGATTTATTGGAGATCAATAATTTTTGTGTTCCTTCTACGAGTACATGTTTTTCTTAATATGTATTGCCCAGTGGAAATTAAAATTAAAATCGAAAAGCTTGATGTAGTTTTGGTATTTTAGTATGGACCAGTTAGGGAGGGGTGGACACCACACGAAAAATTGCGAAATAGTGGAACTTTCACTTTCTGCTCTAAAATAAAAGTCATAAAATATGCGTTTTTCGAAAAACGCAATTAAGTACTTTTTAAAGTTAATTAAATTTGTAACAATTTTAAAGTCCAATCGAAGCTCTATAAACCCTATAGCGACCCAGCTAGGACCCTTCGAAGATGAACCAATTTTCTCTAAGATTAACAATCTCAAATTTTACTGACGTCCGGAACAAATTGTCAAAATTTTACAGAAATAAAGTCGTAGTACATTTTAATTTGCTTTCATTAAAGCACCGAACGAAGTCTGCGAGACTAATACATATTATGTAATTTACTTACTCGCGATCTCTAAAAAACGCAAAGAAGGTAAAAATTGATTATTGAAGAATTGAGACAAAAAAAAATCATGTTAAAAGGATAATTATTACGTTTAGTTATAAAACAAAGATCGACACGCAGACAGCGATGGAAGACCGGGATGTGATATCGTTCTGATGATGGCATTGGAGAGAACCAGGACCTGCGATCATGTGATTATGGTTGGAGAGGACGTGCGTGGACCTCCTTATTTTCCACTGTGGGCTGGGAAGGGTGCACAGCATACCACCAGTGAGTTCAACCGAGTGGAAGTTGAAGTGCCCAATGGATTTCTTCTGAACTGTTTTTCCACGCTTTTACTGGATGTGACACCACCTCTGCCCTTTTCTGGCAGATAAAAAGGAAATTGTGTTGTTAGTTTCAGAAGAGGCAGGACATAGTAGACCTGACTGCTCTTAAGACAGTATAGACTGAGCTCCTGCGCCCTTATTCCACCATCAACAACTCTCAGAGAGCCAGTGCCACCACAAGCTTCTCAAAATCATAACCTGCAAATGTAGGTTATGTAGGGATGCAGGGATGTAGGATGTGTATGTACTTGCCTGCAAGCTGTATAAAACGAGCGATTTTGCCATTTTTTTCCGGGCGGGAGCAAAACTTCAAATTTAAATTTTCGAGAAAAATTTACCATTTTCAACGGATCGTAGCATAGCTTGGTCCCTATAGTGTGGCTTCTGTGAGTCGGACGAATGTGCTCGGATTTCAGAGCCTAACGAGACTAGCCCTCCCCTCCGTTTTCGAGGGTGCTGAATACGGTGATGGTGGTTTAAACTCTTCTCGAGTTTACCGCACCACATAAAACGGCAAAAAACCACCCCTATGAAGGGTAAATCACGGAACTCTTGGCGGCCAAACTTGTGTCACCCCCCGTTTTCGAGGTCGCTGAACGCGATGCTGACGTCGAGGTCGGTCCTCGACGCCCGCCAACCCTCTACGAGGCCAAGAACAACCCCTGGAAGGGGTGAAACGGGAACTCGCCGCGTGAAATGCGTGCGCAGCGAGGACAAGCTTCCCGAAGCTGCAAATTTATATAGGATCACATCACCCTAACTGGTCCATACAACATAGCAAAAAAACAGAACTAATCAAACTGTGCGATTTTAGCCTTTTTAGTGTCAATTTCTACTAGGCTAATACCGAAATGTTATCTTATAATATTTTTTTATCGAAACAGAGTGTGCGGTAAGTACCTCCTAATTTCTCGGGAACATACAGAGGAGGTCAAATAAAAAAACCTAGCTTAGGAGGAATTAGTAGGTACTTATCGGGCACATAAAACAATGAAAAAGAAGAATGATCTAGTTTTATTATACTTATGACGGCGATAAAAGAAGGTGTACATCTAAGAGAGGATACATGAGAGATGAGAGAACATAGTTCTCTGGCACTCCACTCAGGAACTCTCGTTTATTTAAATTAAATACCAATAAACTTAGATAAAATAAGTGCATTGGTGTAACAAAAGCACCACTCTGGTCAGGAATCGGACAAGAACCTTCTGGGTCCGGAAAATGTACGGTATAAATATCTTATACGCACCTATGTAATATGGTTTCATGTTGCAAAAATTTTTTGGGTTGTTAGTAACGATGACACTCCTTCCATTGCCCTATAAAGTATTTCAGTAACATTATAATAGGTGTTAAAGCGTAAAACTGGAATGCTTTGAGTTTGAAACAAAAATAATCAAGCAGGGGAGTCTAAGATTGTATTTCAAATTAGGATCTGAGTTCTCCAGCGAGGAATGTTAATAAAGTGAGAATTTGTTGTCTCGTATAAGCAATACGTACATTTATACTGATCCAGAAGAGAAAGTTTCCAACATTGCGGGCCATTTTACGAAGAAATTGGATGTTTTAAAACGTGTTTACTTCGATGCTAGTTTTCTCGAGTTATTTGAGGAGAAAAGAGAATAAATGGTCGTTTGACAAAGTTTCGTTCTTTGTTTGGGTAATTACATTAGCTGCTATGACTTATTGTTAAGAAATACCTACAAAAGGTTAATAGTAATTAGAAACTACTGAATTAGGTTTAGCTGTTGTTTATTTCTTATTTACAAAAATTTTATTTTTATTATATTTTATGCGTTTGGCATACGAATGGAGTATTTATTTTTATTACAGGTTTCAATGACATTCCAAGAAGAATTTTAATAGATTATTATACAAGTTAATAATGCGAAGTAAGAGAGGTAATTAAAAGTAAAAGAAAAACATATTTCTCTATTATGTTGAACATAATGTCTCTGCAGTTTCTTTGAATATTTTCTATTCAAAAAGATTTAAGTAGGTACTGATTTTTACTAGCATTCTTATTAATTTGATGAGTAATTTTACCTTCAAGTACAACTTTTTTCCTCTGAGAAGAATCTGTAATAGAAAAACTTCGTTTCTATTGAAAATATCGAAGCTAACCTTGAAACAACCTTGAAGAGATCAATGTCAAATTCAAAAATAGGTTTCTTTTCCACAAAATACCAATTAGACTTATTTTCAAAAACGCACAGCTTATGAAATGTCAAGCAGTCTCAAGTTAAATAGACCAAGCGGTGTAATAAAATTTACTGTTTAGTTGAAATTCCAGTTGAATAGTAATGCAGGGTGGAATATTCAAGTTTTGTGTGGAAGTGGTTTTGACAAGGAAGCGCCGTGAATCCATTTGCGACTAGGTATTTCATACTTACCGAATCATTGTTTGGTTTATGAACTTTCCCTATCAATATTTGAGAGCATTGTTCTTACGTCATCGGTTCTTTGTTTGGATGTACGTACACACCTGCAGTTTGTTATCGTTATACTATCCGTAATTTATGTGCTGTTATGGAAAGGCCAGGATCATTATTCGTGAATTTTTCAACTAAAAGTACTTTTGTATCAAATTCTATTTGAATGCAAAATTTTGTCGCATACAGTTACAAAAGAAGGAATTTCAAAACAGCTCATGGCTTTAGTAGATATGAATCCCCAAGTGTGAGATACAAGTCATGATAGAGTTTGGCCCCGTGGCGCTAACTATTCTTTAAGCTGTTCCTAGATACTCTCCCTTACAAAAAATTCAAAATGGCGGCTATTTAATATCAAAAATTTATTTTTATCAAAATTCAAAAATACTGAACGTTACACAAAAAAATTGTATATAAAATGTGCTCAGTTTAAATTAATCTATAACTTTGCTCCATACGACTTTTTTGATGAATCTAATTATAATGAGAAAAATGCTTTTCAATACGGCCGTTTCTTGTTGAGAGTCCGTAAAAATGCAGAAAGTTTTTATCTTGTACTTCAGGAATTTAAAAGCCCATCGTACAGTAGAGGTAGTCCCAGTGGCGCAACTGTAAATTTTTGGCCCCCTGCAACATTTGACAAAGGGTCCCTTTTAAGTATCGCACACTCGCACAGTGGTGGCTCGTTGATATCTGCAAACATAACGGTGTTGTATGAAAGGATTGACGGATCCGTCAGGTGGACAACTGGATGTTCAAGTGGGTACGGACTATCCCCTAGCGAAAGGGGTTTTTGCCAGAGTTCCTGGAAATTTTTTTGAAAAATAAGGTTCTTAAATGCAAAAATATCGCATTCTTTCAGCAAAAATATCGCAATTGTTCCTCATATTTTTATGTGTATTTTATATTTTTATAATATTTTAAATATTTTTGACGCCCACTTTGAATACTTCAATAATATTTACCACTTGTATAAAAAAATTTATTAAAATAAAATGAAACAGTTTATTTGGGAAAATGGTCGCCTTTTTGGTTTTTCATAGAAATCCCTCCCCCCTGAAAATTGTTTAAGATCTTCCTACGGAACAGAGATCAACATAAATGTAGAAACTTTATCATTTTGTAGCTTTTCTTCAAGTGTCTTCAAATCTTTTTTTCGATATTTAGAGCTGTTTCCGATTTACTGCTTTCAAAATGGAAAATTGCGTTTACATTTGTTTATAACTCATGACCTACTCAATTTAAATTGCAACTGTAAAAACGATTCTTACTGTATTTTCAGTTAATTATTTCTGGATTAAACAGTTTTTGGGATTTTTCTCCCAAACCGTTGATTGTATTATCGCTATAAAAGCATAATACACAAAATTGTAAATAAATTTATAGGGGACATTTTGTCTCTTAGATTTTTTCCTCTAGCCCTTCTAGTTTTTGAGTTATAGCAGAAAAATCAATGTGCAGCAGTTTTTTGGGGGAAAAAATGGCCGCCATTTTGTTTTTTTAATAGAAGTTTGACCCCCCTCAAAATTGTATAGGATCATCCTACAGAACACCTTCTTAATGACTTCTAAACTCCTTTCCCTCCCTTCTCTTAACTCCCAATTTTTTTTATACGGTGCTTCATACCTCTACTTACTTGTTTGGTGCATGTCCTGTAACAGCACGAGCTAGGTTGAAATTCCCTCCTATCAATCTAGTTTCCTGAATTTTGAAGTGTATAAATTTTTATTCAACACTTACGATAGATATCAATCGATAAAATAAGGATCTAAGAAAAAGACAGAATGAAATAGAGACATTCTAGTATGTAGACATACGATCTAGCACGGCCAGGTAGATAATGCTCATGGAAGAAAAACGATAACAAAACCAACAATACGTACGTGCACCTAGGTAGGTATATAGAATTTGCCCTCAGGAGTGCCGTAGAGAAGTGGTTTACTGCGCTGGGGAAATCTAGACCGCGATTCGATTCTGGATCGGACCGAGAGCTATTTGTTACTTGTATGTTTTATATTATCATGCATGCATTTTAAAAATAACTTACATAATATGAGATCCCATGGAACGAGGTGATGGATGAGTGAATCAACATCAGTTTTAGGGATTTTCCATTAAGGGCGCTCGAAGTTTGAATTTAAATCAAACAAGTTGTGTATGAACAAGTTATTATTATTATAGCCAAATGGCTGCTGCCACTCTACTGAAGAGCCCGTATCCGAGAGCTCCAATTTTCAATAACTCGACCACATAAATCGCGGATGATCGCATTGATAACATTTGGTTATGTAGACTTTAAAGGCATAAATCGTCTGCGGCTTATTGGCATAGATCCATGATTTAACGTTAGCCCCACAAGAAAAAGTCTAATGGCGTTAAATCGTAGGATCTCGGTGGCCATTTGGCATCGCCAAAACGCGAGATACCATGCCGTCGAATTTGTCGTGCAGATGATCCACCAAATGATCTAATTCTCCATGCGCTATGCCAGTTTCATTTTGGAAGAACTATGGACTCTTCCGAACCAAAGTCCACACCAGGCTGTAATTTTTTTCTGGATGCATTTGCAGCTGACAGGTCTCACGTGGATTGCTATCTTCCCAAATGCAACAGTTATGTTTGTTGACATAGCCAATCTTCCAAAAATTGGCCCCGTATGATCATTTACCTTTAGTTCCTGGGTCAATTGAATTTTGTACGGGTCCAGGCCCAAGTCCCGATTCAAAATACGCCAAATTGAGGTCTGCGGAAGTACAAGTTTTTGGGTGCGTCGAGGAATTAACTGCCTCTGGGTTTCCTGCGCACTCTCGTTGCAGCAGCAATGTTTTCGGCATACCTCACATTATGACGACGTGCAGGTCCTGTTTCGTTGTTGACTGAACAGGTTAATCAAAATTTGTCAACCAAACGGCGAAAAGTCTACTGAACACAACGATCCTGTGGCACCGTAAAAATCACTTAGCGCTTTGAACAGTCATTTTGATAGTACATTTTAACGTTTTTCATGATGATTTCCCCAACATTAATTACTAAAACCTCAAAATTTGAAAGCTTAACAATATCACGGCTGCTATGTACTCTCAAAAGTCGAGCGTCCCTATTGGAAAACCCTTTATAATAAATTTTGTGGCTAAAATGCTTGATTGAGATGCAAACAATGACGCATGGGACAACTTGATAGTAACCAGTGGAGTGCGATGTTTTATTAAAAATTATTCTCCCCGCACATTTGCGAAGAAACAGAAGCAATAATTATCAAGAATACCTGTTTTATCGATTCGTCCTGTTATATGTAGGTATATTTAGGGAAACCCCAAAAGAGGGATAGCGTTGTAAATAGAATTCAAGTAGCTTTGAAATGATATATCTCTCGATATCTGTTCCCTGTGATGGGAAGGGGATGAATTTATATGATACTGGTGCTTAGGGTTATGGTTGAATATGTTAGAGGGGTAAGGGGGAGCATGAAGATAAAGGGGTTAAAGTTTGGCGGGGGGTAACCGGGCGAAAAAAAATTCAAAAGTTGCGTGAATATTGAAAACTTTTATAAATAAATAATTTTTTTTTATAAATAAATCGTTGTGTATGAATAGTATTATTTATTTTTTCAAATAAATATTTTATCCTTTTAGTTTTACTTTACTTCGGTTGTTTAAATAAATAATATCGAAAGCAGGGAAAGGGAAAGGAGGAGGGGGACAGAGAAAGAAGATTTAATGAAAAAAGAAAAGGAAAAAAGTAAAAAAAAATAGAGTTAAAAAAGAGAAAGAGAGATGAGCAGTGCGAGAAAAAAATAGTGAACGAACGTGGGGTCGTGGAGCCTGGGCCGCTAACGCGCCGGGGAGAGAGAAAGATAGAGAAGGGGGGTGGGGGAGGGAGTGAAGCACTGCGACTAAAAAACAGTGAACAATCGTGGGGTCGCGGAGCCTGGGCCGCTAACGCGGCGGGCAAGAGAGAGAGAGAGAGGGGAGCAGTGCGACTAAAAAAGAGTGAACGAACGTGTGGTCGTGGAGCCTGGGCCGCTAACGCGGCGGGAGAGAGAGAGAGAGAGAGGAGCAGTGCGACTAAAAAAAAGTGAACGAACGTGGGGTCGTGGAGCCTAGGCCGCTAACGCGGCGGGAGAGAGAGAGAGAGGGAGGGGGGAAGCAGTGCGACTGAAAAAAAGTGAACGAACGTGGGGTCGCGGAGCATGGGCCGCTAACGCGGCGGGCAAGAGAGAGAGAGGGGGGGGGGAGCAGTGCGACTAAAAAAGAGTGAACGAACGTGGGATCGCGGAGCCTGGGCCGCTGTAGATCATCTTTAGGTAACAAATTTTGTTACCTAAAGATGTCCCCCTCAATAACAAAATTTACCTGTTTCCTGTCGGCGTGTTACCTTTTCGATGGCCCACCCTGTATGAATACCAGCTGAAGATATCTAGCAAATTAAATGGTTAATTTGGGTTCTATTGTGGCAGGATAAAGGACGTCAAAAAAATTAATCAAAATTATGAAATAAATATCAGCAAAGGGCTAAAAGTTTTTGTAAATATAATAGTTTATTTGATAGGTACCTATGTACTTTATGAAGAACACTTGCCTAAACTAATTGTTCGTTGTTACATTTATTTTACAAAGGAAAAACACAATATGTGCCTGGCCTATTCTTGTCCAATTGCATAATAAAAACTTGTCATGCTGCTGAGCGCAATTGTTGAATTCCACACGCGATATATTATGAACTATTTTAAGCATGATTCACATAATAATGTCCATTGTGTTCTTCATATGAATTCAACTAAAATCCTACAGTAAAGATATATCATCTAAATGGCTGTCCACACTGATGTGTCCGTTTAAATGTCCGAAAACAACAACGCCGAATTGAAACCGTTAGTACCTACCTAGGTAGTTGAGAACAATGCAGCGACAAAATAACAGGACTAATACTGTTTCTCTTGTTTAATTATACAAGTGCTTAAGTGTTTCACGTGGTAACTATTATTCTAAGACAATGAATGGTCATTATGTGGGGGTATTGTGGCCCATAAATTACCGAGATTTTAAAAATTAATGAAAATTTATGTTCTCAACCTTTAATAGAGGGGTCCTTTTTTTAGAGCTCGCCATGGGTATCGCGTAAACGATAAGAGATTAAATATTATAGAAAATATGGGCTGTTTTTTTGGTCTCAATCCCATCTCGAATCCGTGAAGACATATTATACAAGATATCTGTGACCTCGTCTGTGACCATTCCTGAAATATCCTGAAAAAACTGAAAAACTCCTTTTTTTCATTTTCTCAATAACAACTCCTTTATTAAGTATTTGAAGTTTTAATTTAAATTAGAAACACTTGATTGTTTTTACGCCTTCTAGTTTCGAAAATATGATAGTCAACTTTTGTTTTCCTTATGGGCGCCATATTGAATTTTTCTTTGAAAAAGTACAGAAAATTATTCTGTGTACAATTGTACATTTAATTATTTTTTCTTCAAATAATATTTTAGATGGTGGGCGACAAAACACAAGTATGACGTTAATATTTTTAAATAAATCCGAATTCCGTGCTCCTCGGATATTGCATGGCATTTAAATGAAAACTGTCACTTGTATATGACACTTGGTCTGCTAAAACTGAGTAAAAACATCTTAACATAATATTTTTCCTAAATCATAATTAGGTGTGCCGTCGTATGCAGAATAATTTTCTGTACCCTTTCAAAGAAAAATCCAATATGGCATCATTGTATTTGACATTATAGCTGATAAAACTGGTTAAACACGTCTAATAAATTATTTACTAATGACAATTTGGTGTGCCGTCGTACGCAGAATAATATTCTGTACCTTTTCAAAGAAAAATCCAATATGGCATCCTTGTATTTGACATTTTAACTGATAAAACTGGTTAAAAGCGTCTCATAAATTATCATAAATTATTTTTTTTTGACAGAGTTGGTCACTCTCACGCTCTTGCAATAGAACTATCACACTATGACATGACGTTCGACGAGATAGTTGAGAGCAGCTCTCGTGAGAGTGAAAGCATAACTGTCACCATAAAAACATGTTAAAATGAAATTCTCACACTGCTGAGGATTGTTTACAGTGAATTAAGAATACGTGCACCAAAGTATGCGATAAGTTTAATATTTCCAATTTCCTGGAAGAATATGAACGTTTTCCTTGCTGTGGCAGAAGTGTTTCCCGGATTATAAAAACCTCATAAAGCTAAATGTAGCTGAAGAAAAGTTGCCGCCTTTTTCACTATAATAGAAAAGCCTCGATAACTATAAAAAAGAGCCTCGATAAAAAATTAAAGTTTATTTATTATAATTACTATACGAAAGTCTTTTTGCTATCATGATAGTACCATAAAATCCAATTCATCGTGTGAACACTTTCTGAAGAAGCGACTATCGCCATAGTTCTATCACGATTTTACTGTCACATAAAATCGCGCCTTAATGATAAATAAAACCTTATTATTATTTTTAAAATTATTCGCCGTTTCCTATTAGGTAGTCCATCTATAGTATAGTGCCTAGCTTGATTTTTTATGTTATTATTTCCAGTGCTCAATAAAATCTTTTCGAACAATTGCCTAAATTTTTCATTTAAAGAATAATCTATTTCTCGGTGTGGTGTGCTACGATGTGTAAGAAAAAATATTCCAGAGACGTGGAGGACCGGAGAAAGTTCGGAAACGACATACAGTTAGGGAAACCGAAAAACCATCGGAAAATGTACCTCTATTCTGAAGGTCTGTGGGTTTTATTGCAGATATCATTGAAAGGATATATCGTTACGGGGATATAAGTCCAGAAGATCACGCAGGTACGCTTGGAACTCCTATTCAATTTTATTTTGGATGCATTATTATCAACGCTTTTATCCAACGAGAATGAAAACGCTGGATGTTACACTACGCCGGGTTAACAGAAAGCTTCCTTGACGAATAAAAGAAAAATAGGGTTGTATTTTATTTGCTGTCGAATTTCAAGTTACGTTAGGTAAATGATTATTTTCATCAAGTCAGAGAGAATTATTTTTATTAGATTAATTAGTCCTGAAATTGTGTTACAGAATAAGAGAAAAGCTTGGAACTGCATCAACAACTTATCAAGATCGGATCAGTCCTTTCGGGAAAACAAACGAATATGCATTGTTTTTATACTTTTTTTTGTTATACAGGATGAGTCAGTTTTTTGGTAGCGGGACTTCATTAGTGTACAGAAAACCTGTTTCAAGTGTTTTAAGGAATAAAAGTTCCTGTATACATATGTCCGGAAAAGCCTCAGTTTTCTCAAGATTTTAATTGAATGCAAAGAGGTTATTTATTATAATTTAGAGCACACAAAACGAAGAAAAAGACGGGGAAAAAGAATCATCAGTTGCGTAGATACAGGGTTTTTCGCTCAACAACTTCTACGCCCATGGAATTACAAGGCCTTACTTATCAGCGTTGGATTACCTGGAGATTTCTTACAAAAAAGTAAACTCAGCAACACTCGAAATTCTCCATAGTTTTTATGTAAATTGAGTCTGAACTTCCTCATGCCGCAAAAATAAGATAATTTTTTTCGATTTTGATTGTCTTTGGATATTAAATTATAATTTAAAAAATTAAAAAAAAAATAAAAAATACCTTTTATCTTCTTCTTTTCTCTAAACCTGGGAAGACCAGAAACTTTTAACTAGTTACCGCCCCATTAGCCTCCTGTCTATTGCTCTCAAAATTATTCAAGAAAATAATTAACAATAGACTCAGGCCACAAATCATGGACATAGAAGTATTACCTCCCATGCAATTTGGATTTAGAGGAGGATACCTACTCAGCTATACATCAGCTACAAAGAATCTCGGAGATGATAGAACGGGGATTCGAAAATAAAGACACCACCGCATTTTTTCTCGACATTGCTCAAGCTTTTCACAGAGTCTGGCTCGAAATCTGGCTAGATGGCTTAAAGTACAAACTCTTGAAACTTAAACTCCCCCAGTATAAAACAGCAACACTCTTTTTCTTTCTCCAAGATAGAACATTTTTGCAGTCAGAATCAATTCAAGCTTGTCTACCACGAGATCTATACTCGCAGGCGTTCCGCAAGGCAGCATTCTTGGACTTACATTATTCAACATCTTCACGCATGATATCTCATATGCAAGAATTCAGGAGGTGATGATCTTTGCAGACGACACCGCAATAATCACAAGTAATTGTAATTTAAACATGGCGGCTCTCCAACTTCAGTCATCAATAAATATAGCACACAGCTGGATCAAAAATGGAGTATAACAATCAACATCAATGAATGTGAGGCCAAGATATTTATATTGCGAAAAATAACTGATATCCCAAGCCTAAAAATCGGCGAACGAACAATTAATTGGAAGCCACTATCAGAATCGGTTAAATATCTTGGTGTCTACTGCAGCGTGCGCTTTTCCACATCTGTTTCGAATGAATTTTAGAATGGTAAAAGGCGCGGAATAATGGACCTGACTGGAATGTTTACACTCCGCTGGTTTTATATTCTGAGGCATTGTAGCGAGGTCGAAGGATGAGTCTGTCAGTTTCCAGTCTGCCATATGCCAGTCAGAAGGGCTACACGTCAGAGCGGTCGAGGATAACTGAATATGCGCTAATTTATCGATTAGGTAGTGGGAAGTCGGAACCGACGAGATGAACGTCTCATCTTTCTTTCCATCATTCCATCTGAAATGCTGTTGTTGTGAACATGATTCAGTAAAGTGAATTATTTAGTTAATTGTTTCGTGTAGTGGTTTGTTTAAACTCAGGTATGAAGTTGTTGTTTGAGAGTTATTTAGCAAAGCTAATGTTTTATGTTGTTCTCGATTAGGTAGTTTTTGAAATTGAAGCAGAAAATGGATTTTAGAGAAGCCCGATTTGGATAATGGATTCATTTCGGTAAAAATTAAAGATGTTTAGTAAATTTTCAGATGGTAATTATTTTTAATTTGCAGGGTTTTAGATCTAGTTCCAGTTTTAGCTCTAGTTCCAGTTTTAGTCCTAGTTCCAGGCTTTTGTTGCAGTTCAAGCTCTAGTTTCAGGCTATGATATTAGTTCGGACTTGAGCTTATTTGAGGATCTCGCTAGGGTAACCCAGTTCCAATTCCTGAGTGCAGTTTGTCTATGTAACAAGTTCAGATGGATGGCGTCCTTTTTGGAAAAGTGAAGCCAGTTTTTATGGGTCTGGACCGGTGATGGTAGTCTGATATCATCAGTGGTGGAAGAAGGAAGCTTTGTTCTCCATCCTGCTCTTGGAGCCTTTATCCACTCAGTTTTCAACAGGAACAGCCAGTTTGAATCAAAAGGTACCTACCTTATTGTGTTTATAATAATTAACTCTTATGTTCTCCTAAACCGAAGAACACCTAAAACCAAGTGACGTTAATGGAGCGAATTTAAATCTAATTGTTGTTATCTTTGGTTGAAATTAAAAATACCTAATAGATATTGCAATCTTGTATATGGCTAAACTTGTTTATACCAAGATGGTATAAATTATTTTTTTTAGTAGTAAAGTAAATTTTAGTTTTGTAAATCTGTTATTTGGCCAAATTAGGTAAGATTAGATGTATAAATTTTGGTGACTGCCTATTGAAGGTGATACTGTGGTCTTTTATAGACTAATTGCATCTTAAAATGAATGATGATATTTCCTTTTGATGTTATGTGTAATGTTTAGTAGATAAGTGGAACAATCCTAATTTTAAGTATACAGGGTTACTCACGGTATACGCCACAAAAGATTATGGCCGTGTCTCTGGATTTTAGGATCTTTTTATTTTTGGAGTGGATAGAGACCCGGCAGAGGTACGTTTTAAAATTATATCCATTATGTACAGAGTGTCCCAAAAGCATGAAACATATCAAAGTTATGTTTTTTTAAATGGAATGCTCCTATGTTATTGCATTTTTAGATTGCCTGGGAAGAGAAAATAAGATTGGCTTTTACAGTTGGTGTTTAAATTCAGAAGTTTGTGAGTTATAAACAAGTGAAAATCGTAATTTTTCAAGTTCATGGCCCTGTACAACGAAAACGGCTGAAGATAGAGAAAAACGGCTTACATGTCCCCATTTTAACTTTTCATGTACTATCCAATGATGTAGATGAAATGTTTATACAGGGTGATAAATTTTTTTTTAAATTCTGAGATTTCTCCACGCGTCGACAAATAAATACATCAAAGAAAGTACAAATGTTTCTATACCATAGGATCGTACATGAAAAGTTAAAATAGGGACATGTAAGCCGTTTTTCTCTATCTTGAACAGTTTTCGTTGTAAAGGGCTTTGAACTTGAAAAATGATGATTTTCACTTGTTTATAACTCAAAAACTTCTGAATTTAAACACCAACTGTAAAAGTTAATCTTATTTTCTCTTCTCAGACAATCTAAAAATGCAATAACATAGGAGCATTCCATTTAAAAAAACATAACTTTGATATGTTTCATGCTTTTGGGACACCCTGTACATTATGAATATAATTTTAAAACGTACCTCTGTCGGGTCTCTATCCACTCCAAAAATAAAAAGATCCTAAAATCCAGAGACACGGCCATAATCTTCCGTGGCGTATACCGTGAATAACCCTGTATAATCTCACGATACATTATTATCAATTCCTGGAAATTTATTTTAATTGGAATTCCAATAAACTGTTAATTATTAGTGTGTCTTTTATTTTAGTGTTTGTGTGACCTGTAATTTAAATAATCACAACGTAGGGCAGGTAAAGGTTTTTGGAAACTTTTTGGAAACTTTTTGGAAACTTTTTAGAGACATTATTGATCTACACGATCACTGAAAAATTTGTAACTTCCTTATAAGATCTCTAACACCCTCTGTTCCGCTTTGGGTTCCAATAAATTTGAACGTACCCGAACGGAGCCAGAGGGAATAGCATCCTCTGCTCGCACATTTTTCTTTTGGCATATTTACTCAAAATTTAAAGAGGGAGCGAGTGGTAAAAGGCTACACTACTTAGACATACGTCTCACCTGGTCTTACAATATAAATAAAAAACTCAATCAGGGCCAGGCCAGATTGGGACAACTATATCTATTGATCAACCGGAAGTCCTCACTGAATATTAAAGGTGTCCTATTACTCTATAGATCTCTGATCCGTCCACTCATCACATATGCCTGTCCAGTATGGAGTACCACTTCAACTATCAAAAACCACTTCAACTATCGAAAACTGCAAACGTTGCAAAACAAAACACTCCGTGTAGCACTTAACGCGCCTTGGTTTGTAAGAAATAAGCGGATACAGTACGTGACGAATTGACGATATCAACAATACAAGATGTTATCAATGATAGCACAAGAAAACACTTTGTAAAACTCACCAAAAAAACAAATTTTTTTATCCGTGTTTTTCTTCGTTTAGTGTGCTCTAAATTATAAAAAATAACCCCCTTGTATAAAATTAATATATTGAGAAAATACTTCTTTTTCAACACACTGTACTTATCTTTTTTTTCAAGCTTTTTCGAGCATACCTATGTTTATACTTTTCTTGTACTTTTCTTGAAAGTGTTGATGAAGTTCTGCTACAAAAAACTGATTCACCCTGTATATTATCCTTTATCACTTTGCAAATTACATAATTCCGAAAAGTCAATTTTAACTACCATTGTTTTTTATTCTGAAGAAGTTTTTTGGAAAAATACTATCATCTCAGGTCAAAAATCAAGAATTTCGATTCTTATTATTGAAATTCTCAAAAGAATTAGCTCAACTGTTTTTTGCAGAGAAAGCAAAAACCAATTATTATGTATTATTATTTACAATAAATTAGATTTTGTGAAAGTATGTCACAGAGTCTGTATTTATCGTAAAAATTAGCACTGCTTTGAAATGATAATTGTTTTCTGTTTACATGTTGTTATTAGACTTAAACTGAACAAAGTCTGCATATGTAATTTAAGATTTATGCAAATGAGTTGCTCTCCGATATTTTCTAATTATAAAACATGCTTTCGCTTATTAGTGCTTATTAGTAAGTATCTTTCACACCATCAAAAAAAAAAAACTTTTTTATAATTTACCTCGATTACCTCGAAATCTTAAATTCCAAAAACATAACTCTGCTAATCGCAGATATAGGTGCATTATAGCAAAGTGAATTTATTTTTTGTAACTTTTCTATTTTTATCTATAAGCATACCTATACACGAAAGTGATTGTATTGGTTAAGTATTTCCAGAGATAAAACTACTTTTTTCTACTGAGTAACATTAACAGGTTATTGAACGATCATATCTACCTACCTATATCATTTCACCTAGTATTAGTGTTCTAGATATTTTTAGAAAAACAGCTTGTAATTAATCCTTATTTAAATATACACTTCTGAAAAATAAATGGTCTAAAGGTTCATGAACTTTAACTAAAGTATACTAAAGTTAATAATGACTCAGTTGGATGGACACAAGGATTACCATCAGTCAGGACCATAAAATTAATGTTTTATGGATTAGATATTTCCTTCTTAGTAAAAAAAATCATCTTCTTAGTCAACATCATGACTAATCTGTAAAACTTATCTCTACTACTATTGAATAAAACTTCATTTATCCTGCTGATTTAAGTATACTAATGACGTACATTCCTCATACCGTAAGATAATAGACTGTGAAATAATTAAAGAAAAATCACCAGAGCCTATCGCAAACGAGCAGATATACGAAATCACTGTATCGAACGCCTTCATAGCACTAGCCCTTACAAGACATAAATTATCTCACCACCCATTAGAATCAAAACCAAAACTGAGATAAACCTGGGAAAACCGAGCATTCCAGAATAACTGATACCATCGCAGATCCTATCCTGGAAATGCAATCCGATGGTATGAGTACTATGATATCATTTGTAAAACCATTTAAGGTTCTCGTGGACTGGAAAGAATGGCAACAAATGGAACACCTATGCCTGAAAAAGGGACTGGTCTGGTACACAGACGGCTCAAAGACAGAGACAGGTACCGGAGCTGGAGTGCATGGGGTGGTCCCCGGATGCCATATTTACGTGCCACTGGGGACTCATGCCAGCATCTTCCAGGCTGAAATAAATGCAATTAGGCTGTGCGTTGGAGATAATGCAAGAAGGAACTATCGAGGTAGGGAAATCTACATCCTCTCCGACAGTCGACAGTCAGGCTAGCCTGAAAGCCCTTGCAGCTAATGAAATCAGATCAAAACTGGTCTGGGAATGCCTGCAAGACCTCATTGACTTAGCCAGGTGCAACGTGGTGACACTATTTTGAGTTCCGGGTCACCGTGGGACGCCCGGTAATGAGGCTGCAGATCAACTAGTCAAGAAAGGCGCTTGGATGAAATACACTGGGCCCGGACCAGTGTTTGGCATCCCAAAGAACAGCTCAGTAGGTAAGAACCCAACATAGAGCACACTGGAACCGTATAACAGGAAACAAACATGGTAAGGTGATGATCAAGGAGCCCTCTAAAAACCTTGCCAGACAGATACTGCAACTAAACAGAATGCAGATCAGAACGGTGGTGGGTCTTCTCACAGGACACTCCCACCTAAGAGTACACCTACATAAGCTGGGGATATACAGAGTGGACTCTGCAATGAAGAAGATGAGACAGCTTCTCATGTGATATTCGAGTGTCCAGCACTCGCAAGAACGCGCTATGCGGTCCTGGGACTTGCCAGCCCCGGGAGCCTGCTGGCGGAAAAGACCTTGGTTAGCGGAATGCTGAACCTTGTCAAAGGAACGGGGCTCTTCTAATCAAGGAAAATCTAAATGTGAAAATCGAACACCAATCAATCCCACTAAGAAAATTCTCATTTACATCATTTACAATCGATCTACTGGAAGATGGCACCGGAAAAATCCACAAATTGCCGTCGAGGTTCAGCTACCTCAGCAAACCTCGATAGCTGAATCTTCGGGGGGAGGAATTATCTCACCACCCATTAGAATACCCTTAATATTTGTGTATTTAAAAAACCTTCCCACTAATTAATATTTTGATAGCAAGTACTTGTTGAGCACAGACTAAATTTCAAAAGGACCCACCCTGCGAATATAAAATAAATATTCGCACGTTTCAGTACAACTGTGCACACAAGATGCAACCTTTTGATGTTGGGGTGTACGGCCCTTTCAAAAATATGTGCAAAATTGCATTTAACGATCATTTAGCAGCTAACGGTGGGAAAATAATTAAAGTTAGTGGCATTATAAGCTTACGGTTGAACCATAATATATGCAAAGATTTTGCCAGTTCATATGTCACCAACCGTCCTGAGTTTGTAGATTCTGCTGAGCCAGGTGCCCAAAAATCCAGAACCTCGTTGATGCATGCAAACTCAGATGAAATGATAACAGAATTTTCGATTTGGCAATTTGTTAATTGTGTTCGTCCTAGATGAAGTTTTGGAAATGATATTCACGTCTGGTCGAAAAAAAGACCAATAATAGTCAAGATTACTGACATAAGACCTTTCCCTAAAGCAGAACAAAGAAAAAAGATCAGAACGTCAAAAGGAAAAAAGTCGACGATATGCACAAAAGCATTCTTGGTAAAGAAAAACCACAAGACATTGAGGGGAAAGGTTGTCAAAAGCCGGAAACTCAGAAATTGATGGATATTTTGTTTAATAAGAAAACTAATGTTTGAGAAATTTTGGGATTTAGATTCTAATTCAATTGCCAATATAGGTTCTTTTAATAGAACGAATTAAGAAAGTTTCGCACAGTATGTGAGGTGTAACTGAAGACATGGACGATACCTTTTCGTTCTTATTATGGACTCATCAGCATGTCACATCAATAAGGCACACACTGAACATTGGAACTAATATTTAGTCTTAACTGGTGTTCGATGGTTGTATAGTCCAATAAAGTCTAAAAAGTCATACGTATCGATTAAGAATACACATCCTTTTGATAGTTCGATTTATTTTATTTCATGTACGTGTTTTTATAGTAACCGTCTAGTTTGTCTAAACACTCCATCCCGCATAAATAAGTATACGTCAACATTGGTTTTGAATGAGAATTAAATGCACAACACAGAGGATAGAATGTCATTACGTGAATAAATTTTATGTAGTTGTCAGTGGCTCTCAAACTGACGTAATGTTTTTTGAATGATTCCTTCAATAATTACGCTCGTTCACAACTTGACAATTAACTGTTTGACATTTTCTGGTGAAATTAAAAATATTAATTCGGACGGTTAGTAAGACGTCACATCTGACTTTTTAGAGTTAATCCTACTATAGTGGCCTGTAATTCTAGTGATTGGTAGGCAATCAGAGAAACAGAGCTGTAAACGGATCTTGTATTTTTATGTTGCTTTGACTCCAACACAGAGAACTAAGTAAGGAACTAACTCCTAATTTGCTCTAAAAATGTGTGAATGAACAATGTTATCGAAACTAATCTTACACGTCTCTTCCAAAACGTTTTGCAAAACTCCTTATTTTAGACATGTGACAATTGAGTTAAAAAAGCACCAAAAAGTAAATATAATCCAGAGGTAAGCATCCTAACTACTTTTCCCTATAAAAGACTAGCAAAATTTAAAATAGTTATTCTTCAGATATAACAAATACTAATCAAATAATTAAACAAACTTTACGATTATTTAACTAACAAACACCACGTTAACAATCAAGTAAACTTAGCTGCCAGATCACAGCCAGATGACAGCAAAAAAAATTATTTTATTTTTTTCCAAAATTTCAAATTATTAGTTGTCTAAATTGTGTTCAATTATTTACAACTTGATGAAAGTAAGATGGCAGTTAACGTCCAGACAACAAATATTCCAAGAAATCTATCCCGCTTGGATCTGCTAACTTGGGTTAACGCAAGACTTCAGTGCCAGTTCAAGAAAATCGAAGACCTTTCTACGGGAGCTGCTTATTGTCAATTTTTGGATCTCTTATTTCCCGGCCAGGTTCCGATCAGTAGAGTTAAATTCGGTGCCACTCAAGAATATGAGTTCATTCACAATTTTAGAATATTCCAAGACGTCTTGCAAAAGCTTTCAGTCACCAAAGAAATACCAGTCAACAAGCTGGTGATGGGAAAATTTCAAGACAACTTTGAATTTGCCCAATGGTTCAAGATGTTCTTCGATATGAACTACACTCCTCGTAGTTATGACCCAGTCAAAGCTAGGAAAGAGGCACTCTTGCTATGCATAACAGACGTTAACAAAAGTAAACCGATTAAAATTAACACTAGTTCGAACTCTGATCGTCTTGATGAGAGAAATCAAAGGAAGGTAAATGAACTGGTTAATGAGCTGAATGAATTGAATGTCAGAACTGAAGCTCTCAAAACAGAGAAGAAATTTTATAAAGACAAATTATTGAAAGTTATGGAGATCTGCGAACATGTGACAGAAAGCAGAGCGCTAGCATACGAAGTGCTGAATATTCTTGACGATCTGAAGAGTAAAAGCAATAACCAACTTTCAGAGGGACCTGAAGTAACCGAATCATCAGGAGATACAGTAAAAGATAATCAATCGAGGTGTAGCAGTGAGACTTTTAATAACGTTCCTTCTGATGCACGGGAACTTGTTGATCAACTTGAATTTTAGCGGAATTGATTTCAGTAGAAGACCAAAATAACTCGCGTTTTTTATTCCCGATTCCCGATTCCCGAGGCATTCATTTCTCCAGAGGAGTGCGCATCTCTCCATTGTTTTTGTATATTTGGCGGAAGTTTGTACATATATTAATATTTATATTTATTTTAATTATATGTATAGACATCAAGTTGCCCAGAACAATAATACTCAGAAGCTACCTTGTATAACTTTAAATTTTTATTAAAAATGTAACAATATTACGAAAATTTGTCAAAGAATTCATCCACGCAATATTCTTTAAGCTGCATTTTCTCGCGGATTTTCAGACGCTGTCTTGCGACAGATTTTTATTTTGAGAGCAAACTCTTTCAGAAAACACTATAAAAGCTCCTATTATTATTAAAAAAGTCCATAGCAGCACATCTCCTTTAAGGAACGAATTACGTAATGCTCGAGACTGTCTTCAAAAGATTATTTTTTGTTGAACTAAGACTCTGAAAGCTACAGCCATGATTTAATATATTTAATATTTTTGCCCAATTCTTATACACTTCTTGCAATATTCTTGAAAACCTTAGTTTTATTAAATTATATGCCCACGATTTCTGCATGGAATATTTTCAATTAAAAAATGCGTAATTGGAATAATTGTAAGTTTGGGTTACAAATTTTCGCTCAAAACTTATTTTTAGGTAGGCAAATGAAGCAGAAAAAGCCTTAAACATGATAGGATTACGTTAAATCAGAGAATTAAACTTGTAAGGGTTTTTTGTAAATGCTTTCAAACGCTCTCAGATTCAGAATTTGCTTGATCGTTCCACAAAAGCTTTCCAGTTGTTGTACTTTGATAATCTTCTTTAGTTAAGCTTATTTAGTTTATTTAAACTTTGTAAAACGTTACGCAGTCGTCCATCTGTCTGTGTGGCTCTCCTTCATTTACTTCTTCATTAAAATCACCAGAGGGACTAGCGAGTTATTTTCTTTACTCCATTAGATACGTTAGAAACGAAACCTTTTTTTTTTCAGAACGAAAATGTCCGGTATGCAAAGTATACGTATCCAGGCAAGCACAAAAGGCTTATTAATTAAAATGTACAGATATGGATATACCTCAACATTTTTGGGATAAAATTATTATTACAATAATTAATATAATAGGCTATTGATTATGTTCTAATAAACAGGGTTATAAGGAAATATCAAAATATCTGGTTTTTATTACATGGGTCCTTTCAAAGGGTCATTAAAGTAAACAAAAAGCAGGGCGCTATTAAATTGGAGGGTGGAAATTGGAGATTAACTACTAAGATTTAGAGAAGTTGAAGGAAAAATTGAAGAAAGGGACGAAAATGCACCCGTCAGTTTTTTAATTCCATCTCGAAAACGAATCAAAATCCATCGTAGAGAGTGAATGGCATCTCATTGTGACTTCAAAGCTATCATGACGTATCGTCGCTTGCTAAGTTGCTCTTCGACCTTCCTTATCCTTAGGTATCACAAACCCTAGGACAGGATCCCCTTTTTGATCGTCTTTAATATATTTTCGACCGGCTGTCAGTTGTCAGCCACAACCGTTGTTCTTCTGCAGAGAATTGATTTTTCCCTCTACTCTATGGTTTTTCCGTTTCAATTTCGAATTCTTGAAGTCTTCTTGTCTTTCGATTCATTATGCTACTTGACCTTTCGGGTTCTTGAACTGTAAAAGCTATTTAAGGACCCATGGTCGGTTTTTCCGAGATTTTTTTACGGACTTTACAACCAACAACGGTTCTTTGTGAGTGACTAAATCGTTTCTTGGTATTCCTCTTTCCATTGGGAGCGTTTCTATTCTTCTGTCAGTCTAGTTGATGGTTTTGGGGTATTAGTATATCTTGGAACAAACCGTCGGTCATAGATACCTGCAGAGACCAAGGAAGATATAACGTTCGTGTTTATTTTTGGGGATGAGCCATTCTTTTACCGATGCGATTTTGTGCTTATCCACTGCCACACCTCTACCACAGACTACAGACTACAGGTCCAAGGTACTGCATTTGTTTTTGTTAAAAATGTTATGTTTCTGGCGATTTAGCTACGGAACAGAACAGTATAACCGTTGAAATACTTCCTCCAGGTTCTTCATGTGGTCTTCAAATATCTTTCTCATCACAATAATGTCGTCATGGTATACCAGATAAGTGTATTCCAGCGACTTTTGTACCTATCGTTTCTATTAGTCTTTCAAATGTAGCAGTGGCGGTCCAAACAGAATCTGAATGGGCACAGCTCAACCAAGATGGCAGTCTGACCTCCATTATCCAATATACGAGATCTGAGGTTGTAATGTACATTTTGTACTTACTGGCTAAATGCCAGCGACCCGGAGACAACCGCGTTGCGCGCGTCGCATGGGTGAGTGATGATGGTGGCTTTTAGTTCAGTGCAAACACGGCCGGCTGGAGGCCTCGAGTTTCGTCGACCTCGACTGTCGAGTTTCGTCGACCTCGACTGTCGAGTTTCGACCCGGTACGCCGATACCTGAGATCTCACCTTTCTTTTCTCTCCGGGAATTCGCTTGAAGAAGGTCGTTTTGGCAAACACCTGCAATTTTCACCAAAATGGCGTCGTGAACTTTCACATAAAATATTATAAACATCATCTGTGTTTTTGGCTTGCTTTTCTTACGGGAGCAAGTTTTCTTACGGGAGCAACTTTTCCTACGGGAACAAGTTTTCTTACGGGAGCAAGTTTTCCTACGGGAGCAAGTTTTCCTACGGGAGCAAGTTTTCTTACGGGAGCAAGTTTTCCTACGGGAGCAAGTTTTCTACAGGAGCAAGCTTTCCTACTAGACCGACGTTTCATACCGGAGCACACTCTTCATACCTGAGATCACTTTTCCGATTGGACAACCCTTGTCTTCGTTCCGAAGTGCACCTGATCCAGGGGCACACATTGGTAGTACTGGAGCTGCTGATCTGACCCCCGCAGCAGCTGAACCAATAAATAGCAGCCGAACCTGAGCCACCCAGAGCTCCGGCTGAAAACCTTCATCCTCGCACAGGAGAGCCCTACGAAGATAAGTGCCTTCACTGGTCCAATTTTACCACCCCTTTCATTCGGCTGATCTCAACGTTTTTTATTTTGTTAACCGTGCTCAAGATTATGTGATACTTAATAGCTGTGATTTTTTTTAAATAAAGAGTACCTGTTGTTCTGCTGACCCGCTTGTTATTGTTGACCCTCTTAGATTGGCAACTCAATCCACGACCCTTGTTGTCTTTTATTTGTCTCGTGCTCTCAACGGTTATTTTTCCCCTCTAGGGTAAAATAATTCATTTCAAGTGGCGCCCAACGTGTCTATCTGTCTAAAATTCGTTTCAAGGTGCAATATTGCAATGCTGGATAGTTTTTTTTTATAGTACGATCAATCAACAGTTTTGAAAAGTTTATCTGCAAGGCTGTAGGGCGATGATCTGATAACAATACTTTACTATGAAGCTGAGAAGAAAAAGCAACTTACAGTCATGAATGCAAAACATATTATGGTGGGTATTTTGTCAGACCCTGACAGCTTTTTAACCTTTTTGCTGCCTCGCAACATTTCATATTCTCCAATATTCGTGAGAAATTATGCAGCGAAATTGCAGACGGTAAAAATATGATTCTTTAGAGTCAAATTTTTCATACAGTGTGTGGCGGCGTAGTTTCATATTTTTTGGAACCCTCAGAATGTCATATCAGACTAGACTCTTTAAATAATTTGAAATGAATGCAATATTCGGTCAATGCAAAATGATAACATTGAGGTCTCTATGCCAACAGATTTGAAGGGCCAAAACAAGTTTAAAGTCAGACGTACCTACTGAATATATATTATTTATTATAAAAGTCAAGCCTATTACGAACATGACTAAAATGACGTCATAAGTTGAAATATTTTTTCCGGTGTTCTCAGAAATGGTCACTGACTTAAAATATGTAATTGTACCAGGTGTCCCAACACTAGTGTCCACCCCCTAAATCGAGCTTAATTGTAAAGGTAAAAAATTGAAACTTTGAGGATTTGTGTACTTGATATAGGACCACGGAATGACATAATCAGTTTCATTAAAAAAAAATTAGTTCGGGCGCCAGCGATAAAAAACTGTAAGATGGTGGTAAATTGTCGAAATTTTTTTTTTTTTTTTTTCAATACATTCGTAGAAATCGATTAATAAAATCAATATCGCTTGAAAGAAATGTGAAAAAACTAATTATAAGGCTTTAATTAAATAAAATATAATAATATAGCAATGACAGGTAGACAATAATCTGAACAATATAATCAATTTAATCTGAAAACGGTAGGTGCAATAAGTTTTATGACAAAGTAAATGAGGCCCAAATAAATAGAAGGACGGCTCTTGCTGGGCTAGCCGGCACAATGAACCTGCACTGGACAGTGTCGTAGTATGGACTCATGAAAAAGGTGATTATTAAAAATATATTAAAAATGTTTTTTAATGAAACTGATTATGCCATTCCGTGGTCCTATATCAAGTACACAAATCCTCAAAGTTTCAATTTTTTATCTTTAAAATTAAGCTCGATTTAGGGGGTGGACACTAGTGTTGGGACACCCGGTACACCAGCAGAAGTAGCTTTTCAATCCTATATAACAAATTACCCATTTACCATTTCTCTCTAAAACAATTAGGGGAGCCAATATTTACGAAAGTTCCCTTTTGTATGTGATTTTCTAATATCTCCAAAATAGATTTACACGGTGTGTTTTATAATCTCTGTAAGGATGCTTTTGACGAACAGTAAACGAGCGAGGACTTATTGAATATAATTTTAAAGCTTTCAGGCTGAATTTACTCTGAAATCCCCGACGACGCCTATAACATCGTTATTCTTTAAAACTTGATCAACGGACATTCTTCTATCAAGTACGTCATTGTTTAACTTTGTTCTTTTTCTTATCCAATCTAATTTTCAATTTCTTTGTCAAACAAAATTTTTCAATCTGTTGGATTCAATGTTGGATTGTCTGCAATTGCGTGTGTACTCAACTTTGGTAGCATTCGCTATATCGTTTGCCCATGAAGAATCGGTCAGTAAAAATAAAATAGTGACGTTAAATTGAAAATAATTCAACAAAGTTCTAAAAACTCAGGTAAGAGTAGAGCGAATTTGCCACAGCTACAAAATGTCAAGCAAAAACAAATACATTTTAAATTTTCTGTTAATCGGAATTACAGGAGACAAATTATAAAGGTTCAAATAAACGTTATCCACAAACAGACCCCATTTTTTTCATCTGCAAAAAAGTATAGCCTTAGGAAATCAGGTGATTACTTTTACGTCACCTTGTAGGTACTTATAAGTGTTATTAAAGACCGGTAGGTATATACGTTTTGTTAAGATTGCATGATAGATTTTATTTTTTTTTGCTTAAAATACGAAAATACTTTGTAACTATATTTCCTGGTCCAAGTCTCAACTAATTTTTCTAAATCAAATTCTGAAGAAAATTAACGGACATCAAAATTTTACTCCAACTATCGAAAAAAATTAAGTTCCCAAAACAAATCCAGTTCCAGCTTCACAATAATTACCTTACCTGAATAGAGTTGGGAACGATACCTAATCGTAATAAATAAATAATCGATATGCGAATCTAGTTACCCGTCTGAATGCTTGAATTCCCTGATTGTATAATCTTTAGCTGCAATATTCAATACCAATACTTGTCCTTACATGAAGTCATCCAATTATAGTTACCCAAGTGTCCCACTTGAGTACAAAGCTAATCATCTTAAGCCCTCTAGCCCCACTTTCGGGGGGCGGTTTGGCACTCTCCCCCGAAAGACGTTGTCCTCGGGGAGGCGCCCGCAAGCCTGTCGCCCCGTCACAACCTGCAATATTCAAGAAGTCTTCCAGCCGGGATGGCCCGTCAACCATAATTACCAATTTCTATGATGCAAGGAAACGCTTGCCTCATCTCGGATGCATGGCTCATCATGAAGCTGGTCGACATGGGGGTTGCTTTAGGGTAGTTGATCTCATCAGGGTGAAAGTCATTGTTTGTAAAGTTAGATACAAAACTGAGGTGGGGTTTATTAGATACGAATGGTAGCGAGCGACATTGCAGAATAGTGGAAGCAAGGAAAATAGCAAATGAAATAAAATTAGGCAACTATGTGAAGGATTTCAGTGGAACTCGATGGAAAGGCACTCGGAAAAATGGTAGCTATAGGTATTTAAAAAATGAAGTCGTGACGTGAATTTTCGTATCAAGGTTCCAAAATTTTCCGCCGCGAAAGGAGAGAAAATGTGGTTTTCTTCGATTTTTTTCTGTTTTCGTCATCCTCTTGTAACCTAATCTGGGCCCTAGTCTACAAAAAAAAACTTGGCAATTTAGCACTTTAAATTTCTTTACAAAGCAGGAAATTTACGTTCCACACTCAGTTAAGTCAATTTGGTATTGCTGTGTAATGTAAAACACAAGACTGCGAGTTTTTGATAATATTTTGAGACAATGCAATCAACACTACAATATGAAATAGGACCGATGTTTTCTAAAAATGCAAAGTAAAAAATGCAAAGCTGCAAAGTTCTTATGGCGGAATAGCCCCCTGTGCTTTTTCCATTGAATGAGAGTCATTGAATTCGCTATTTACCCAGAATTTTGGCCTCAACCATCGGCTCCAAGATAGAAGGAATTGAGGCAACTCAATTTTTTTCAATTTTTTCTTCATTATGAATTTATTTATTACATTTATATGATGGTTCACCTTGTAAGTATAACTTGTTACTGGAGCACAAGTATTAAATATAAATGCCGTTCTTCTAAATAAGGAATCTAACCCGCAACAGAAACATAATTCTATATTCCCCACGACATATTTATCAAAGGAAAATGTTCAGGTTTTCCGGAGAGAAATCTTGCAAGCGGATACATTTTCTGAGATACGAAATACGAAATAAAGCATCCCATCAAACTTGTTGTCTCTTCCTCGTTTCTGCTCAATCCTAGAAATATAAATTTCGAATACGAATGTGACAATGATGCCAGGATGATATCACACGGCAGGGAAATGGGAATATCAAGGGCACCCTCTAACTTATATTTTTCTTTCCTTCCAGGCGAAACTCGAGACGAAAGCCCTCAAAGCTAAACGGCCAGGCTTCACCGACGATCGCTACAATGAGACTTCGTACTACATCGAAAACGGTAAGTTGAATTACTCCTTGCTAGTGTTTCTTTTCTCGTAGATAGTTAAGACTTGGAAAAATAGGGGTAATTTTATTCCAGACAGTATCATAAATTGTTTTCTCAGTTTTTTTCTTGTAATGCATTTTCTTCGAGATTTCATCGTCTATCCTTGTCGCAGCTGACTTGATTCCTTGAATAAGGGAGAGAAAGCGGAAAGGCGGGATGGTTTGCAGATAGTAAAGTTCGACTTGCAGTATTAAATATTGAAAGACCTGCTTTCTCTTGCCACTGAAAAGCGTTGCCTTGGCGAATAAATTATTTATCAACTGTTAAAAAGGTTTACGATAAGTATAGTCACGTAGAAATTCAAGCTGTTTCCTTCCATAAAAATAAAGCAAAGTTTTACAACTCTTTTTTGAGACAACAGTTTCCCACGTGACGATATGAAAAACGTAAACAATGGTTCTTATTAGAGAAGCGGTGGTTTTTTACGCTTTTTATAGGTACCTATACCTCCTGTTTTACTGTAATTTAAATAAAAGAATGTATACATGTTCGCAGAATCTAGAGCCCATGTTTTCAACTTACTTTATATGTATTTTGTTCAAAATATCATTTGAAATACGTAAAAAGAACTTTTGGAAAATAAGATTAAAATATAGACATCTGGGTTTTTCTGAGACTACATAGAAATTTTTATTAAATTCTGTACAGGAGACCAGAAAATTGAAAGTTTTTCAAAACTTTTAAACATTTGGTAAATGAGTTAGGATGTAGCGCAAGTTTCCAAGACCTTAGTTTTGAGCCGTCTAAAAGGAAAATTTCTTTTTCAATTTTTCTACTTCTTTTCAATTCCTTGATTGAACATCGATTGAATTGAAAGCAAAATTCGATTATTATCGCACATCTTGTAGTGTAGGTACTGATGATCAATCAATTCCATTTCAATATCCCTTATAAGACATCGTTATAACTTATAAGACATCCTAGAAGATTTCTTCGGAATATTCAGTTTCCCGGTTTCTCGTCGAGACTCCCAATAATCAGTCCACATCAGCAACAGTTAGGCGCATACATCTCTCGCTGTGAAATATCCAGATTGTTAAATGAGGCGGCGTCGAACGGCGGAAGCGGATAAGGGGAAGAGGGATAACTGCCTCCGTTCGGCTGCCGCGTGACGTGTGTTTTGTCAAGTAAGCGGAGGACGGTGATCCTTGATTAGATTCAGGAAGCCGCGATGCCATTGATTCCGGGCCATCAGCCCTCTAACATTGGAACGGAATTGACTCCCTAAGAGAAGGGTGGTTATCAACCGCGGAATTATGATATAGGAGTGCGGAAGTGTAAAATGAGTAATTTACCTTACTTTATGAAAGGTATTTTTCAATTTCCACGATAGAAGAATATTGATGTCAAAACAAGAATGAGAAATTTCAGTGAATACATACATCCTTTAGACATGATTATGAGAGCGACTCGTGTGAACCTGCGATTTTTCGACACAAGTGACGATTTGATATGTAAAATATCAAAGCGTAGATAAATCTGATTTAAAATTGCTTACAGTAATAGCAGCTGACATGAGCCCCAAATTGGAAATGTTATTTTGGAAAGTCTTCAGTTTGATACATTCTACATTTTCTTGATGTGATTAGAAAGCTTGATATTCAGGTACAGGTACATTAAAGTGTCAGTCTTGTAAGATGAAGTCGATACTTCTAAAAAAGAAATGTATACCCAAGAAGTATTTGCTGGATCAAAGTGAGTTTCCAATCAAACAATCCCAACTTTCTCCTGCGTAAAGAAATACGTGAGCAGAGAGATTCCTCATATTTTTCAAATATACCTACCTCTCATTTCGAATATAATTCCGGCACGAATTTGAGCACAATATCACGAATTAAAATTAATGATGAGCTCCTTCCTAACCCACTTGAATAGATTGGCCCTTTAGATTAGTGGCTGCTTGCGGAAATACGATGGGGAACTTGCGGACCTTAATCATATTTTTTCACCGTAATAGTCACATAAATTGGACCACCATATACGTTTCAATAACTCACGGAAATACGTATCTATATTATAGCTTTAATCCTAATAACGTATAACTTCTCCATTGGAAACTTTATAATGACGAAATACAGGGTGTTCTACAAGCTCTATGACAAACTTTGACAGATGGTAGGTTGCTTGATTTTAAACATATTTTTTTTTAATAAACATGGGTCCGATTCGTTTTTGTTTAGAAGTTACAAGCATTTAACCTTTATTAACAATCAACAATAAAAATTTAAATTAAATGATAATCACAAAACTTAAGACTATAAAAATTGTTCGAAATGTCCACCCTCAGCTTGAATGCAAGCCTCACATCGACGAACTAAAGATTCGGTCACCCGAAGAATGAGATTTGGATCATTTCTTATTTGGTTAGCTGCATCTTGAATTCTTTCAAGTAACTGCTGATGGGTAGCGATTTCAACATGGTAGACCAGCTGCTTCATGTGTCCCCATAAATAAAAATCCAGAGGATTCAGATCGGGAGAACGAGGTGGCCATGATATTGGACCTCCTTGACCTATCCATTTATTCGGGAAATGTTCATTTAGCCAAGCAGCAACTTGTCTTCCTCTATGTGGTGGTGCACCGTCATGCTGATACCACATATTTTGAATAATATTGAGTTGCACGTCATCAATAAACTCTAAAAGGTCGTGTTCTAAGAATGCTTGTAACTTCTGAACAAAAACGAATCGGACCCATGTTTATTAAAAAAAATATGTTTAAAATCAAGCAACCTACCATCTGTCAAAGTTTGTTATAGAGCTTGTAGAACACCCTGTATATGATTTCCCAGTAAACTTTGTTCGCTTAAATAACATCAAAATGTAAACAATAATGGCGTGCATTTTAGAAGTTACTAAACTTGCTCTTACTTAAATCATTAGTTAATATCATGACAAAATTATTATATCCGATACTACTGTACAACCCCAAAAAAAAAGCTTTAAAACTTCATTTCTAAGATAAAAATTAACGTTATTTACTTTTCAGCTTCCATGATACCTTCAGGTGAGACCACTTTGTTGACAATTGCGGAAAAAGTTAAATTTATAAAATATTATAAGTGTTTGTCAATGAAGCATTTTCGATTCTATTGTGAGATTTTTCTGATTTCTGCTTTCCTTCGCAGAAAAATCCTGCGGATCTGTTATCCCGGAGAATTGTCACCAGTGTTGTCATTTCACGGCACTTGTTCCTGTTGCCGTGAAAGAACTGTAATTCTTTGGGTCTAAATCCCTCCACTTAACTCGATGTTTTTGAAGGGCTCCAAATTTTCTGATTTTTTTAACATAAATAGTCAATATCTTGACCCTAATATTCTAATTTCGCTATATCAGATCTTGAATCTGGACATGAAATTTCAACCTTCAAAGATGTTAACACAAATTTCTTGATAAATATTTTGGTTAAGAAGCAAAGCTGCTGAGTATGAAGTAAAGCCGATTGTGGAAAGACTTAAGAGATTTAATCCAGAAAAAATTCCTTCATATTATTAGGCTGTGGGTGGATATTAATCGGGGGCGGAGGGGGTTTGGTCCATTTGTCCTTTTCTTCTTCTTTATGTACCGTCCCCTCTACGAAGGTTGGCGACTAGTAAGGTAATTTTAACTTGCTGCTTTTCGAAATAGTTCATCTGTTGTTTTTCCAGACTGTGTTCTTAAATTCCTCAACCAGGAATCTCGTCTAACGTCCAGGGCCACTTCTGCTGACAATTTTACCTTGAAGTATCAGCTGTAATAATTCGTACTTGTTTCCGTTTTTTTGCGTTGTAACGGGATTTTTTTGTGGGTAGAGGTGAGTTCCCAGGAGTGGATGATTGCCCCTTTGTACCCGTGACAAGTCGATTAAAATTTTTATGGTTTATTTGCAAAAGAAGTATATTTACAATAAATCGATCTAGTACTATTATCCATACAACTGATCTTAGGGTTGCTCCGTCCTCTGAGTGATAGAAAGGGGGCGACCCTCGTTCTGGGGAGCGACCGGATTGGCTTCAGATAACCGCGTCGAAGGCGGCCTCGTTTACCATTGGCCTTTCCGGTACTGCTGCTGCTGGTGTCCTCGCTGCTCGCCGCTCACAATGCCGCCGCTGTCGCACGGTCTGTGCTGTCCCCGACCGTATGCAAGATACGCGTCTCGGGGTCGTCAGGGCGATGACCTTCATCGGCAGGCGCTCTCTGAAACAAAAGCCGCTCCCGATGCCTCAATACGACCTCGGGACGGCTGTTACTGGATCCGGCCCTCAATACAGGCCAGGTAGGGACTGAAGGGATCAGCCGGTACCTCAATACAGCGCCGGTTGATTACCTATACTGATCGGTCGTCGGCCGATGGGACTTCACTCTGGTCGCGCTTCCGATGCCGGGCTACGGTTCGGTCAACTCAGTTCATCGACCTACTGTATCCGGCTATGTATATTATATGGGGCACTCACTACATGCCCCAGCTGATCTCCAGGCTCAGTTCACCCAGGAGAGAGAGTTGTTCGCAAGTCAATTCCTCACGATGCACTCTACTGAGTCTTCAGCTAGTGCTCTTTATATAGCCGGTGCTGGTGGAGATAACCTGCACCGGTTTTTTTTACTTTTTTACTGTCGTAAAAACTGTATCATTCCAGATAAACCCCTCTAAGAATGAAATAAATAATAATTATCAACGAAAGCCTCGGATTTCGTTACAGCGTTTTGCGTTTTTTTACAGTTTTTCTTCTAGCGTCCACGCTTCCATAGCATACAAAACCATCGGCAAACCATAACACTTTGGGAACACGCTTTCTGAATTCGATGTTACAGCTGCACTTAATAGAAATGTCTGCATTTTCATAAAGATATTTCTTCTTTGTTCGATGCGACATTTAATTTGAGTTTCTTGCCTCCAGTTGTGGATGATGATTGCACCCAAATATTTATATCGATCCCTTTCTTTCAAAATAAGCAGAGCGGGCGATAATCGCCAATAGAGAAATGTATCATCACCGGATCATCTTTAGAACTATTGAAAATTATGCTGATTCATTTCAGAAATGGAATTGGATGGGGTGCTATAATCGAATAGTCATCGGAAGATGGTAATCTCTCTAATCTTCTCATTTCTGATTTTATCTTCTCGTGTACTTAATTCCCATTTATTCAGCTTCGATTCTCTTTTTTTATTAAAAAGGAAGGAACATCGATCTTAACTATGTAGGTAAAACAAAGTCGCTCCACTCCAGTAATTATGGGCTTTGGGAACTTACTCATTCTACCAAGCTTCAAGAATACCAGAAAAATAGTTTAATAGACGACACAAACAACCTGAGCGAGACTGGGAATCGAACTCAGTCTGAGGTAGTTCAACGGCTTAGTAGACTGTACCTCTAACCTGCCGAGCTACCGCCGGCTGTCTTCGATTCACTTTTCCTGCACTTTTTTTGTTGATCATGGAGCTGAGATTCATACATTATTTCCTATCCAAGCCCAGTTTTGTAGATCAATCTCTTTTTCTTTGCAAAAATTCTGTGTTCATACAGAACACCAGGATGAGAGTTTCTCCTAACTCAGGGTGTATCGTCGAGTTCTCCGTTTTCACCCATTTCTGTTTTCTCCTTGTATCTTCACATGCTCTAGATCTAGACGAAAGAATTTACGTTAAAGTGACACCCTTAGAGAGAGTACCCAAATACAGCTACTTGGAATGCGAGCTGAATGAACAATGGGATCGAAGTCTTGAAATCAAACGACGCATTGAGATCGCCAGAAATGCCTTTAATAAGATATAGTACTTTGCAACGGAAAATTAAGAAGTATAGAATAGAAGTTAGAACAAGAGTACTGAGATGTTACATATTCTCGGTCCTGTTGTATGGAGCTGAAGCCCGGACAATTACAGACAAAACATAAAGAAGACTCGCAGCCTTTGAAATGTGGTGTTATAGGAGAATGTGGAAGGTGCCGTGGACACAGCATGTAACAAACACGAAGGTGTTAGAGAGGATGAACAAGGAGAGAGAGAGAGATAGTCAACATTATAAAAAGACAAAAAATGGGCTACTTTGGTCATATACTCAGAAACGAGAAATGTGATTTGATGCGACTGATCATACAGGGAAAGGTGAAGGGAAAAAGAGGACCGGGAAGTACGTCCTGGGTGAAAAACCTGAGACAATGGAGCGGAAAAACAGCTATAGAACTCTTCAGAACAGCAGCTACAAAGTAAAGTGGGCCATGATGATCGCCAATGTCCTTAAAGGATGAGGCACGCTAAGACGAAGAAGAAGATTGGAGATGGACTGATTTTCAAGCCTCTTTCTTCAAGCTACTTATTAGATCTTCTACCTTCCATCCGATTTGATCTGTACTTGTGCTGCACAGCACAATATCGTCATACATCATCGACAAACATCATACACTGAGGTTTCTTATACCAAGCGTGGGTTATTACATCCATGACAAAGTTGAACAGATAAGGGCTCAAGGCATAGCCCTGTCCTAAGTCACTCCTCACTTAACTCATAACTCTTTCATACATACCTTGTGGAATTCTTTGATATTATTCAGGCTCTCCTTTCTTTTACTTGCATCTTCATATGTTTCAGAATGGGGGACTCTTTCGTTTGCCTTTTCTAGACCACTTCAAACCACCGGCAATCCTTCCAGGTTTTCCCGCTACTTTTTCGTTGCCTTTACGAGAATAAAAATTCCATCCATTATTCTCTTCCCTGATGGTATGAAACCAAACCACCCTTCACCGATTGATGTTCCTTAAGTCAATTTTCTTCCTGTGTAATCATGTCCCAAATAATCGTTGTATGTAAAAACAGTTAGTGTCCATAATCCAGAATGTCGCTCATACTTTTTTATACGTAGGCATAATAATAATACTTCATATTATAATAGTAACATATCTCCACTGGAGACGGCGGTAGCTCGCCGGATTAGAGGTTCTGCCTAATAAGCCGTTGAACTGCTTCTGACTGAGTTCGATTCCCAGTCTCGGTCTGGTTGTTTGTGTAGCCTATTCTACTATTCATTGGAAGCTGTGGATCGACTTTGTATTACCTACATAGGTAGCTAAGACCGATGTTCCCTCCTTTAACAAAAAAAATCTCTCCATTGTTCTGGAACTTTCTCCTGCTGGCGAATCTTTTGGACTAGATCCAACAGTAGATCTATGCCTTCTTGGCCTAAACACTTCCATACTTTCAGTGGCATTTCATCGAGCCTAGGTATAGGCACCTATAAAAACTTGAAAAACCTAAAAGAGTCAGTTTTGTTAATATATTTTCAATTTTGATAGCATAACCTATTATAATCTATGAATATCGATCATTTTTTTCTTGATGATTACTGATTGATATAGCCATATAGTCAAAAGTTCACGCTTATAACCCTGGATCCTAATTTTTTGTTGCAGGTCTTCGTAAGGTGTACCCTTACTACTTTACCTTCACCACATTTACGAAGGGAAGATGGGTCGGCGAGCGCATCCTGGATGTCTTCGCAAGGGAGTTTAGGGCTCATCCGGCTGAGGAATATGAACGCTGCATTCGAGCCGGCACTCTCACTGTCAACTATGAGCGTGTTCCCGCTGATTATCGTCTCCGACATAACGATCTCCTCGCCAACGTCGTGCACAGGTAGCCATTAAATAAATACTATTATGGTCCGTCAAAAATGAAGCAAATATCTGTCTTTTCAAAGCATTCAAAAATATCATTGACATGAGGTTTTATTAACGAAGAGGCATGTTTTAAGATTTTTTCATACTTAAGCTTCAAAAAGGGTTTAGGTCCTCATAAGGTTTTCTACAGGTAGGTAGGTAATAAAAGTTCCGATCCCATAATATTAGTTACCTAATAGCAAGGGAGTCTACATAATATGAACAGTTAGCCGTTCGGGGCGCCGCAAAAATAACTATCACATCCGACCACCATTGCAGCTTGACAAAGCGGCCGCCAGTTAGCGCGCCAATCGATTGGTGCGTGATCGTTACGGGCAAAGCATGGCCCAAAAAAGGCTCTCTCGACGCCAGATTAATCAGTTTAGACGCTTATTTTGCTCCCAGATCAGGTAAAAATAATGCATCGATAAAACTAAAAGGTCTCTGAATGGGCTAAGTTTCCGGGAAACTAATTTTGATACAGAAAAAAGCTGTAATAACAGTATTGTACGCGGCAGATCGGTGCATCGACGCCTTATCAATGCATCACTTTCCCCGATCTGGGAGCAAAATAAGCGTCTAAACTGATGGTTATCTTGGTATCGAGAGGTCCTTGTGCTGGCCAATGATTTTCCCGTAACGATCAAGCAGCAATCGATTGGCGCGCTAACTGGCGGGCGCTCTGCGAAGCTGTAAGTGTAGCTGGGTTTGGTAGTCACTTTTTCCAGCGCCCAGCGCCCTTGCATCTCCACTCCATTTCATATTATAGGTATACTCCCTGCTAAGGTAGGTACCTATATGATATTAAATAATAATTAATGATTTTAATAAAATGATTTCTGGAGTAGTAATATCGGAGTTTAAAAAATTATTTTATTGTAAAATGAATTCACCAAACCTGCTGCAATGGGCTCTTTGAAATGAAATTATAAATATATTTTCAGCTATTTCCGTTTGCTTTTTTTAATTACCTATTATTATACTGTTGTTGCGTTATTTTTTGTTACATTAATCATTTGTTCCAAAAGTTTTTAATTGATGGTACGAATTTGCTATTTAATAATCACATCAAACCATTATAAAAACAATAAAATAACTTAAGACTTATAATTGGTGTGTCCTGCTTTTTTAATTTTTATCAAAAACATCCCCGAAGATGTGTAGATACAATGTTGGCGCTTTTGATGTTGCAGACACGAAGTGCCCGTCACTAGCCAGCCCATCACTATAGTGCACATGGACGAGGACATTGTCGTGGTGAACAAACCTGCCTCCATTCCTGTAAGTGGCTACAAGACCGCCATTGTTTTTTGCTAATTTTTTTTTACTTACGGTTGTTTTCTTGATTGTTACTTTAGCGATGTAGGTAATTATTGTAAAAACTACCACCATTATTCATATTTAAACAAATAACACCTACACTTGAGTCTTTATGGGGAACAGCGTTGAGTCTTTCTTTATTTTATCAATAGATTTTTTTATTAATTATTAAAAGAGGGAGCATCGGTCTTAACTATGATTTAGGTAAGATATAGTCGCTCCGCTCTGGTAATATTACTTCTAGAACGAACTCATACAGCCACAGACATATTTATAGAGAAATAAACAGTTTTATAAACGAATACAAACAACCAAGCCGAGCTGGGATTCGAACCATAGACGGTGGCAGCGTCAACGGTTTCCGTCAGCGACCTAAACCATCGCGCTACCGCCCGCACCGAGTATCCGCAAAAAGTTTATAGTTGCACTAGTTGCAGTCATTTCTTCGGTTCTTTTTAGACGGCAAGAAAAAATTTTTTCATTCTCAAAACAAGAAGAAAAGTCATAGATACGGGATACGGGAAGAAAAACAGAGAAGATAACACAAATTTAACTTTCTGTGCTGATTAACGGATTCTCTTGCTAAAGGCACAGCTGGCCGGTTTTATAACTTGGTAGGAATAAGCTGGTACGATGTGTAACAAAAGCTGAACCTGAGGAGGGATGATCTTTTAGTCTCGTTCTAGCTATGGCATCAAACTGGCCACGCCTCTGAACTTTTACCATAAAAATATCCCCGATCAAGTGGATGGGCTCTTTTCTCAATGGAGTCTGGTAGGCTCAGCGTACTCCCAAGCGTCATGCCAAGCAAACGAATAGATGGAGGAAGAGAGTGTGTCCACCATCACCATATTTGGTTCCAAAAAGTTGACCTTTTTGGGGAAGATGACTGGCTGGGTCTTCTCCGCATTTAATTGAACTTGATTCCAATGACCCCAAGCTAGATGGAACCGCTTTGTAGATCTTTGTTAATAGTGAAGCTCCTTGCTCTCTGCGAAAATGTGCGTCGATGGCAGATGTTCGCTCATCTAAGGTATAGGAAGATATGAGTGTACTGTCATCGGCAAAACTGTATATTGGGTTTTTTGTTTTGCGAGCAAGTGGTTAATACATATAAGAAATAGAATTGGAGATAAAATGGATCCCTGAGGTACGCCAGCATTGATAGAAAAGGTCTCAGGAGTGATCTTCGAGATAACTCGAAAGCCACACGCAGAACTTCTCAGGCGTACCATAAACCTGCAGTTTTACCAACATTCCTCCATGCCCGTTTTTAGGGTTCTATCAAAAAGCCCTACAAATATCAAGCGTAACCCCTCGAGAGTCCCCATCGTGTTTGGCTGCGCTGTTCCACAGTTTCGTTTCGTTACGTCGGTGAGGGGGTCTCCAGTTGATCTCTCTTTGAGAAAGCACTGGCGGTTGCTGATTATATTAGCTCCTTCCAAGTACTTTAAAAGGTGTTGGTAAATAGCTTTCTCCATAATCTTGGGAATTACTGAGACCCAGTGCAACTGTTCGATAGTTGTTTGGTATTATAGTCTTTAGTCTTTTTGCCATTCTTGGGAATAGGCTGAACTTTTTCCAACTGTCCTACACTCTCGTCATGGGTGTTTAAAGAACTAAAATAATTCTCTGAATTGATGTTGACACTGTGTACAAATTCTTTTGTTTATTTACTTGTTAGGTAGGTACTTACTTTTGCTGGCGCTGAAAAAAGCTTTGCCAGGATGTTTTGTTAATAGCCTTACTGATGTGAATTCAGAAGCTATCATTTTGTTTTGCCAAACAGCTATATTAACTTGCTTAGCGTAATTACTGGCAGCATGATATTGAAAAACCAGTGTTAGTTGTAATGACCATTAATTTATTGTAATAAGTATGTTAGGTACACTATCCGAGCAATGAATACTTCTTGGTAAACGATTACCTACCTGCGAATTGGTACAATTAGGCGTTGCAAAACACGTTTTTCAATGTAATACAATTTTTTTCTATTTCGTCTTGGTTTATATTTTTGTTTGTTATTAGAAAAGTACTTTGTTCGTCTATTGACATGCTACTCTGATGCCTGATTATAGGCAGCAAAACATCATTAGATCATTTTACCAAAAATTGCAATGTTTTTTTTACGGGAAACTTTCTCACAACATGAAAGATTATTACACTTTTCCTCTTATGCCAAAAGTAAACAACACCTAAATCCAAAGCCATAAAAACTCCGGGATAGATGCTTTCCCTTTTACAGGACAAAGATCACTTAATTCCGTGTATATATTTTACTACTGGAAAGCCCTAAAAAGAACACTGAATCATCTCAAGAAAATAAATTGTTTCAAGCCAAAAGTAGTAAAACATACGAGGACATTTGTCTGGATTGTTTCCGAAATTATAGCTTAAACGCGAAGGAAAACAAGCTGATATGATCTGATATAAAATGTTTTATGGTATCTACGCAAGACATACAAGCAGACTTGATACTCTGAGATCAGCGTTTCTATATATTATTGAACCCTAAACTTCAGAGGACTTATTCATGAAAGTGATTTTTTTGTTTATAGACTTGATACTCTCAACCACAGTGATAAATTGAATTCTATAAACTTTTAGGAGATGAGAGCAAACAATAACTCCCGTACCGAGGTTGCGAAGTATAAAAAATATCGTTCAACACAACTCGCTCATCATACACTCACTCATCAAAATGCAGGTTTTCTGTCGCCTATTATCAAAAATTATCGACGATAGGAAATATTTTAATGATACAGAGTGGCCGCCATGGCAACTTTAGACAGACTACCATCCAAAATAGAAATAATGCTGCTCGTGCATGGTCACTTCCTATAAACACAATAAATTATAGGTGGATCTCCTTGTTTCAATTTTACTGGATACAAGGTATATTATACTTCAAGAAGCTTAGTGAAGTTATTGGCGCCCCCCTAAGAGCGAATTTTTATAAAATAAAACGGAATTCGTTTTTCCACACGTTTGTCCAACCAGAATTTTCGTTTGTCCACCCTCAAAAAAAAAATGTACGGCAAAATAAAATAAAAATAGTTACATGAACAGATTTCATTAATTTTCAAACGGCGTTCGTTACTCCACTTTTTTTCGCCTTTATCCGTCCTTAAAAAATAAGTTTGGACCAAATTTGAAAAATTGACAGCAGCAAATGCGATTTTTTATGCAATTCAAACGGCATTCGATTGTTCACGATTTTTTCCCTTTTGTCACCCTTTTGTCAAACCTAAATTTTAGTCTGTCAACTCTCAAAAAAAAGTTTCGGTCAAATTAAGAAAAAAAATACATTTAACCCCCCCCCCCCCCCTCATGAATAGTTGTATTTGTCGTTGATTATCATACGGAATACAATTGTCCACGATTTGTCCACGTTCGTTTGTCCATCATCAATATAAGCACTGGATCAATATGCAGGGTGTTCAGTTTATCCGAAGACATGGAAATATACCCAAAACTACGCATTGGTTCAAAATAAGTCGCCCATGAGAGTTGTTCGTCTGGAAGGGGCACATCCAATGATACTAAACTTGACCCCCTACCATCATTACCCAGGGGTGGGAGGACAACTTTGAATTCTTAGGCCTAAAAATACGTAGGAAATTGCTACCTCCTCCCCCCGCCCACGTAGGGATGGGGAGATCGTGATTAATTTAATTTTGGTTAGCAACCCTTATTTTTTATAGCAGATTCGGATTTTAAGACCGAAAATGCGTAGTGTCTGTATCTGTAACATCTTTTTTTTAGATTCATGACAGATGGCGGCTTGTAATCGAGGAAAACCAAATTTGGTAAACAGCCGTTGAAAAACTGGTAGGTAGGTATGTTGCAAGAAATACACACCAAAGCAGAATAATAATAAAAGTAGGTGTCCGCGATATTTTTGAGAATGCTGGTGAATGGCGCCAAAAATGACCTCCCCCCTCTTCTGTTCCAGACACCATTAATCTGTTCTCCTGCTCTTCATATACCTACCTATTACTCGTTTTGCACTCGTTACAACGATAGTCAACAAAAGTCAAATCAAACGGTTTTGTCCCGGAAAAACAAAATTGCTATAAAAAAGAACTTTCCGATTGAAGATTTTGACAAAATTCTCTTTCCTATCGCTAGAAGAAGAAGGTAAAAAATTTCGCGGACACCTGCTTTTGTTATTCTAGTGTGGTGTGTACCTATTTCTCGCGATATACCAATTTTTTAACGGCTTGTTACCAAATTTGGTTTTCCTCGATTACAGCCCATCTGTCATAAATCTAAAAAAATGTTACAGAAAATCCTACGTATTTTCGGTCGTAAAATCCGAATCTGCTATAAAAAATAACGGTTGCTCAGCAAAATTCAAATTTACACCCCCCCTACATGGGGGGGACGTAGGGGGCAATTTCCTACTAATTTTTAGACGTAAAATCCGAATCTGCAATAAAAAATAAGGGTTCCTATTTAAGATTCCAAGGTTACCCCCTCCCACTTTTAGACAGTGGGGAGAGGGGCGCTAAGTTTAATATCATTGGATATGCCTCTTCCAGACGAACAACTTTTATAATAGGCGACTTGTTTTGATCCGATGCGTAGTTTTGGATATACTCACATGTCTCCGGATAAACTGAGCACCCTGTATGTATACTTAGGTGTCTTAAATATGACTGTCCGTTTATTATTCTCCTTTGTCGATCCACTATACATATAAATATTATTTGAGGGGGGGGGGGGGGGGGTGTTACAAACGTTAGTTGAATAAATGTGCAATAATCGTCGACAATCGCTCGCTGTTTGAAAATGAATGAAATCTGCTCATGGGGGTGCTGCTGTAAATTTTTTTAATTTGATCATAACTTTTTTTGGAGGGTGGCGAAACGAAAATTTTTGATTGGACAAACGTGGACAAACTGTGAACCAACGAATGTCGTCTAAATTTTATAAAAGTTCGCACTTAGAGGCGCCAACTTCTCTAAGGTAGCTAGAACACTTAATTCGTAGTTTTAAAGTAATAAGCGTGCCTTAAGTACTTGGTACACTTTCAGGACTATAAAGTCATGAAGATATAACCCAGGGGAATGACAATTTACACCTATAGAATTAAAATAAAAAATAGCTATTATAATAAAATAATAAGAAAGATAATTATTATCGACCAAATAGACTTAAGCCGAAGTATGTAAAACAGGTAGGTAGATACTTACCTTGGCTTTAAGATTATCACGATCAGAGGCGGATTTACAAATGTGCCGCCTATATAATGAATCAAATCGCCGCCTATGGAATTATTTAACCCCCGCCGTCTAGGGTCCGGGGGTCCTCCCTCCCCCGGGAAATTTTTAGAATTATTTGCTAAAAAAGTGATGGAAAGATCGCAAAAACACCAGAATGTTTATTCTGTAAATAAGTGGATGCTGCTTGCAAAGGCAAGCTCAGCGCCCCCTCAGTCCTTGCGCTTTAGGCTCTAACCGGATTTTGCCTATGGGGATATCAGGTCGTGTTCTTGTGGGCTTCAAAAAGAATATGAATCCAAAGGCGAAGTGGGGTTTCGAAAGGGTTCAGAACGGTTTTTCCCTATCGATAAAGCGCCGCAGGCAATTTTTTTTCAATATCCAAGGTCACGCAATTTCCCAGCACTCGAAAATATTTTTGGTCTTCGAAAATTTGCCGCCTACAAAAATTTGCCGCCGTAGGCTATAGCCTACGGCCTAATCGCAAATCCGCCACTGATGACGATCACTTACATTACAAATTCATCATTAGGCTGTGAACAACTTGCTCATGTCTCAAAACATGAAAAAATCATCCCTTTTACCATAAAAAAACCCAGTAATGAATTATTAGTTTACTTTTGATATCAATACGAAAATAAGGTACCTACATTCGATTATGAGCCGTAGAACTGTATATTTCGGTTTTCTAGGTGCACCCTTGTGGACGGTACAGACACAACACAGTCGTCTTCATTCTAGCCAAAGAGTATAATCTGAAAAACCTACGAACAATTCATAGACTAGACAGGCTGACTAGCGGTATCTTGCTGTTTGGAAGATCCCCGAAGAAAGCCAAGGAAATGGAGCATCAGATCAGAAATAGGCTCGTGCAGAAAGAATACATCTGCCGGGTTGAAGGGGAGTTCCCAGAGTAAGTACCCATATCACATCCTTGTATATTTTTGAAAAAAATGTTTATTCCATTGTTCTTCCAAAATTTTGATTCCATTGGTGTCTTATAAGCATAAAGTACACTTAAAAAAAACTTAAACCCAGCTATCATGTCTTATAAGACACTTATACAAGGTCACCACTTTCAAGCAGGCTGGTCATAGGGTAATGCATGGGAAATAAGCAATTTGCAGATTATTTTGGTTCCCATCCTGACCTAGAGGGGTGAAAATGGTACCAAATGAATTCAAACAAAAGAATTTTGATTGAAAAAAAAACTTTAAGCATTCCACTAACTTAAGATCACACCAGTTTTTCCGGAACTTGTCTGGGTATAACTAAAAAATGGTTGAAGATGCAGAAAAACCGTTTACCTAGGTATATGTCTCTATAATAACTTTTCGAGCTCTATCGCATGGAAATAAAAGGTTCAAATACAGGATGACCGAAAAATTTGAATTTTTGACCACTCTGTATTCGCAATTTTTCATTTCCATGAAAGAGAACTTCAAAAGTTTTTTCATCTTCAACCGTTTTTTAGGTAAACCCAGATAACAGATAAAAATGAATTCTAAAAAAATTAGTGACATGATATACGAAATTATTTAATTTGGTACCATTTTCACCCCTCTGGTTCAGAATGGGAAGGAGAAATCTTCAAATTTGCTTGTTTCCCATGTAATTTCCCATGGTCAGTCTTACAAGTGCCTACAGTTGTTATTGTTTTTTTACAGTGGAATAGTGGAATGTAAGGAACCAATCGAAGTAGTTAGTTACAAAATTGGAGTATGCAAGGTATCACCAAAAGGAAAGGATTGTGTCACCATCTTCCAGAAACTAAGCTACAATGGAAAATCCAGTATCGTTCTATGTAAACCCAAGACAGGGCGAATGCATCAGATCAGAGTACATTTACAATATTTAGGTAATAGATCTAATTTATTAGTACAGAGTACAGCACCCACTTAATAAAGGACCCACTATTTATCGATAAATAATTCAATGATTTTTTCTGCAGGTTATCCAGTGGTGAACGACCCGTTATACAACCACGAGGTATTTGGTCCTTTAAAAGGCAAGGGTGGTGATTTGGGAGGTAAAACTGATGAAGAACTCGTACGCGACCTCATCCACATCCATAACGCAGAAAATTGGCTTGGTATGGACGGCGACGCCGAACTGTCCATGTTTAATCATGCCAGAAAGGTGGACATTGATGATGGACTTGTTGGACCCCTCCTACCCAAAGGTTACACTTGCATAACATTTTACTTCTTTACTTTCCTGTCCATTATCCTTATAAAACTGATAAAACTCATTCCTCTATTTACAGATCGTGTCTTAAGTGATGACGATGCAGAATCTCCAGTATCTCGTGAACCTTCACCTTGTGATGAAAGCTGCGAAGGAAGCTCGCCACCTCGACATGCGGCTTTGGCAGCTTTTGCATCTCCGACAGCCAGAGGTGGTAGAGCGGTAGACGCCAAAGTTAATGTGGCAACGCAGACTGGACATGAAGCACCCGATTTCTCGTTCAATCCTGATAAGATGACAGTGGACAAGTACTGTTATGAGTGCAAGGTGCGGTATAGAGATCCCAAACCTCAGGACCTGGTTATGTACTTACACGCCTGGAAATATAGGGTGAGAGTAGATCGTGCTCATATAAGTGGTAATTTTTTAATTTGATTTTCTTTTCTTTGCAGGGTCCAAGGTGGGAATTTGAAACTGAACTGCCAGACTGGGCGAGCGTCGATTGGGTTGAACCCGACACACATGAATGATAATCATTTTTATCTTTTAAGCCATAGATAGTTAATTTTGTTTCCTTATTTTAAGGCGTTTTATCGGAATTGTCTTTCTGAGACACTATTATGAAACGGGATTATAACAATCCTAGCTTGAGGCAGGGTCCAAAAACAATCACCTTAGTTATGTACGATAACTAAATAATTAACCGATATATGGGTTTTTAACTCATATTATATTTTTTCAACTGGTATAGTTTCAAGAAGGGAATCATTGTTTATAAAGCAAAAGCTAGAATATTTATTATTAAAAAAGTAAGATACCTATACCTCTGTAATATGTGTAATGGTCAAAGTGTTTTGTCAGTGGAGGAGAGTGTATGATGAAGTGGTATTTTACTTAGGAAAGAAAGAGATGAAAGTGATCCTGGGTTTTTTAGAGACAGCCCTCATCTGCATGATCAAGTTTACAGGCTACAATAATTTTTTATATACCTAGTGGTCATTTATCTAAAATGATTCGTTATAAAGGGTTCGATCCTAGTATCCTGATTTAATGTACTAAATTGCAAAATTAGGTTTAGCCTCAAATAAGACACCATTTTTAGTAGGTGACTTGATAAAGCTTAAAGCTGTGGTTGGCGCAAACAAAAGCTAACTATCCTGCAATAATTTGTCTTCCTAGTTCATCTTTTTTTGTTCACCCAATCGCACTTCTACAAATCTCAACCATACTGGTAGACAATAAGCTTTTACAAAAGCAAGACATGTTTTTATAAGCCAAGAAGTAGGTACCTAAATCAAGTTGGTACCTCAAAAATACTTTTTCCCAAGTAAAATTTTAGGGTAAATTTACCTCAATTCGACCTAAATTAGCTCTAAAATTATATTTCTTCAACGTACCTAACATTTACTTGTAAAGTAATTCATCTCTTTTCAAGCCTCTCCATTTCTTCCAAATTCTGATGTTTTTTTTTAAACAAAATAGTTTCTTACGAAATAAAAATTGAGGGCCCAAGTCATAGTTTTGATTTACCTGCCATTAAACTTTTTCGAGGAACCTTTTTTTGTAAAAAAAATTTAAAAAATAAAACAATTTTTCATATTCCAGAGGTAAGTTTTATGTATTTTGTTTTTTCTGAAGGTTTAGCAATGTTGTACTTTATTGTAAGAGTAAGAAGGTATCATCATCAGTATGACTTACGAGTCGTAAAAATGATATAAAACGTGTCGGATTTTGCTTGATGCGACTTTATAGGCCAATTAATTGACCTTCAAATAGTAATTTTCCCAGCTGTGGCTTTCAAATTTTTTTTAAAGGTTATAGGGAAATTAATTCCCAACCCAAATTTACTTATTATGGACTGTATGGTTAATGTAACTTTGAAGTTAGAAATAGGTAAACAATGTGGTCAAAACCTCGTGGTAAAAATTATTTTGTCCACGACTACCGTATAATATGTACCTTATGAATGAGTTTTCTAATGCATAAGCATAGTCATAATTCACGTGAATTATAACCCGTGGATAATAGCCAGTGAATAATCATTATTCACTGGTCTAGAATTGCTACGGACACGCGGTCTATATTTAGTATCTGGCAAGCATTTATCAGTACGTTTAGGCAATAACCAGGCACTTTAATTAGTTAACCTTATGCCAATCATAAAAAACTTCTTAAAGTATAAGTTTGATCTGGTTTTTAATGCGCAAAAAAGTTAAAATTGAATAGAATATTATATCAAGTAAATAAGCCATTGACATGACATGACAAGCAAAGCATAAATTGTTGTCAATTTGAAACGTCATAACTACTAGCATAGGTACCTACTATTTCTGTTATTAGAATTGTTTATTACTAACCTTAAATAATAGGTCAAAAATCAAACCTAAAAAATATCATTCGTTGGGAAGTAACATTCTTCATCATAATAATTAATCTGTTAGGTTAGGCACTCTAGGCTAAAATGAAATTTCATCATAACCTAACTATTAAGTAGGTAGTACCTAGGCCCATGTATTGTAATTAATTTATGGTAACCTATAGAAAGTGGTTGATGAAATTGGGAAAATTATACGCATGTCACTGTAAACAGCTGATGGTCATGCTGTCTGTTGCCAGATTCACTTGTATTTACTAAAAGACGGTTATATGGTGAAGTTTAAAAGAATTACTATGTATTACAAGTTTATAAATTAGATATTAAGATTATAAAGTGAGGGGAACATAGTTTAAGTTTAATTATATGAAATTTATATGTAGGGCGAGTAATTCTAAACTGTTAATTGTACTAATACTACGGTATAATTTCCGATTTTGGTCTGTTGGTAAATACCAGTGAATCTGGCAACACACAGCATGACCATCAGCTGTTCCGAGGGGCATGCGTATTATTTTCCAAATCTCATCAACCACTTCAATAACAGGATTACCAACTTATAGTTTAATAATTTAGTTAGTTAAAAATTAAAATGGAAATAATTGATAGTGAGGACGAAATACTGTGAACTCCACCGGAGATAACGGAAGCAGCAAAGGTAACTTACCTGAATTTGTTGCCTAAGAAATCCCGATATCTTTATTTAACTGTATACAACACCTTTATGAACTGGAAGGCGACCAAGAAAATTAATTCATTCTCATTGTTTAAAATAAATTTTTGGAATCAAAGTAAATAGCAGTCGTGGACAAAGTATAGTATTATACTCGCATATAATGAGCTATTATCCACTCAGGTTAATTATGTCACTCGCTAACGCTCGTGACATAAACTTAACCTTCGTGGATAATAGCCCCCATTATATGCTCGTTTAATAATATACTATTATTCCTCCACAAAAAAAAATCACAGTGGAACAAGCAAGTGCAGCAAATAATTATCTTGTGGTAGTTTGGCTTCAGCCACAAAAAGTATATCATAAAATTTACAAAGAGTGGGGGGTAAAATAAACATATAAAGAGGACAGGTCAGGATTATTTGAGGACAACAAACAATAAAAATACCTAACTGAAATAGCATTGTACTTTCAGTAGGTACTTTTAACTATGATATGTCATGAGATAAACTAGATTTTCATCAGCTGTGTAGTAAGAATAATAATCTTACCCAGAGAATGGTGGTTGACAAAAAACAGTCCAGTAGATATAATTGGAGAGTTCTGGCCCAAGGTCAAGCTCGGGCTAGAACTCTCCACATGTAAATCGTCAAGGTCAACTCATTTCAAGGTCAAACTATACGATCTAACCAGACGTAAATATATTCTTTCAAGGTCAAATTCTCAAGGTCAAACTGTCCCAGACTAGCCCGACCTTGACCTTGAGCCAGAACTCTCCAATTATATCACAAAAAATTACAAAAAAAAGCTGCCAATGAGAAAGTCAGCCTTAAAGGTGTTGAAGTTTAAAGGTTATTCATTTCATGTTGATGTACCTACACTAATGATGTCTATACTTACTTATTCCCAGTTTCTTGGCTATATTAATCATAATCTTGTTTGATTTTATCTTGTTGTTGATTCTTTCTGATGTGTGTTTATGTTAAAATCCTCAGGTGCAAATATACTTAAATATAAACTTTTAGTCATGAAATAAGCCAAAGAATTGCCCCCTTAAAGCGTATGTACCTACATATTGCGTATGTAGAAACTTTTGGTAAAAGTCATGAAGAAAGTTAACATTTTTACATTCATCACAGTAAACGAGAAACTAGCTCTGCTTTATAAAATGATTTCCCCCAAATTGCTTGATTTGAAATAAACAAAGATGGCCTAACGCTATTTAATGAAATCAGTTTATACACTAAAAATGTGGTACTAAGAGGTAAAGGAGGTCAGGAAAAGTGCATAATGTTCAGGGTTGGTCTTCCTGTTTATGGCCAGAAATTTTACCACAAAACGACTGTCAGAATGTCGAAAAACGTGAATGTTCAAAATATTCTCAAAAAGGCCAACCAGGTTTTAAGAAAACAAAGTTTCTTATTGATAGTTGTAAAGATAATAATTAGAGATTAATTAATTCCTCTTTTGGACAGCAATCTCTTTAAATTGTACCATTTTCTTAGTGTATAATTTTCAAGTAAAAAAATTATATAAATGAACATATTAGTACTTGTTTAATGTTCTAAAGTCCTGGCATTGCAAGTGTCTTAAAATCAAAATTGTGTATTAGTTTCATGCAATGATTTGGAACTTATTGATTGTGTTATTATAAATAAAAATAACATTGCATTATTGATTCTCTGTATAAATAATAACAAACAGTGAGATTGAATTTATCGATTATAAGGAATTGTAAATAATTACCGGAAAAACTAATACAACATGTAAAAGAAAAAAAAAAACATGATCAATGTAGCAAGTGCCACTGAGTTGAAGTCTGCCGAGCATCATGGCAGGTCTAACTTATGTCTTGAACGATAATAAGTACTGAAATACATATTGTGCCTTCAATGTGTGTTGTGAAATCATTCTGCTAAATTTTCTATCAGAACCTCGATATCAATGTATAATGTATAATCTTGTTCATATCACGTGAGGACCCTTGCTTATGAAATGTGTATCACATACATATATAAAAGTGTATCGAGTATTCACTGAAGTAGATGAGCACTGACTTGGACTGTTGTGTTCGGAATGAAATCAGTTAATTGATGTAAGAATATAATTCCAGTTGTTTAATTCTAAATGTTGTGTAAGTAATTATTGTGACGTAAGTGTACTTAACGTTAAGTTAGTTTTATGGACGGCTGCTCAAACGATATTGAGTGTTTTTTTTTTCATCTATTGCGTCAATTTTTAGTATACTGATCTGAAGTAAAATGAAAACGAGGTAAAAGTGGCATAATCAATCAATGGCGTTTGAGCAAACAGTCGTTTAGTTTTGTGATTTGTTGGATCGCACTTTTTATGATAATATTTGATGGAATTAGGTAGGTATAAGTAATAAAAAATACAAAATTAAGCAGCGAAATCAAAGAATGAATATCAAGTTAGAATGCATTTTTATAAATGATCGATGATCATTATTAACATATCTTTTTAATTTTAGCTGCAGTTTTAAAACAAAATCTATTTGTCAAAAGAAAAGTAACAGTTCCATCAATGTGTGTGATGTACCTACCTAACGATTATTTTGATTCCATATTTGAAAACTGTAAGTTGTCAGTGCTCGCTCATTTAGAATTATTTTTAATAAAGACATTATCCATAGAGAAAATTGTATACAAATATTATAAAAAAAGTACTACTTATGCATAATTGGATATAAAACGCAGTAGATTTTCTTAAAAATATATTAAAATTTGCAATCAAAAAATTTTATTCGATAGAAGTACATACATAATATATCTATTGAATGTAAATATTAGGCATATTTTTATATAATGCAGTAGGTATCAATCAACATCTTCTCATCATTTTTGTTGTTTAATATATTTTTGAAAAGCTACTGATCTATGTTAAATTAAATTATTTATATTTGTGATGTTATTGAGGTAATCATTAGTGGGACCTATATTGTGTAGTGTTTTGTTTCACTTTCCTATAATTCCCTTTGCCTGTGTAGATTTATAAATAAATCCCACAAATTTCTTCAAATTATGTAGACATGTAGGTACTTAACTGAATTTTAGATGTTCATGCTGTTATTACTACTAGTCATAAAAAATACCATCATTATCAGTTCGCAACTGAGAGTGTGTCATACATAATACATGTCAGTTTTTAAGCCATAGTTACTTAATTAGGTGCTCCTTTTTAAGTTATACTAACTAACTACTTCATGTAATGACAGAGATTCAGAAGAAGTTAATTTTTTATTAAGATTTAAGACTATTCTTATTTATTAATAAGAAAGAGGAGCATGTCATTACTAGTCTTTACTTTAAAATTTAAAGTGTAGTTATAATTATTGTATAACATTATATTGGTTTGAATTTGTTCCCTACTATAAATATTCGTTTATAGGTAATAGAATGTATTACTGGGAAAGTTTGGGCTACTTATATTTTTAATTTGATAAAATCAGATAACATGAACAATCTAAGAACAGAACAGTTTACCTATTGATTAAAATATTTAATGTATTACGTTTATAGTGATATATAAATATAAAAACTTTAATTAGAATTTATATTTGAAATTTGAAAATTTCTTGTAATGGATAATTATTGTGTTACTAATTTATGTTCATAAAATTCAATAGTAACACATTTTAGGATGCAGTGGAAATGTTAAATTAACAATTAAGCCTCTTTAAAAAGCACTGTTACACAAATAACACCGAAAAAAATTAAGGGGTGATTCTGTGATGAAAATTAAGGGGGGTATTTGGTATAGAATTTTTTGAAAAAACTCTCTCCGAAAAAGTTACACCCCTCCGAAGAATTAAAAAAAAATGGTTTTTATTTTTTATTTTCCCTGTATATTAAGCTAAAGACACGAAAATTGGTAAATATTAATTGTCAATGAAACTACATTATTTTGAATTTTTTTCAACCCTGAAGTATGCTTAGAAGGGATTGAAATAGTCAACCCCTAAGATATTTTACCTTACAATTTTTTTTAGATTAAAATTTTTCTTTAAAAAAAAACAAGGCTGAATAGCTCAATTAATCTACAAACTTTTTTATCTCCATAAGTTTTTTCTGAAACTTGCGCACTTAAGAGAAAAAAATAAATGTATTGCAAGCTCATGTTATAAATAGTGTTTTATTGAACAATAGCCAACCAAAAAATTAGGCAAAGATTCTTACAACTAAAACAATAGTAAACAAAGAATGAAAAAAGAAACTGTCGAAGGTCAACAATACAATAATAATGCTATCAGTATTATTGTTTTTATGAATGTCACTGCAAAGCACAGACCACTAGACCTTAAGGCAAAATATCCTCGCGTTAGCTCATCTTTGTGAAAATGCATTTCATTTATTTTTTTTCTCGTAAATGCTTAAGTTTTCGAAACAACTTGTGAAGATAAAAAAGTTTGTAGATTCATTGAGCTATTCAGCCGTGTTTTTTTAGAGAAAATTTTTAATCTAAAAAAAAAATTTTGTATGGTAAAATATCTTAGGGGTTGACTATTTCAATCCCTTCTAAGCATACTTCAGGGTTGAAAAAAATTTAAAATAATGTAGTTTCATTGACAATTAATATTTACCAATTTTCGTGTCTTTAGCTTAATATACAGGGAAAATAAAAAATAAAAACCATTTTTTCTTAATTCTTCAGAGGGGTGTAACTTTTTCGGGGAGAGTTTTTTCGAAAAATTCTATACCAAATACCCCCCTTAATTTTCATTAATTTTTTTTTTAATCACCCCTTAATTTTTTTCGGTGTTTATTTAGATACACCCTGTATAGTGAACAAAATGTCAAAACCGTGAAGTCCATCTCAGTAGAACAGCTTTTAGCAAGGGGGGCAAGACCAGGGTTCAATTCACGACTGAAACTTTAGCCCCCCCTCCCTACATGTATATATTCAAGTCTTTTGTGGTAAGAAGAAGTGGTTTAAAGAGCCTCCTTGTGTGTTATACATTAGAAATAATAAAATTTTAACTGATAAAAATGTAAATGATACAAATTTAGGAGAGCTGTCACTGATTAACAGTGGAATAATAATATTTGTATATTTTAAAATTATCATTTGTTGATATTTTTCTTACAAAATAAGGTTTTTTTGCGGCTGCATCCTAAAATATTACATCAATAACAATAAGTAATTCTAGTTGCTTCCTCCACATTACCTTCTGATTTTATAAATTGGAGCAATGTCATACTGACTAATAATAATTATTATTAGCCCACCTACTAAGTAGTCATGTTTTAAATTAGAATTAAAATACCATCGCGGTTTGAGTTTTTCCAAGAGCTTTTCTTTTTTGTTTTGATTTGGTCAGTTTTTTATTTACTGTAATTGAGTTTAATTAATTTGAATTTACCTACTTTGAAGTTCTTTATAAAGTGATTTTAGCTCCCTATTTGACTAAGGGCTTATTCATCAAAAAATTAATATTTTTAATAAATTCATATTTCAACAATTTAATAATAGTTATTATAGTGTATTTGACATTACTCCCTGAAATTGTTAATATTGAATGTATATTGTGTCTAGAGTGCCTATATTAGAGGAGTTAATGCAATGAAAGTTAATTCTAGAAAAAAAGAGGTCTTGAGAATGTATGAAACTAGCCACAAAACAAGTATCATACAAATTCTGTAAACACAAAACCCTTTTACCTTAGGTTTTAATTATTGCATTCGTTCTTCTAGTATAGGGACTTTTGGATTTATGGATTTTTTAAAGATGTTCACAATTTTAATCAAAATTACAATAGAAAGGAAATAAAAAATGTTGATTAGTGAAGGCTATTTGTAGTATGTATAAAAATTTACTGAACATTCACTTGATAAATTCGAGCTTAAAGAAATAAATAAATAATATAATAGCATTTTTATGGTTTATAAAGTTCCAAAGTGGCTTCTAGAGAAATCTTTACATGTTATAACTTTTAAATAATATTAATATTTATAATAAATAATTTTTAGATTTCTTATGAAAGACAAGAAGCTGTTAATTCTAGAAAAGACAGAGACCTATGTGAAATTATTTTATTAGTTACCATTATTTTTTATAGTTTATTTATTCGTTAAAGCAGCTTTTAATTATTAGCTAAATATAGTCATGTTAATTTCGTTGTTTTCATTGCTTATCTGTGATGACTATAGTTTATACGCTATGAAAAAATGAATATTTTAAGAATTATAATGTGTAATTATAAGTGTAGTTCAAGAGTGTGTATAAAATATTTAAAAACGTTTCGTTTGTTATTTTATTCTTTTAACATCCCACAAATTATCTGAAAATGAAAACTTAATTTTCATCCCTACTTGGAATTTAAGAATTTACAAAACTGGTTTGTTTATTTTAAAAGAAAAGAAGTAAAAATCCTGACAGTAAAAAAAAAGAAATTCAGTACTTAATATCAAACTAATTTTACTCAATTTTCATCATTTAAATTCGTCTAACACTCAAAGCAATAATTATTGTAAAAAAGAGTTCGAAACAAATTTATTATTTTATTTGGTATGGTAGTTATAGAAAGTTACGACTTGTGAAGAGAACTTCACTATTAAGTTCATAAAAAAAATCATATTTAGCCAAGCCTCAGAGACCTCAAAGTAGTTTGCTCGAGTTCTAATAAGAGATTTACCTTTAATTTCTACAAAAAATTCTTTGTGATTTGAACACCTTATATCAGTTATCCCCATATCCCATATCAAATTGCATCAATTATTGCAATAATGATCAAGCAAAACTAAATCAAAATCATCTTCTTTATTATAAAAAATGAGTACTTACACAAATTTAAATAAAAAATGCAAACAATCCATAATATTACTGAGAAAATAACTTACATTTATTCATCGTATGTATTTCATTTCGATGCTTAGGTACTAGAGAAAAATCGCCTGGTTATAGTGCGAGTAGTTATCCGATTATATAAAGGTGATCTTGGTATTGGTCATATTGGCCTGCCAAACATTTAGTTCTTCATACTTCTCGATGCACGAATTAACTTGATTCGGGTTATAACCCTTAGCCGCACACTTTTCCAATATATCGCTCATTTTGACTGTCTTTTGATCACCAGCGAGCTCCCGCACAATGGCGAAGATTTTGTCATTCACGTCCACGGGCCTATCAATCAAAAAACGTCTTAAATATTTATCTATGTAGGAAAAACTCTATATATTCATAATTTAAATATAATTTTTACTTAAAGACTTCAAATTATTTTTCTGAATTGGAATTAAAGTTTTTAAAGTATTTTTTTTTTTATTCAAGTTTTCTTAAACTTCCAATGAGAGACACATTAATTTATGGATTCAGTACCCATCCAACTGAATTTTTATTAGGTAGGTGTGTGAGTTTTGAAATACAAAAAAGCACATCCTGATGAGGATGAAGAATAATAAGAAGAGGTTTTAAAATCGCCAATTGCACATTACATTTACATACTAACATAGAAATAATAATAATGCAAAAGGGCTTACCTCATCATTCTGCCATCATGGACTACAGCGTGTTTCAGTGAGTCCTTACTCATCTCCATGAGTCGGATGGCCTCTTTGACATCTTCCTTCTCTACCACGTTGCAGAGACGTAAACGAGCAAGTGCGGTGGACAATCGCAGGATGCCGAGTAGGTTACGGGCCGAAGTAAACGTCGTATCGTTCGAATTGCGGGCTACTTGACGCAATTCCACATAGGCCGCTAGAATTATTACACAAGAAATACAATTATGTTCCAGGTCCATAGCGACAGTTTACTAATGTCATTTTTGTCACATTTCTCTAAAAGGTCGTTTTATGACTACTTTTTTCTCAAGACGATCAAACCGAAACCTGATTTTTTAATCAGCTTTCAAGGCAAGCAAAACTGTATAAGTTGTTCTAATTTTTTATGTTGGTAACATGCATTCTTATAAATTACTGATAGTGTAACGTTTACCCCCCTAGGCCTTCTGATCTTTTACAAAAATCTAATGTGATCGTCTAGACTAGAAAAATGGCAGTCCCTATCATTGTTTCTTTCTAGTTAACCCTCCAGCCAGATTCTTTGATTAAGGTATGCCCGGACTTAGTGGTGACAGAGTTGGGCAAACTGCCCTAATTCTGTGCTACAGGATTCTCTTTCATAAGGATAAAAAAATGACGACGCAATTAGTAATGTTTCTGGTTTCTTGTCAGAGAGAATAAAAAAGTGAAGGGCTATGTTTGCAGAGAGAATAAAAAAGTGAAGGGCGAGAGTAGTTATGTTTGCAGAGAGAATAAAAAAGTGAAGGGCAAGAGTAGTTATGTTTGCATAGAGAATAAAAAAGTGAAGGGCGAGAGTAGTTATGTTTCATTCATATTTCACACTGGTTAACTAACTCGAACACCACCCTTTTATACCTCTGTACGGTTTTTCTTATTTCCTTTATTTCATTTACCTAATTTCTTTGATTTCATTTCAAGCATCAGCTTGAATTATTATTCTTTCATATCTAGACCATCATGGGTTTCAAAATTTAAAGGGGTTAATAACAGCCGTTTCGGCCATTTTGTTCAGATATTTGAATCTAGAGATTTAAGGTGTTCACAGAATAATGCCTCAAGGCCGGGAGAATTTTCAAAATTCAGATCCAAAGATTCAGGGCGGGAATTCGAAATTAAATCTAGACATTCATGACAGAGAAGTTGACATTTCCAACATCAATGGTTCTTCTTTTTCAAACATTCAATAATTGTGACCTGTTCACTCAGTCTTTTAATTAAGGTGGTTACATCAAATACATAACCTAAGTATTACATACCATGCGAGTACTGAGACTCTATACATAGGCGAATTGCAATTGATAGTTTCTATGGTAAATTGTTATAATGGGATAGTTTTCATGGTAAATTGTTTCAATGGGATTGTTTGCAACAATATCAACAATGGAGTTGGTAGCTAAGATAACTCATTCAAATAGAGCCTAACAATTTCTTTCCCTATGTATAATCGTTCAGTATTCAACATAATCGTACAGGGGAAATTATTTGTCTATGTATACTCAGTACTCGCACGGTATATGAACTGTTAACAATAAACATGACTCATAGCCAGTATTATAAAGGTCCATTAAATGCTAATATTGACGTCAGATTACTTTTATCAACATTTTTGTAATCCCTCTCATGCCAAGAATCACTAAATTTCTATTTCCACCTAACAGTCGATACCTTTTCTAGAAACGTCCCCAGAAATCTGCCCGTTAACTTAACGAGCCTTTATGTATTATTAGGACTGTTTAATAAACGTGTCATCAATTTCAGTTTCCACATGTACATTTAACTGTCTTAATGAATAGCCGATAAAAACACTCTTTTAATTACTTACAGACAATATAATCAGTAAGCTCCTCGGGAATAACGGGATTCTTCAGCTTGCACAGTGCTATATACCTCCGAACAACGCTCATATCGAGGGCTTCCACTTGTGTGGGTGGCTGACGACAATGCTGATGCACGTATGTGATGTGCTCAGCTAGACGCAGGTCTTCGTCCCTGTTTGCTCGATCCTGCATAAGCCAGAGTAGATCAAAACGTGACAGCAGAGCAGCGGGAAGCTGAATGTTCTGTTCCACTGATCTCTTGGGATTATAGCGTCCGTATGCTGGATTCGCAGCGGCCAAGATGGAAACCCGGGCATTCAGAGTTGTCATTATTCCCGCCTGTAGAACTTGTTAGTTAAAAATAATCATGAATCAACATGCATGTGAATAAATTCTACCTTCGCAATACTAATAGTCTGCTGTTCCATAACTTCATGTATGGCTGTTCGATCTGCATCAGCCATCTTGTCGAACTCGTCAATGCAACATACACCCTGATCGGCAAGAACCAGGGCACCTCCTTCTAGCGCCATCTCTCCAGTTAAAGGATCTTTCATTACCGCAGCAGTCAATCCTACTCCTGATGAACCGCGTCCTGTTGTGTATTGACCTGCAAGTGAAAGATGAAATAAACAATATGTAAATTCCTCATAGAGCAGCTACTTACTTCTATGAGCTAAGCGGTTAATGTGCGCCAACAGCTGTGATTTAGCTACGCCGGGATCACCCATAAGGCAGATATTGATATTTCCACGGATTTTCATACCATCGGGACGCTTGTCAACTCCACCGACAAGTAGAAGGAGGAGAGCTTTCTTCACATCTAAGTGGCCATAAATTTCAGGTGCCAAAGAAATTGCCAGCTTATTATAGAAGTCGTCTTCGGTGAGTGTTTGCAATTCTTCAGGTGTCAGAGGAGCTTCACCATCTAGATCATGATTCTTGTTGACTTGTGAGATGTGCTAGACATATTTCAAATAATTTTTAATAAAATCAATTTCAGCAGTTACAAACTAACATCCTGTATAATAATTTTGAAGTCTCAAACTAACAGTTACTTACGTGAGCTTCCAGATATGTCTCAGAGAGAAGTCCAGATGCAATTTGCTGGAATCCTTGTCTAACTAAAGGCAGAAATATACCCGTAATGGAAACATGGTCGCCTGGCAACGCTAATCTTGTCACTTCTCCTCGACAATAGATGGTCAGAGTGCGAGGAATATGCCCAACAGGAACTTGATCACTCTAAAAGAAACAAAATTATTGTACAGCCTCTTTTATTATAATGTGACAACAGAAATAAACTACTTGATCTAATAAGGACAGCTAAGCCCAAAATATCTTAGAAAAAGTTGCTCATTTAACAAGATAGAGATTGTTTTTATTTGAATCCTTTTTAACATCCGTGTCAATAAGCAACTTTTTACTTTTTCCGTAACTTTTAAAGCCCCTTTTGGGTCCGTGTTAGGGGGAATAGGCAAATTTACTATGAATTTAACAATTCAGTAATGTATGCAATCGAAAACACGTTCTTATTTACTTAGAAAGTATGATCATATTCTTACAAGCTCCTGTATTTTGATCTCCTGGAACTTGACAAATTTAGATCCTCTTGTCTGCAGGTATAATCTGCCCCCTGCCTTGTTGATGCGACAGTCGTTGCTGGGGCACTGAATGACAGGCATAAAAGAAAGCGAGTTAACAGGTTGGTAGGTCTCAGCACCGCACTGATCGCAAGTGTATGTCGCTACACTCATCATGGGTTTCACTTCGGTACAGCGAGTAACAATTCCCCGAACTGTGACCAGTTTGCCAATATGCTCGGCTTTTATTTCTCGAATCGGCAGATGCTTTGATGTCGACTGTGCAACGAAGTACACTTCACTGTAATTTTATAAAATTATTACGAAATATTTTTTTATTATTATTAGAATTGATTTCTGCTTACTATCTCTTCATCAATTCTGGCGGAAACTTATTTCTTTCATCTCTGTGTTCACTAGGATCCCTGATTCGTTGCTCCATCATTAGTCGATGCTCTATGTAGACATCCAAAGCGTCTTTAGCCACAACGTCTCTGTCCTTCAAAGTGGGGAGGATCTCAAAAATGACGTCAGATAATAAAGTAGCGTATCGCTTGGTGTTCTGGGTAATGGCTTCAGCCAGAGTATCGCTGTATTGGTAAACATCGTCCAGCTCTACATACATAGCGACCTGTTCTCGGTGAGCTAATTTTGTAAGCTGACTGGAGTATTTGAAATATTTGTTTCCAGATATGTCATCGGTATAGAACTCATTCAAGAATGTTCGTAGAGTTTCTGGAAAAACATTGAATCATGAAAAGGGATTGCAAGTCATAATATTTGATTGGGGTACATTAGCTTCTTATTCCTTATTATTCATTATTTTATTACCTTTGTCTTTATCATAATCAATGTCCCGTGGCGCCATATTATATCGTATGCTAAAACGGGGATCAAAATTGAGATTTTCACTTGACTAAAGGAGTCTTTTCAGTTTTTACACTCACACAAAACTACTGGGTATCTTTGAAAGGCTGTGTAATTATTGCAAGGTAGAATTATTACAAAACTACAACAATGCACTCAGTGCAATGCAACACACATAAACACAATATAGTTGAATATATCACAAAACACTATTTTTGGTCAGACTGGAACTTAAAAACCTATATAAAACATAATTTTCTGAAGTTCTAGATCTCTAACAGTTTTTTGGATACAATGATACAAGATACAAAAAATAAGAATGTACTTTCGTTTTGGCGCCAATGCCAAACCACAAACCAATTATTCTCAGTTGACATTGACATTATAAGTATGAATGATATGATAAAGACATTGTTGACAAATGAAAGATTGTGTCATCAACAGGAACTAATTAACACTTAAGCTCACTTGGTGCGCAATAAATGCGCAATGTTATTTTGCGCAGATAACTTGTCAATGCAAATTCGAACCATAATAAATATAATAGTCGTGCATGGTCCGTATATAATTGAAAATTCAATAAATTTTCAAAGGAAATTCCTTATTAGATAATCTACTGATGAAACAGAGTCACTGTTGAATATTTAAAATGTTGAAAACCTTGATATTAAACCGGAGAACATAACAAAATTTTCTCAATAAAAATGTTTTTTTAAACAGTCGTGGCGAATGAAAAATGTCACATTATTGCTGTTTACTCGGCGGTGTGCGCGAAGTATTTCGTGACCTAGAGCGATAAAGTGCACTTTGTATATAGGAATCTTGTATTTGTTTCCCTGCAACAATAACTTTTGGGTCTAAATAAAAAATTTACATGAGTCACTTTTATAGTTTTTATTTCGATTCTTCGCATATTTCAATAAAGCTGTCTAAAAAATGTTATTTAATGTATCTCGAGAGCGAAATTATGGTGCTATCGAATGAGTTTTCAAAAAAATTTTCATTCTCAATTTCAATGCTCGCTAATATTGCTATTGCTAAATGCTAATTAGGAGGGTGGGAGCAAGGTCGGAGTCTGAGTTCTTGACCTGAATCCTGAATTAGATTTCGGACATGACAGATTTTAGTTTCCTTGATTTTGTTCACAATATTGAATCGAATTAGATGAAAACCCAAATTGCCATACACAAGGAAAACAAAAGTTGACTATGAATACTTTAGGATCTAGTCTGTTTAAAAAAAAATTGTAATGTCAAATGGAGATGGATAGCTGTTGACTTATGTAAACCTAGAAAAAATTATTCCTTAATTTTCAATAAAAAAGATATGGCCAAAGTGAAAAAAAAAAAATTTACAAAATCATTTTTCTTGAGAATTTCACTTGAAATACGAAAAAGCTTTGTGAACTAGTCGCAGCGAGTTCTTACAATGAATATTTTGGTAAATAATTAGCTATTTAATATACCATTTTATTTATGGAATTGGTTATTTACTAATTTATTCAAAAATTGATCAATTCCTTGTCGCAGGAACAATATTTTTAAAAACCTAAATGGGGAAATTACAAAAGACTAATTAAACCTTTACCATTAACAGGAAACATTGCTATTATTAATTATTATGATTTAATAATGCTTGGTATCAATATAAACCAAAATTAAAAATTTGTTTTCAATAATAAAAAGTGTCATCAATTTCAAACCTTTGTCTTATGTCTTTATTTTGCAATAAAATTTTAATATTAAGTAGGTAAGTCTAAGTATATAAAACTTATAAAATATTTTTTTAACTTTTGTTAATAATCAAGTTAATGAAGATTTATGAGAGAACTGAAACTATACTATGTTTAACACAAGCAAGAATCTTCTGGAGGGTCTTCATCTTGCAAGACTTTAAATCCATGTTGTTCCATGCTCTGTAATTCAATACGAGATCTGTTTGACTGAACTAATTGATTTGCTATATCGGAAAACATGTCTTCTATCCCCTCTCCAGTTTTACAGGACGTCATGAAAGTTCCAGATATTAAATTATGACATTGTTCACTGAAAACAAAGTTAGAATGGTAATCTTTAACTAAAATTCATGGCAATTGTGATACCATGTTGGCTGAATGATACTACAGGGATATAAGATATTAGAACACTTTTGAACGTGAAAGAGAAGGCGATAGATTTGTAATGTTGTCTAATCTGTCAATTATTTATTAATATGTCCAGATGCAAATTGTGACATGAGTTGCAAATTGTTGTCGTTTCGCTAATTTCCGTTTCAATATGACAACATGCAGATTCTCCATCCTCTCTTAATGTGCATCATCCTTATAAAGCTATCTTTTCCTGTGTATTTTCTACATACCTAGCATCATTCAGCCAACATGGTAGATGATAGGCCACTCCTACTTCACTACAATTTTGCACTGTTGCATTTTCTTTTCTTTGTAGTTTCATAATTTGTAGTTCATTATTTGGTATGCCTGAGTGCGAGTGGCCCTTCAGCTATATAATGTCCAAATTCATTAATATTTCAACACACACAAAGCTTACCAAAAGCCTTCAACATCAGCATCAGTAATTTGTGGCATCGAACTGACTAGATCGGTTTTATTTCCGCACAGGAATATTTTAGCAGACTCTGCGTAAGTTACAATATCTAATAAATGCTGCGACAGAACATGAAACGATGCGGGATTATCCAATGCAAAAACCAATATCGCCGCCTCTGCGAATTTGTAGTAACTGGATGTTATGGAGGCCACCCTCTCCATACCGCCCGTATCCCATAATTGTAACTAAAAATGTTTATTCAACTGAAAAAATTACTGGGAGAAGACTGACCGCGATTACCTTGATGTCTCTATCGGTGACTTGATACGCCTTTGAGAAGTGATCTAAGCCTAAGGTTGATTTTCTGTCAGTTGCAGTTACAAAAGTGTTATTGGTGAACCGCCTGAAAAGGGAACTTTTTCCAACTCCATATTCTCCACAGAGTATTACTTTTTGGTGCGGAATTTTGATACTCGCCATCTCTTTTGGTTGAATGTGTATTTGATTTCCTGACTCTGGACTCTGGAGTGGTTTAGTAGCCTGCTTGATCTCATGTATTTGAGGGAATATCAAAATAAGTACCGTTAAGTGTTATAAATTATATACAACAAAATTAAAGTCAATAATAATAGTAAGCAGCGAGAGTATTATTAAAAGGCTAAAAAATATTGTTATTATTATTTATAATGTAATTTGTTTGTGTTTATTTGTTTATACCTTTCCTTTTAATTTTTAGTACTGACACTGACTGATAGTAGTGATAGTAGTGATAGTGATAGTACTGACTGATGACTTGATGACTGAATGACTGATGATACGGATAAGGAAATCATACCATCTGCTGACAGTACTGACACTGACAGTACCTACCTAATAAGAGATAACTAGAGAGGATTTTTACTCTGTAGTAAAAAATTAGCAAAAAAATAGCGCCCTCCCTCCAACCTGGCAAGAACTAATCTTAACCGGCGCACAAACTAGAGCTGCTTTCTTTCGACCGTAAATTCGTGATCCGAACGCGTTATAACGCGTTTGGATTCAAACAGGCGTGTTCTTTCGTAAACGGATTCATCCCCACTCTTTACCAGATTTGGATCGCGATCCGTAATCCCCTCTTCCCCTCACCCCTCCGAATCATAGAATTTTTAGGATCGGAACGGATTGATCCGGATCCGAAAAACGTAACCTAAGATTCCTAAGAATATGTTTATGTTTTCATACTTTTATGTTTGTTTATTCTCATTTTATTCATGTACATTTTCGAAAGTAATGGAATAGTCTTACATTTAGAATATTATGATGGGTTATTTATTGGGTATATGGGTATACCTACCACATCCATTTCGTGCCATTTTTAAATAGGTATTATAAATAAAAAAATTAAAAATTATTATTATTATTGTTAATTATTATTTCGTTTTAATAATTCGACTTTATCAATTTTTTCCATTTATCTTACAATAATAATAATTCGAATCAACTTTACACTTCCCTTTGCTGTTCTTTCGTCGCGATAAGAAACGGTCCTATTGAATCCGCGATTCAGTGATCCGGATTCAATTTTCAGGATCCATGATTCAAAGTGGCTGAGCGAAAGAAAGCAGCTTAGGTGTAGACAGTTCAGACAGTATAAGGTGCGTTCGGGTATTAGGTCCGGAGTTAGAACAGAACAGCAGGAGTGAGAAATTGTAGGTATTAGATTATTATCGTGTGATCCACAAAATTTTTAATCAACTAGTGCCTTGGAAGGGAGAAATAGATATTGCAGTCATGTCTGAGCTAATTTGACTAAAATAATTATTTTAAATTAAATAGTTCAAATTCTCTTGTGTCATAATTAATTTCAATTCCTGTCAGTTTCATTAAAATATTAAAGATAACTATTCGGAAAAGCAATAATTTATTACTATAATTTATTAAGAATCTGATGAGTGATGACATGACTGCGTAGGTATAATATTACTAAACACCTACCTTCATTGCTACTTTTTTATGATTCATGACATTTTTGACCACCATTCTTCATAAATTCTGTTATTGTTTGTGGTTTGGAAGTTAAATTACAAAATGGTAAATGATAATTGAATCATTCAAAAACTCAAACTTTATCCTCATTCAGAAAGACAGAATATTCTCAGTTTCTGAGAAAACAACGACTTATTAGGGTACCTGCATTACCGACACTAAGGCTAGTAAGCGTCAGTATCGGTAATACAGCTACCCTAAATAGACTCGCGTTTTCATACTAATTGATATACAAGTTAGGATTTAGTTCACTGACAACCAATACCAAATTGAAATTAGTAATAAACTCTCAGTATCACACGTACTTAGCAGATGTCGTTACTTTTCCAGGTTAGTTTCGATACTCTTAACAAAGTTCATTATGCAAGTAGTCATGTTTTTATTTATTGTTAAATGATTTGTAGTCATTGTTTGGAGTAGTTAAGCTATACACCTACAAATTGTTTGTTTTATCTGGCAGACATGCTTCATTTTATTCAAGGCAATAGTTGTTAGTTGATGAAAAAATTTTGTGTATCACACGATATAATCTATAAGTAACTGTCAGATTCACACTTTTTAAAATATTTGCAATTTACTAATATTAGGCACAGAGTTGATTCATACAATATGCTTCTTAAACAGTCCGAGTGCACTTCGAGCGTCGTTATCGGCAATTTATGAACGATGCTAGATTTTTATCCATCAAGCGAACTGGTTATAATTTATATAAACACATCCAGAGTTTTTCATGTACAGTCTATTTTTTATTTAGATGGACTTGTCAAACAGCTGTCAAGTTGGTACCCTGTGCAATATTTAAACAGTAATTTTCATATTGTCGGATGGTAGCCTGTTTTCTTAACCTTGGCAAAAAATTTACGTTGTGACTAAAGTAACGGCAACATTCCGCCCCGATTCGTGTATAGGCTATACTTAGACCATTTACAAGCAAAAAGGATGGAAGCAATATAATTCGACATTTATTTTATAAGCAGCCTTGCCGCGATTAATAAGTCAAAATAAAACCACATGACGTCATTGCGCAGTAATAACCAAAATAGTAATCGTGAGCCCACACGGCAAATTATGTGAGCGCACCCCAGGTGGAGACTTGACGTTCATACTTTGAGTAGTTTGACGCTTGACATTAGGCACGTTTCATGTCGTTCCCATTGCCCAGCCGCCCAGCCCGTTCACCATAACCATACTTATACTTTTACTTTATATTATATTCTATTTCTATTAACCATTTCTGTGAGTGATACCAATAATAATTAAGTAATAAAATAATAAGAATAAGACGATATAAATGTGTGGTGTAATAATAATAGTAAATAATTACTGAGAAGTGGGTAATAGGATAGATAGAGGCAGTAATAGGTATTAGCTTCATTAGCTTCATCCTCAATTTCAAAGAAGTTAACCGCCATGAGTTTAAATGAGGGCAGTAATGATTATCGTCCCGTTCAACATCATCAGCAGGTGGAGAAAATGATCATCAAAACGGAAGCCTCAGATGAGCATGATCAGTTTATGGTGTCCGAGGAAGTGGAGGACTTCTTGCTACTCAACTCGGCGAAGTTGAAATGTGAAGAAAAACCAAAGGACGATGCTGGTTGCGAGCAGTCTTCTATATTTGAGAACACTTTTGAGGCACCTCTTTCAATAAAGCAAGAACCGGAAGACTCATCGATGTCGGCCTTGAAAGAAGAGATTGACATCGAGGACCACAAACCGGGTTGGGAGCAGCTGACCGGGAGTCGTGATGGCCGTGGAATTGTTAAGGGTGAACTCGATCCGTGTGAGTCTGTTCAAGAAAGTGAGGCACTTCAGGCACGATCTACTGAAAGTAACAGCGGAGGAGAGTTGAAGTATTATAACTGTGCCCATTGCGCGTATAAAACAAATAATAGATGTAATTTTATCATACATTATAAACGTAAACATTCCAAAGATGCCAACATGTACAAATGTGGAGAATGTTCATATGAGACCAGATTTAAAAGTGAATTGACCCAACATCATAAACGTAAACATTCCAAAGATGCTAAAATGTACAAATGTGGAGAATGTTCATATGAGACCGGAATTAAATATGATTTGACTGGACATTATAAACGTAAACATTCCAAAGATGGTAAAATGTTCAAATGTGGAGAATGTTCATATGAGACCAGATTTAAATATGATTTGACTGGACATTATAATCGTAAACATTCCAATGATGCTAAAATGTACAAATGTGGAGAATGTTCATATGAGACCGGAATTAAAGATGATTTGACTGGACATTATAAACGTAAACATTTCAAAGATGCTAAAATGTACAAATGTGGAGAATGTTCATATGAGACCGGAATTAAATATGATTTGACTGGACATTATAAACGTAAACATTCCAAAGATGCTAAAATGTTCAAATGTGGAGAATGTTCATATGAGACCAGAATTAAACGTAATTTGACTGGACATTATAAACGTAAACATTCCGAAGATGCTAAAATGTTCAAATGTGGAGAATGTTCATATGAGACCAGATTTAAATATGATTTGACTGGACATTATAATCGTAAACATTCCAAAGATGCTAAAATGTACAAATGTGGAGAATGTTCATATGAAACCGGAATTAAAAATGATTTGACTGGACATTATAAACGTAAACATTCCAAAGATGCTAAAATGTTCAAATGTGGAGAATGTTCATATGAGACCAGAATTAAAAGTGAATTGACCCAACATCATAAACGTAAACATTCCAAAGATGCTAAAATGTACAAATGTGGAGAATGTTCATATGAGACCGGAATTAAATATAATTTGACTGGACATTATAAACGTAAACATTCCAAAGATGCTAAAATGTTCAAATGTGGAGAATGTTCATATGAGACCGGATTTAAAAATGATTTGGCCCAACATCATAAACGTACACATTCAAAAGATGCTAAAATGTACAAATGTGGAGAATGTTCATATGAGACCAGAATTAAACATAATTTGACTGGACATTATAAACGTAAACATTCCGAAGATACTAAAATGTACAAATGTGGAGAATGTTCATATGAGACCGGAATTAAACATAATTTGACTCAACATCATAAACGTAAACATTCCGAAGATGCCAAAATGTACAAAAGCCACTAATGCCAGGTTATGTCAGGTTATGTCAGGAGGTGAGCTCGCATTCTGCACGTGAGAGAGAAAGAGGGAGACCTCACAGTCATTTTCTTTTGGTTTTTGTTTTTTGTCAATTGCTTTTCCAAATTTGTGAAATGCTTTTCCCATTTATCAAACATCCGTGTAATTTTTCAATTGAAATTCCTCTTTTTTCAAGAGTTAATAAGATTCCTTTTATACAAAATGCTTTTCCAAAGTTTATCAGACTGTCACTGCATGTAAATATGAAAAATAATTGACATAAAGTGAAACTGATTTGATATAAAAGTATTGATTGATAAATCAATGACTATTGCCCGTATTCACAAACGATAATTTCCTAAATAATTACGTAATCAATTATACCCATCTCACTCTATTGCAAACAAACTGCATATATCCATCTCACTCATTTAATTAATTACGTAATTATTTAGGAAATAATCGTTTGTGAATACGGGCATATGACTACAGTAATAATTATTGATATCATCCCTAATGTACTTACCAAATAATGATTTAGCAAAACGAACAGATGTAATTTAGGGAATTCTTTTAAATAACATTGGTAATTATCTGAAGGAAAGTATGTTAGGGGTGAAAAAGAAATTAATATTAAATTTCCATAATAATTTTGGGAATGATCAAATTTGTGATAAATGTTCAAGCATATTTCTGAACAAATATTTTAATGTTCTAATTAATGCTTATATAAACAAAATGAATGAATGTATAAAAAGCGGAAATATTAAATTAAATAAAAATTCTCACAATTATTTATGAATTTTTTTTAACCTGTCCAATTAAAGTAGCTTTCCTCATTGTCTTCCAAACTCTTTGAAAATTTTATTGCTAAATAAATATTTCAATAATAATTACAATGTACAATTGTAACACTTTACCTGTATAATGTATTTAGATAATTCGATAATATTTTATTTATAATAATATTTTTGATAATAGTGTAACTACGAGGACCCCGGCCCGTTGGTCCGTGGCGAAAAGCCACCGTGTGATCGTCTAGTTTCCCTAATTTCACCTAATAGGACCGCTGTGTTTTCTTCGTTGTGTTTACCGTAATTACCGCAGTCACCCCTGCTCTTTGATTGAGGTATGCCAGGATTACTATGGCCGAAACGGATGCGCAGAGAACCTACTGGGATTTTTCTTTTGTCGGAAAAGCGGGGAATTTAACTGAGACTTGTTGTTAACTGTGGACTTCCTGTCAGGGAGTTTAAAAGCGAGTGATGAGCGAGAGAACTCGTTTGCAAGGACGTAAAATGGTGAACGGCGAGATGGGCTGTGATTTTGCATAGAGAGTACAAAAAAAATGGAAAGCGAAGAGGGATCCCTTTCATGCATGTTTCAAACTATAATCCATTTCGGATTCCACTCTTTTGCACACCTGTGCTTTCTTTTTGTTTTTGTTTCGTTTACAGACTACCCGGTATATGCGGGAATGTCTTATTATTCCGTTTCGCTTTTATTTCGGTTACAGACTATCCGGTATATGCGGAAATGTCCGTGTGTTTAACTATTCAACGATTTTCCTTGCGTATTTTCCTTTTTCTATTTTCTTTGACTTCACTTCCAGCAACGGCTTGAATTAATTAAAGAATACAATCATGTTGTTTACAGACGACCCGGTATATGCGGGAATGTCTGTCTATTACCTATTCAATTTCTCTTACGAAATTATCGTGTATTTTCAACCGGGAGAATCACCCTGTATGTCTAGCTGCGTCGCCTGTGAATCTGGCGCGAGTTAAACATCGCGCCTGAAAGGCTGTTGGCATATTAGTTGCCTACCTATAATAGCGGTTCTTACTTCTTATTGTCCTCGGGGATGGAGACTCGGGCCGTTTAAGTTGGTTTTTAACTAGCGAGTGGATTCTAGTACGGGGTTGCCATTTCTCTTGAATGTTGAGTTAGTATCTTTATGAAATCGTTCTTTCCGATTCTCTTTTATTTAATGATTTTATTCACAGTTGATTTACCTGGGAGAGGGAATTGTTTCGCCTCCGTTTATTTTTACTGGGAGAGGGAATTATTTCGCCTCCGTTTACTTTTACTCGTGACCTGCTTGATAACTCATATTATTGTTATTTGGTAAACCTTGTTTGTTTACTTTGGTTTAACCTTTTGATTACCTTTTTGCCCCTGTGGGCTACCTGGCGAAGAATTGAAATGTTGGAATTTTTAGTTTGGTACCTCCTGGAACCGGCATGTTTGCGGATATCGAGACCAACCATCGATTCCACCGTGTTCCTGGTTTCTACCCCTAACTAGTCAGTACTGATAAAAATGCTGGAATTTGTAATTGGTACCTACTGGTGCCGGCGCTTGGTTTCGGGAATACAATTGTAACGAGACCAGCAATCGCCCCCACCGTGCTACCCAGTCTTGCCCTATATACCTGTTAACAGTACTGATGGTTATTCTATTGGTTGCAACTTGCAACCTGTTTGTTTTACCTTGCCTCTCGAGGCAATGAGTTATTTGATTGGTCATTAGAGTTTTTATATTGTTGCTTTGATCAACTGTGAATGTGAAGATTTTACTGAATACCTGGGTTGATTGCACAGGACAATTTTGTCTCTGTTTGAATAGAAGAGCTTCGGAAAAACGATCTTATAATGATACTTTGGTTTCTTGACTTTCCTTTTGGCTTTCCCATACTCGAGATTAATTTTGAGGTACTTTGGATTTTTATTTGTGAATTGCAATTCATGATCCTAACTTTATTTTTGTTATTGGACTCCCGATAGGTGAGGGCGTTTATTACACCTGACAACCTTGCGCTGTCCTGCTCTGAGGGTGCCTTTGCCCTGTTGCGATCTATGATTTTCACTTTAGAGAATCATGCTCTTTATTGGTACAACGAAGGTCTTCACCTGGACATCGAGGTGAATGCCTCCCCCAATCGTGATAATCGGGCACCTACTCTAACTCCTAATTGGGTCTTGTAATGGAATTTGTATTTTCTGATAATATTTGCGAAGTAGCAGATGCTACATCTGACAACCCTGCCTACTGTGACTGCTCGTTCCAGTTATGCGCTCACAATAGGATGAATTGAATAGCTCCTTTCACTTTCGTTTTCTATAATGTCGTATATTTTAAAGGGACTACTTCCTGCCTAACATTTGCGCTAAATAAAAACTCGGACTCTTCGAAGAATAGGATGATTGAATCACAGGCCGTTTTGTTTATAGGTTATTAATTCCTGACCTGGGTCTATTTTCGCTCCTAGCTCTATCTCGATTTCCTATACGTGAATATTTAATTATTTATTCCTGTTTCCTGCCTAACTTGGTTTATTTCTATTTATTGACGTAATTGCGTATAGGTACCTATTGTGGTGCCGCCTATACCTCGTTGATTATTTTGCCTGATTTAAAATGGAACCTGCGCTCATGGATTGGGCGAATCTGTTTAATTTTTTATTGATGTGGATTTTGTTTCGAAGAGAGATCTTCCCTGACTATTTTCTCAATGAATTTTCCCTAATTTGTGAAGGAAATTCCTTCAGGATAGGCGCTTTGCCATCTACTAGTGAATTGGTTCGAAGAGAAGTTGCCAACTGCGAATATTGAGTTCGCGATGCGAATGAAGTACGTTTTCTCGGGATTTCTCGGGATAGGTAAAGGAAGACTCGGCCGGAGTCCGCTATGATGCCATCTCTGGTAGAGTTTTATTAGAATTGTGATTAGAAATTGGCGTGAAACGATTGTTTTGCCCTTTTCGGGTTTTCAACTGGAATTTTTCCAAGGTAGATAAGGGAAATTCGACCGGAGTCCGCGAAAGCCATCTCTGGTCGAATTTTCAGGTTTAGATAAGGAGGTATCCCGGAGTCCGCCAAAGCCATCTCTGGGTACCGTATAAAGGGTTAGGAAGTCAGATACGACCTGCTCGGAAGCTGATCTCTATCTGCTTGGTTTGCTCTAAGACGTCTGCTTTTATAGCAGCAGCGGGCCGCTTTCTAAAACACGCCGCAACAATGCACCTTACTGGCACTGCCTTATGTCGTGATTCATTCCTTAATCGTATTTCCCTAATTACGAGACTTAGCGAGTTGACCTCGCGGCTACCTTACTAATTTGTTCTGAACTTCAACGACCTAAATTTTCCTCAAAATCGGTTGACGCGTTCTATACTTTTCCATTGTTCCTATCTATTATAATAACACCGGCTTAACTTTCACTTCGCGTTTACACCTGCTTGCCGTTTAGGTACCGGGATTCTTTTCCGGCTGCCTTCCTTTATTAATTCACTCTATCGTTTGGTGTACTTTTCATTATCGTAGGTGTAATAACTAATGAGTTACTTTTGTCTTTGCAAAGGCTTATTGTTTCATTCTGATTTCACCCGGTCTGTATCTTTCCGACCGTTCTTGTATGTAGGTCACCTATTATTCTCCTTCATCACGCGGACCGAGAGTGTCGCAACACAATGCCTGCCCTAACCATCTGGTCGTGTCTACCCCAGCCCGGCCGGTCCTTCCGATGTCTTTTTAAACCGCTGGAATGAGCGATTTCTCTTTTATGAATATTTAATGTGCTGGCGGGATCGTTTACTTGATGTAACGGCGCGTAGCCGTATTTAATTTCCTAACATAATTCTTGCACTGTTTGCTTTTGCGATTTGGGGCTGATTTAATAAGGGCGGAGGAAATATTTCCCTTATCATCCTACCTAGGTGCGATCCATTTCAATAGATAATTTTAAAACGGCTGATTAATTTAATTTTGAAGCAGGTAAGTATATAAAATCTTTACTTAAATTGAAAATTATTGAGGGCTTTAGGCAAAAAAGTCCCTTCTTAAAGTATGGTCTTTATTATACAGGGTGATCAGTTAAGAGTACGGAGCGGCGATATCTCGGTAACTATTGGTCCTAGAGCCTCAAATTAAAAATTTTCCAGACATAAGTGACCATGAGAAATTCAAGGAAAATATTTTCAAGATGGCCGCACTTCCGGAAATACCGGAAGTTGACACCTAGTTCTTTATTTAAACGGGAACACCCTGTAAAATATTATATTTTTTAAATGTCTGAAGAAATCGAATACAGGTGGTTTTCACCATTCGAATTTAGATTGAGTAGTTTACGAGTTATAAACAAGTGAAAATCTAGTTTGAACTCGGAATTCCGAGTTTAAAGTCGGAATTCCGAGTTTAAAGTCGGAATTCCGAGATTAAACTCGGAATTCCGAGATTAAACTCGGAATTGGGGCCGGGCCTAGCAGGTGTGCTATGATTGGTCCGCACGCAGGCGGCAAGTTCATAGGGGCGGCGGGCGGAAGTAAAAATCCGATCATAAATCATAACAATAACAAAAAATATCAAAATATCATGATAGACTTAGTTATTATAGTGTAGCACAAACATTACCTTTATAGTATTAAGTTCTGAATCCATACTGCACTAAATTTTTAATCCATCAATAGTCACTGGCTTGTTCCCGGCATTAGTCATCCTATATGTATTTTGTTATGAAAAAGGGCGGATAATTTTCAGTCGCCCTTGGACGCCGAATATCTTAGGATGGCTCTGACCGCGGAACGCCGAACCCGATTCAGCTTGTTTTATAATAAAAGTTTATAACGAAGGCTTTGACCATATATTGAGACCAGATGTTGGCTCTAACGTAACTCCATTCAACTCTACAGGGTGTTTCATCACCAGCAGACCGACATATAGCATAGGTAGGTATTATAAGTTTTTCAAGGCGATTCAGGATCTGGTATTGAAATTATTCTGAGACCCTTCGATGGGATGGAATTTAATGAAATTTGGTAGATATGCTCTGCTTAATGACACTTAATACCTCGCATTTTTCTTCGATTCGCAAACTGCAGGACCGTACTTAATTTTTCAGGTCTCTGTCGGTTTTCTTAAAAAGTTCACCCTGTATTATGCATTTTCTTCAAAGTTTAGTACCATTTTCTAAAAGTACATGAAAAATGCTACCTACAATTGCAGTAAAAAATTACTTTGCACCATTAAATTGAATTGAGAAGAAAATGAAAAATTTTTAGTTTTTTCAGAATTTCAATTTATGGTTGTTACTAATTTTCGAAAACCCAAATGTGATTTTTTTAAACTTATGTATTTTGTAGCTATTTCGAATAAATTTGCTTGATCTACAGATTTAGCCAAGATTAGGAACCACTCTAGACTTTTTCGAGCTAAAAATAAGTTTTAACAAGAAAAACAACTCAAGTTTTAACAAGAAAAACAACTCAAGTTTTAATAAGAAAAACAGCTAAAAGAAGAAATGGTAATTTTGATGATAACCTATAACAACACATAAGCGTATAAAAAATACAATTTTAGCACATAAACAAATAAGTACATAAGCGAAACAGAAAGAAAAATATCAAAAAAGTATGGTGGCCTGTTTGAACATTATATCTGCACAGAATTGCAGTTTTTCTTCCCAAAATTTGTGTTAATATTTTTCTTTCTGTTTCGCTTATGTACTTATTTGTTTATGTGTTAATGTGCTAAATTGTGTTACTTATACGCTTATGTGTTTGTTTGTCATTAAAATTACCATATCTTCGTTCAGTTGGTGTTCTTATTAACGCTTGAGTTTTTTCTTGTTAAAACTTATTTTTAGCTCTAAAAAAATCTATAACTTTCACTAATCTTGTCTAAATCTGCAGATCAAGCAAGTTTATTTGAAATAAATACAAAATATGCAAGTTTTAAGAAATAATATTTGATTTTTCGAAAATGCATTAACAAACATGCATTGAAATCCTGAAAAATTTAAAAGTTTTTATTTTGTTCTCGATTCAGTGTAATGGTGCCAAGTAATTATTTTTATCGCAATTGTAGCATTTTTAATGTAGTTTTAGAAAATGGTTTAAACTAAACTTTGAAAAAATACATACAGGGTGAACTTTTTGACAAAACCGATAGAGACCTAAAAAATGAACTACGACCCTGCAGTTTTCGAATCGTCGAAAAATGCGAGGTATTAAGTATAACAAAAATTTCGGCAAAATGCATGAATCACCCTGTAACATCGAAACGAAGGGCCTCAGAAAAATTTCAAAACCAGATCCCGAATCATCTTGAAAACCTACACCAACCCTTAAGCTATGTCGGTCTGCTGGTGAAACACCCTATACATATATTGTGCGGTAACGCTAAAATGTACCAGTATGAATGCAGCTATTGCTTAGTGTGATTAACATTTTCGTACTTGTTTTTTCAAAAAAAAAATTTCTCGAACCCCCCTGATTTTCGGGGGATATTATATTTCGCTCCACTAAGCCTCGCGGTGCAGCAGAACTTACCTAATCTAAAATAACGTTTCTATTGGTGTTTAATTTTTACCTACAAAAAATTGGTTTTTGCCTTCCCAATGGTAGACATTTCTTCTTAAGAGGGGGGCGAGGGGCGGCAATTTGTGTATCGCCACGCAAACGGCCAATAGGCTAGGCTCCGCCCCGAATTCCGAGTTTAAACTCGGAATTCCGAGTTTAATCTCGGAATTCCGAGTTTAATCTCGGAATTCCGACTTTAAACTCGGAATTCCGACTTTAAACTCGGAATTCCGAGTTCAAACTAAGAATTCCGACTTTAAACTCGGAATTCCGAGTTTAAACTCGGAATTTTAAAAATAAAACTCGTGTGGCGCTTCTACGCCTTCGTACTATCCCAACTTTTCATATTTTATCCCACTAAATGGCCGTATTCATCAAACTTCAAAATATAACTCTGGGGTTATATTTTGAATTTTCTGACAGCTTATTGGTCTAATGCTCAAAGCCTACGAACGCTACGAATTTTAAACCAATGACATGTTCCAAAATATAACCCCAGAGTTATATTTTGAAGTTTGATGAATACGGACATTTAGTGGGATAAAATATGAAAAGTTGGGATAGGGACATGTAAACCGTTTTTAGATATCTTGAGCCGTTCTAGTTCTACACTGCTTTGAAATTTAAATTTTAATACAGGGTGATGAAAACTATCCGATTTTTCATCACCCTGTATTAAAATTTAAACCACACATAGTAGGATACAATGTGAAAAGTTAGGATAGGGACATGTAAACCGTTTTTAGATATCTTGAGCCGTTCTAGTTCTACACTGCTTTGAAGTTGAAAATTTTCGATCTTCACTTGTTTATAACTCATAAACCGCTCAATCGAAATTCCAATGGTGAAAACCACCTGTATTAGATTTCTTCAGGCATTTAAAAAATATAATATTTTACAGGGTGTTTCCGTTAAAATAACGAACTAGCAGGTGTCAACTTCCGGTATTTCCGGAAGTGCGGCCATCTTCAAAATATTTTCCTTGAATTTCTCATGGTCACTTATGTCTGGAAAATTTTTAATTTGAGGCTCTAGGACCAATAGTTACCGAGATATGGCCGCTCCGTACCCTTAAACTGATCACGCTGTATAATCAACGTTTCGACCAAACAATTTGGGTCATCTTCGGGATTCTAGAATGACAAAAAGGAAACAGTTAACGATATAGCAGTTACATTTTTAAGACAACTTACAACAATTTGACCAATTAAATAGGTCTGGAAACATGTTGGTAATTTAAATTAATAAAAAAAAATTTAAATTTCATCAAATTTTTTCTTTGAACAGATGTTATGTGAGTGAAAATTTATAATAATTAATTATTACTTAACAGTATTAAGACAAGGAACAATTAGAAATAGTATAATAATTACAAAATTTTAATTGATATTATTATTTAAAAAAATAATATTAGCTAGATCGTCAATTTTTGTCCATTGTTTTTTGATAATTTTTGTTATGTATGTCTGTTAATTTTGTTGTGTAATAATATGGAGTTGTATATAATATACAGGGTGTTAACTACCAACTAGTACAAAATAAAGGAGATGATTCTGCGACTTTATTCTAAGAAAAAAGGTTTATATTAAAATGGGCCCGCAAACGCATCGTTTTCGAGATACAAAGTTCAAAAAAATTGTTTTTTCTTACTTTTTTTGCGATATCTCAAGACCCGTTTGAGGTACAGGCTCCAGCTTTTGTACAGATTTTTACATTAATAATAGCTATACTTTCAAGGCTCCAAACTAAGATATGCCAGTGGTGGAGATTTTAGGGTTGCGTAAGGGTTTCACCCTAACTTTTAAGGCACTGGAAAAATTGTAATTTTGAGAGCAAATTTCAAAGCGCCAATGTTTTTTACACAAAAAAGTACACCTAGTCAAAAGCTGTAGAAGCCACCGTTCTCGAGAAAAAAGGCATTTTATGATCAAAAACGTACAAAATTCAAACATTTTATACCCGTCTGTTGGTAAATACCAGTGAATCTGGCAACACTGCATGACCATCAGCTGTTCGGAGGGACCATCATGGATAAAATAATTACCTAGCTTCAAAAATGAAACTAATTTTTATTCCATTCTTGTTTTATCATTTTTGACAAACTGATTAGTCGCATCGCATCCAGAGACAACATACTATAAAGAGACCGTCAGATCGACGGACGAAAATGGGTACACTGTTCACGCGCATTCCGGTAGCGCATCGCGCATTGCGGACGATTTCTAAACTAAAATGAAGCTGCCTTTAGATCTAAATTCTCATTTTGACACAATTTTGACTCATTCTGACGTTTAGTTTTGCAATTATGTAAAATTTGATTTATTTAATTTGAGTATTTTATCAAACTAATAATAAATTTTAGATGAAACTTTACCTTAAAAGTATTTAGAAATATAATTTATAATAATTTACCCAATTAATAACAGTATAACGTAAAACTTTCGCATATTTGTTGACTTTTTGAAAAGTAAGTGCAATATGCTGTTTCATGCTCTTGTAAGTAATAAAAATTATTTTAAATAAATCGAAAAAACTCTTTCTGAATGCGAAATAATTGTTTTAGGCACCATGCACATTCTGTCTGCGTCTTGGTTTAAAAGCAGTTCTAATCACAACGATGGATTGATCAAAGTTATGAATACAACACCCAAGAAAAACTGCATTAAAACACTATTAGAAGGTAGATAAACGAATACAAATCTTTTGAGATGCTGAGATTCTGAGGTGCTGCGGTGTGTTATCTTCTCTGTTTAGACTTAATTAGTTTGGTACATTATACTATTATTGGGCATTTTATTATGTAAAGAAGTTCATGTGAACGGCGGGCCCTCTTCGGAGCTGGAAACCTCAAATAATGGGCCGCTTATTTGTTGCCCGAAAAACTTTCTTTGAAAATATTCTTTGATAAAAATAAGTATTTTTTGTTTCTTGGTGTTTCTCTGCTAAAACTCTTCCTTCTCAGTAAAAGCATCAAATGAAGGTCTATGAATTCTTTGTCTTGATATTTTTTACAAAAGAAGGAAGCAGTATGAAGAAAAAGTTTGCTTATTTTTGTCTAAAAAATTTGCGTAAATTTTTTCTTAATTTTTGAGAATAAGAGGGCTAATCATCTGTAGAAGGATAAATCGCCTTCTGACTCTTGGAGGTTTTCTTTAAAATACCTGCTGCTTCACTTGAAACTAATCAATCAAAAAAAATTATATTTTTATAATTTTTTTCAGAGAGATCCTTTTTCGGCTTCCCTCTTGAAGAAGGAAGCCGATCTTCACATCTTAACCAAGCGACGGCGTCTGCGGTGCACGATCCAGCAGATGATGGCTGGAATGCCTTTTATGTTAAAATTATTAACAACAATATTATTATAATAATTTTTTTTTCCTGGAAAAGTCTTTCCATGTTGAGAAAACTGGTTAAATAGAAGCATATCTTCTGTAAAAACTGGACCTGTATTTATGTGAAGAAAATTTTGTAGGAAGCATTTGTTACAATTATGAAGTATACTCGCATATATATTGTGCATCTATTAAGAATAAAGAAGTTTTATATTGATGCCTCGAAGTTTATTTGTTGAAGTGGCGACACTTTAACCGTAAAAATAATGTTTCAAATAATAATTAGGTATAAATTGAAATTTGAATGTCCCGCGCTTACCAATGATATCTCCGGTAGCCCAGGTAGTCGCCACCGTCGCAGGTTACCTAGAGTCTAACGTGTAATAAACTAAACGACAAAAATAAGCAAACTTTTTCTTCATATACTGCTTCCTTCTTTTGTAAAAAATATCAAGACAAAGAATTCATAGACTTTCATTTGATGCTTTTACTGAGAAGGAAGAGTTTTAGCAGAGAAACACCAAGAAATAAAAAATACTTATTTTTATCAAAGAATATTTTCAAAGAAAGTTTTTCGGGCAACAAATAAGCGGCCCATTATTTGAGGTTTCCAGCTCCGAAGAGGGCCCGCCGTTCACATGAACTTCTTTACATAATAAAATGCCCAATAATAGTATAATGTACCAAACTAATTAAGTCTAAACAGAGAAGATAACACACCGCAGCACCTCAGAATCTCAGCATCTCAAAAGATTTGTATTCGTTTATCTACCTTCTAATAGTGTTTTAATGCAGTTTTTCTTGGGTGTTGTATTCATAACTTTGATCAATCCATCGTTGTGATTAGAACTGCTTTTAAAGACGCAGACAGAATTGTGCATGGCGCCTAAAACAATTATTTCGCATTCAGAAAGAGTTTTTTCGATTTATTTAAAATAATTTTTATTACTTACAAGAGCATGAAACAGCATATTGCACTTATTACTTTTCAAAAAGTCAACAAATATGCGAAAGTTTTACGTTATACTGTTATTAATTGGGTAAATTATTATAAATTATATTTCTAAATACTTTTAAGGTAAAGTTTCATCTAAAATTTATTATTAGTTTGATAAAATACTCAAATTAAATAAATCAAATTTTACATAATTGCAAAACTAAACGTCAGAATGAGTCAAAATTGTGTCAAAATGAGAATTTAGATCTAAAGGCAGCTTCATTTTAGTTTAGAAATCGTCCGCAATGCGCGATGCGCTACCGGAATGCGCGTGAACAGTGTACCCATTTTCGTCCGTCGATCTGACGGTCTCTTTATAGTATGTTGTCTCTGGTAATAACGCACTGAAAAAGGATTCCTCGATTTCTATTCGTGTTATTATTTTGTTTCATTTTTCAAACATCGCTTTTTTCCACTTGATGCCTACGCCTGTGACCAAATGTGCCAAAAATATGACATCCAGCTGTTCAAACATAACCGTGTTAAATAAACGTCAACCATAGAGAAAGATAATATAATAGAGTGTTCGATTACACGTTAGACTCTAGGTAACCTGCGACGGTGGCGACTACCTGGGCTACCGGAGATATTATTGGTAAGCGCGGGACATTCAAATTTAAATTTATACCTAATTATTATTTGAAACATTATTTTTACGGTTGAAGTGTCGCCACTTCAACAAATAAACTTTGAGGCATCAATATAAAACTTTTTTATTCTTAATAGATGCACAATATATACGAGTATACAATAATTGTAACAAATGCTTCCCACAAAATTTTCTTCGCATAAATACAGGTCCAGTTTTTACAGAAGATGCTTCTATTTAACCAGTTTTCTCAACGTGGAAAGACTTTTCCAGGAAAATAAAATTATAATAATAATATTGTTGTTATTAATTTTAACATAAAAGGCATTCCAGCCATCATCTGCTGGATCGTGCACCGCAGACGCTGTCGCTTGGTTAAGATGTGTATACCTATTGCTACGATCCACCGAAGTAGTAGGTCACGTAACTGAGTCCTCTTCAAAAGGGAAGCCGAAAAAGGATCTATCTGAAAAAAATTACAAAAAACTAATTTTTTTTGATTATTAGAGTATAGTTTCCAGTGAAGCAGCAGACGTTTTAAAGAAAAACTTCAAGAGTCAGAAGGCGATTTATCCTTCTACAGAGGATTAGCCCTCTAATTCTCAAAAATTACGAAAAAATTTACGCATATTCTTTAGACAAAAATAAGCAAACTTTTTCTTCATACTGCTTCCTTCTTTTGTAAAAAATACCAAGACAAATAATGCATAGACCTTCATTTGATTTTACTGAGAAGGAAGATTTTTAGCAGAGAAACTCCAAGAAACAAAAAATACTTATTTTTATCAAAGAATATGCCTGAATTTTTTCAGAGTTTTTCGGGCAACAAATAAGCGGCCCATTATTTGAGGTTTCCAGCTCCGAAGAGGGCCACGTGAACTTCTTAGTTAATAAAATGCCCAATAGTAATGTACCAAACTAAATAAGTATAAACAGAGAATAAGATAACACACACCGCAGCATCACCTCAGAATCTCAGCATCTCAAAAGATTTGTATTCGTTCATCTACTTCATCTACCTTCTAATAGTGTTTTAATGCAGTTTTTCTTGGGTGTTGTATTCATAACTTTGATAAAATGATAAATCCATCGTTGTGATTAGAACTGCTTTTAAACCAAGACGCAGACAGAATGTGGTTCCTAAAACAATTATTTCGCATTCAGGAAGAGTTTTTTCGGTTTATTTAAAATAATTTTTCTTACCTACAAGAGCATGAAACAGCATTGCTTGCACTTACCTTTCAAAAGTCAACAAATATGCGAAAGTTTTACGTTATACTGTTATTAATTGGGTAAATTATTATAAATTATATTTCTAAATAGTTTCAAGGTAAAGTTCATCTTAAATTTATTATTAGTTTGATAAAATACTCAAATTAAATAAATCAATTTTTACACAATTGCAAAACTAAACGTCAGATTATGTCAAAATGAGAATTTTTATCTAAAGGCAGCTTCATTTTAGTTTAGAAATCGTCCGCAATGCGCGATGCGCTACCGGAATGCGCGTGAGCAGTGTACCCATTTTCGTCCGTCGATCTGACGGTCTCTTTTATAGTATGTTGTCTCTGACGTCAACGAGTGAATGCGGCTACCCTAGTAAGCGTCAGTGTCGGCAATGCAGGTTCCCTACCGTAAACCGGTTTCCCCGACCACTGACGGCGTCTATTAATAATTATCAAGCTTGGTACGAGGCCACTAATTGAAAAAGAATATGACGTTTTACAAGATAATTTTATTGACAACTTTGATTAATGACTGTTTTCTTTCAGTCAGTGTCAGTACTGTCAGTGGATCCAGTTCAGTCAGTTCAGTAGTTCAGTTTCAGTGTTCGTTCACTGTTCACTTCACTGTTCACTGTCACTGTTCAGTTCACTGTTCACTGGAAAAGTAAAATGGTTTTGTTGTTGTCGTTTATTGTTTACTAATACATATAATTATTAATTTTCGTAAAATAAAATTTTTTATCAATAAACGATAAAATATACAAGAAACGCGTCGATAAATTTACTGAATTTAATAACTTACCACTTGCGTTGCAATATTTGAATTCAATAGGTACAAAATACTTTTAGACCTTTACATTTTTTTTTTGCAAACTGTTCGTTTTTCATTTTAGTGATTTAGTGTTACCATTACCAGTAACTTTTCACTTTTCTACTGTTTCCCTGTTCTGATTTGGTGTAATATTGATAATTACCCATTATAATACTTGAAAAATGGAAATTACATGGCCAATTCATTTAAAATTTACCTAAATATAAGAACTCCAGGCTAGTGTATATTAATAGAGTGCCGGAGAATGACAATCCCTAGGTTTCAACAGGATGGAATGTGAATTATTATACGATTGCCGCTCGATTTATAATGATCACGTACACGTAAAAATGCTGGAAAAGATTTATTCAAGGACTGAGTGAACATTAAACATGATTACACCTTTCGACGACTTCGTTTACCTGGTAAATAACGTTCTCTTAGGAGAGGAACCAGTAAGTCGCTGCTTTTTCCTATCATTTTCACGTCCTCTCGCTGAAATACTCTCTCTTATCGGGGGATTCACCAGCACGAGCAAAGACTGAGTGTCTCGTGAATTCCCCTACCAAGACCGGAGTCGTAAAATTAACTAACTTTATTTTTCAGACTATCGAGGACTTCATTCTCTTGATTGGAACCGTAGTGGCTTTTGTAGCATTTGTTCTGTGGTGTTGTTTCCCCGTAGTGCCGAAGGATGCCCAGCAACCGCTGAACTACGAAGGCAAAGATTATCACCTCAAGTATTACAACCAGAGGAAATCCGATTATTGCTCTACGTAATCTCTACTTTTCCTGTACACATTTAAGCTCTTTTACATCTTCTTAAAGGTATATCGTTGCTGTTTCCTTGATACAATCAACCGGTTGGTTTTATCATGCCAAGCGGGACAACCTTTTCATTAATTATTAAAGAAGGCAATTGCAAAGATGTCCCATTTCTTATGTAATGTGTGGGTTCAACAAAGTCATGGTCATACTTTAATGATAAGTGTATTCGTTATTCATTCTGATGTCAAAAGTATCTGTATTTGAACCACAATAAAGCTCCTCATCTGGTCAAGGTCGAGTTCAATCAGGAAGAATTGTGTCATTGGCGAGTTCTAAAATGCTGTTACCTGGATTATAATATCATGCTAATTAAGTGCTCTCACAATTTTGGAAAATTACAACTGATCTGCCAATTAAAAGATTAGCTGTAAGAATAAAACAATTTTCAAAATTCAGCTCGCTTGTAGTTAAAACGCTTTTTGAAGGAAAAACCATTTAAGTGAATTAGGTAGGTACTTACTTCGGTAAGTTTTTTCATAAAAAAAAACTCAACACTTTGTTGAAGTTTTTATTATGAGCTTGATTGAACATGGAAAATTATGAAAACGTGTTTTTTAATTAGCAGATCAGTTGTTTTCTCTACAACTGTGTGCACTTAATTAGCACCTCCTAATCATCCATTCATAAAATTTTGAGATCAACTGAATGGATACAAATGCCAAATAAAATATTTAAGGAGCATTAGGGGGAATCATATTAGATAAGAAATGGGTGTATCCCACATTTATATTTTTAATAAACCGGCACTTTGGGCAATCGAAATAAAATATTGCAGAAATAAATGTTTCCGCATAATATTTTTGAAAACTTAACTAGTTTCAGTTAAACAGGAAATTACTATACCGGGTGTCCCAGACTTAATTGACCAGGCCAAATACAGGTTGAGTGAATCGAGCCGAATAAAAGGCATATTATTATAATTTTTCAAGCTGTATAACATGACAGCATGAAAACAACTCCCACTCCAACATCCCCTTAGTTACAGCCCCCACCCTTTAAAAAATGAATAGCACCCTGTATATATTTTTGTATATTCAAAACCAGTATTCGATTGTCTACTCAGATGATTTTTCAGATTCAAAATTGGTTGAGAAATAACCAAGAAAAGGTTCATCAAGGTGGTCATGACTTTTTATCTGAACTTTCTCTGAATGACTTTAGCTGTCAAAATTTATCAATATTTTGATCATAGTTTTTAATTAGCAGGTCACAGTCATCATTAAGGTTCATGATAAAGTGCTTTGTCTCTTGTTTTATTTTTGAAAATTTCCCAATAAATCAGAATTATTAAATAAATTGTTTGGACTTTAATTATAATAATAACTATCACCTGCCTGTTAAAAACTATGACTAAATTTTGACAGCAAAAGTCATCCAGAGAAAGTTAAGATAAAAAGTCATGACCATCTTGATGAACTTTTTCTTGGTTATTTCTCAACCAATTTTGAATCTGAAAAATCATCTGAATAGACAATCGAATACTGGTTTTGAATATACAAAAATATATACAGGGTTCTATTCATTTTTCAAGGGTGGGGGATGTTGAAGTGGGGGTTGTTTTCATGCTGTCATGTTATACAGCTTGAAAAATTATATTATGCCTTTTATTCGGCTCGATTATCTCAACCTGTATATGAGATACGGCCTGGTCAATTAAGTCTGGGACACCCGGTATAATGTAAACTTATCTTGCTCTCTAATGCTGTGATTATTATTTGTTAAACTGATTTAAAATTATTATTAAAATATTATTATGTTGAAATGATATTATGTTTGTTGAAAGTGATTTTTTTATATGTATATTTATATTAATTTGTTAGACTGATTTATTGTTTAATTGTTGGATAATTTTCCAGAAGACTGACTTATCATTAAAATAAAAGTAAATTCACTCCAATAAATTTATTTTGTAACTGAAACAAGTTACAATAAGTTAGCCCATGTTTTGGTTTTTAGAGAGAAGGATCAATGAAAAAGTATAGACTGAAAGCCAACACGGTTAATATTTCTCTTCACTTGTATAATATTACAGTATTCCCACATTGTTGAATCTCACATTTTTTTAAAACTCTCGGTGTCTTCACATATGTAATAATCTATTTTCAATTACATAATGTGTTGTTTACATGAATCCATAGAATATTTAAGAACTGAGAATGTTCTTGAATAAACTGTGGGAAATCTTGAAGGAGCAATAATTTGTAGATTTGTCACTGCTACTATTTAACTTTCTTGCCGCTTTATTTTAATTAATTATTTTCGGCTCCAGATTTTGAAATATTTGAGAGAAATTGCACCAAAAATTAAAAAAACGAACAGAATAAATATCAAGGGGACTCCATCAGCCAGATGTTTTTAACTGATTAATAGTTAACACTTACTTGCTAACTTCTGGTATTTATAGGGTGGTATTTCAAGGTTAGTTATGGTCAGTGAGTGCAATTCTAAAACATTGATTGCTTATCAACAATCAAATGTTAGTCTCTTGTCAGGGATACCATCAGATCTCATTGCTTCGACCCACTAGCATAATATAACAATCCATTATTTTTGTGAAGTCTCAAAAAATCATTAAAAAAAAATTGAATAAGCAGTTCTTCTCATCGACAATAATATTCATTTGATGATCGCATGGAAATAGATCTCATATCATATTCTGAGTAGGATATATGAGAGACAAAGACACCACTTGAAACAATATTTTGACTACTTCATATTTTATTAAATATTTATATCTGCCACAGTCAATAAAATAAATGTCATGCAAACTCCCGTGACATATAAAAAATATAAAGGAGACCCTAAACTAAAAAAATTTCACACAAGGCTTTAGGAGTTTTGCATTAATTTAGAAATTTATAACGGTTCTGTTCTTTGTTATTGGCATGTTAATGTAAATATTCCTAACGCTCAGTTTTCATAATTATATTTATGTTATGTTACTGCTATTAAAAAAATTCTGAATACAATGATTGACAGTGATATTGTAATGTAAGCTTTATTCATGTAAACAGTTTAATGTATAAATAAAATTTATCATTATAATCTGATTTTTTATTATTACAAATCATCGCAAGCAGGGTATTGGTCTCTGGGTGTTGATAAATGATCTTCATGGTCGATTTCCAAGCAAAAACTTTCATCCGGTGAAACCGGAATCAAGTCCATTCGTTTCTCATGCTTTGGGTTGATGTTGCTCTCGATCGAGATGGTTTGATTATAAACCGGCTAAAATTTCAATTCATCATCAGAATAAATTCCTTAAATAAAATCTGCCCCTTACGCAAATATCCAAATCGTACATATAAGTACTGTGCATAGGCAAGCTGCCACCGATCATGACCGCTTGTACTTCTTGATTATGCATTTTTTTTATTTGGTATCTAAACATTTTCTCGGTCGTTCTCGCTATAAATCTCATTTCCTTGTAAGCTTGCAACGCATCAGGAAGGAACGTTTCTTTTATATCGTGATAGAGGGTTTTCTCTTTGATCACTTCTCTTTGACTATGTCTCCTTAAAAGATCTCCCTGCGATTCTTTCAAATATTCACCCCACTTGTGGGCTCTTTGGATTAGCGTCATCATCAACATACCATCGACGGCGATGGGCCTCACGCCTAAATCAACAAACTATTGTTATTACAGGAAATTAACAACTTTTTAAATAAAATCTACCTGATTTCATAACGTCGTTCAATAGTTCTTTCCATATTTCTCCTAATTTAAGCGCTACATAATTTTCGGCCAATAATAATGTCATTTCGTCTTCAATTGAAAGGTCTTTTTGTTGCATATTGTAACATTCGTCGGCTGTTTCAACTATGTCTTTATATCTTACGTAGAGTATTTGAATAAGCGCATAAACTTTTGGACGGACACTGAGCAATAAATCCAGAATTGCTGGGCTACTGTTAGGGGGCTTATTAAGAGTTATTTCTTTTTGGAATTCACCCATTAGGGGGTTTTCTGGATCTGTAATTGTTTTACATAAATAAATGGATTTAAATGTTATAAGATCATTATAACAGTGGATATTGTAAAGACCGGTCAAGTGAAGGGTTCCGTAACCGTCAAGTCAGATTTTTTCATTGTTTCCAATATAAAAAAAGCCATTAGAGAATACGATATAGTTCACGAGAACAACTCTGACAGTATGATGTCTGTGTGGTCGGCTTGGTTAGAGCCCAGTTTTCCTGGCTGAGGTCCCCGGTTTGAACCGAGCTTGTGACTTTGTTCTCAACGCAACATAATTTTAAATTTAAATAAAATTCCCATCATCAAGGGTAACAGTCTATAAAAACCAGTCTGTAAAGCAGTAAGGTCATGTCCCGTAGTAGCGCACAAACAAATGTTTTTCTTTTCATATTTACTTACCCAAAATAAAGCCATTATCATCCATTTGGGTTCCAATAAATTTACAACTATCACGAAATATTTCTAATAACATGCTGAGAAACGTTTTACCATTTTTGCCTCTCCAAGTAATGCAGTAAGGTACTGATAATTCCTCTTCGCAGATATCCACTAGTATGCCCAAAGCAACTATTTTAATTTGAAGCGCTCTACACTAAAAAAGTATATAACTACGCTCTCATATTCAAAGTAACATTTACATAGGCAATTATTGAAGAACATACCGGGACGTAATCGATTAGGTCTAGTAATTTGTAAATTCCATCTTTTTTTATGAATTCCTTCAAGGTCTCATTGCACCAAACCACGCTTTCCCAAATAAAGTCCAATACGCAAATAATGAATCTGACTTGAATATCAGAATCGCTCGATTCCATAGTTAAGATTCGATCTATATAGTCCAGGCTGAGATTTATGATACTGGGGTGTAATAAGGCTTTGTCCTGCGAAAGATTTTTCAAACAGCAAAATATGTAGGAAAAGGCTTGCTGAAGTGGTATCGTTAATTTGCAGTTTAAAGCACGGCGCGACTGAGCTGCAAAATGCCCAATTTTGATTGTTTTTACTAATTACTATTGAAAAAAGAGTAAATGGAATTTAATATTAACTTTTAAAGCAGTTTGAACATAGTGGTGCAAATTCAAATAGCTGCGCGTTTTAATCGATTTCGTGAGTATTCTGACAAACGTTTCACGACACCCGCCTATTTAACCCAACCGCAGGCTTCAAAATTCCAGACCCCCTAGCCGCTTGCCTATTCTGACTGGCTACATCACGACAAGGTCCGCGTTTCTGACCGCGTTAATTATTGATATTTGAAGTGTCATATTTTCCACACTAATTACTCTTTTAACGATATTGAATATCTACTTCTATGCAGTAAAAAGAATGTGTAAGTCCCCTATTCTGCTAAATTTACCTAGAAGAATTTCGGTGCCTCCAAGGTCATGGATTTTTTTTGTAAAATCAGGTTTTTGGACTCTTATGCACGTCTTCAATAGTTGCGCTCCTAATATAAATAAGTTGACGTCATAATTTTCATTATTGTACGTTCTTAAAATGTCCAGTATACTAAAAAAAGGGATCGTTAAGAGTGGGCAATTGAACAGTAAAGTTCTGTTGGTAAGCATGGTACTAAAAAAAAAAACATGAAATTTACAGTGAGAACGTTTGTAGTCCCCCTGACCTTAAATTTTTAACCGAATGAGATAAAGATAGACTTTGACACAAAAAATAGGGACAGTGTTGTACCTTGGAACGTTTCAATTTTTAAGCATACTGGCGCTATCTAGTGGCTATCATAAGCACTACATGGCATCACTGAGCACCGAAGCAAGCTACATGTACTAAAAGTGCTATTATCAGTGTATGATATTTTCCAAATGACATTTTATAATTCTCGTCTTAAAAGTATTTTTATCAATATATTTATAGTGTCTCTCTCATAATAAGTTGTATCAATGTATGACAGTAGTCTCAGAATTCAAGTAGCCATAGCCTAGGAATATTAGGTTGGGTTTTTTCCACCATTACATGTTATTATATCGGGTGATCCACAAAATTTTTCATCAAGTAGTGCCTTGGAAAAAATGAAGCATGAAGAGAAATGGCCAACTTCCATTCATCTGACAGCATCCTTCCGGAATCCGGATACTCCAGATGCAGCACACTGATGAGCTCCAATAGAGCGAAAGACGTGTCTGTGCTTGTTCTGGTACTCTGGCTGGCTTTGCTGTTGGATGTGGAAGCTCTCTATATTGGAGTTTTGGGCACTGCCAGCATGACAACTGTTATGGACGATGGAGGAACGCTCCGAACCCACCTAACAGGCTAGTAATTGCACTTTATGAGAACACTTTAAATGAGAAAAATGGCCTTTCAATATGCCAAGTCAGATAACCTTAATTATCTTCGGCAGTGAGATGATAATCAACTTGCTGTTGCTGAATGGATGAGGGGATTCCTGAAAAAATTTAGTATTCATATTTCTCCCTACGTTTATATTTCCAAGGGTTCACTTCAAAGGCTATATGATTAAAGGTGCATCTATTGGTAGCAAGGGCAGTGCTAATCAATCAGGGTGGTCAAACGAAACACTGTTTTTAGAATGGCTAGATTTTTTAATTTGCAAACCATCTGTTGAAGAACCTGTTTTACTAATTCTCGACAACTACGAGAGCCACTGCAGCATATCTGTAAAGAAAAGGCTCGTACTAATGGTGTGAAAATGTTGACTTTCCCCGCCTTTCCCGCCACATACATCACACAGACTCCAGCCACTTGACCGCACAGTATTTCGTAAAATAAATTACAATAAAGCAGTTAGTGACTGGATGTCTATAAGTCCAGGAAAACATTTCAAGTGGACGATTTTCTTTCTGCTCACTCAACAGACAGACAAGATCCACACGTTAATGAATCAGCAGATCAGAATCCAAATTCGTCCATTATGGAGGCTTGTCAGAATAACATCGTATTGAGCCCAGAATGTATATGAGTATTTCCAAAAGCAGCACCACGAAATCCAACCACCAGAGGAAGAAAAAAAGGGAAATTCAACAATTCTAACCGAAACCCCAGAAAAAACTCAAAGTTAATAGAAATTTTACTTTAGAAGAAAGCGATGAAGAGGACATGGACTGTCATATATCTCTAAGGGGATCTTCCGATGACGACTACGATATTCATGAAGAAGCTAAAGAAAAAGAAAATGAAGAAGAGTTTATTAGTCTAGCCACAGGTCAGAAATTGACAAAAGATGTCTTGGCTCTCCCAGATGTTGTTCAAGAAATTGGTCAATATGTAGCATTCCTGTATCAAGGTGAAGTGTATTCAGGAAAAATTATTAAACGCGATGATGAAAGCGTTACCTACTACCAATGCAAAAATCTTTGAAATCATGGAAGTGGCCAGAAAAACCTTCTTTCATATCTTTGGAAAGACGTTATTGGTTCTCTGAAACCTCCCACTAAAGTCTCAAAGCGGGGATTTTATCAAAATCCGGAATGTAACAAATTGCCCATGCTCTAGAATTTATATGAACATGTTGATGTTTACTTTTTCTTTACAATGAAGAATAATATTATATTTTTTAATAAAACAATATTCTTGGCCTACAGTAATATTTTTATTCAGCTATGTTCAGAGGTACACGATGCGATGTTCCTAGGTACATTAAGGTACTGTACCTTGGAACATTTTGCAGTCACATATACAGGGTGATCAGTAACTCGCGCACTTCGAATACAGGGCGATATAGAGCCCATTAAAATTAAGGATATTCTGAAAAAAAATTTAATCCAACGGTTGGTTTTCAAGTCTTCCGAGTTTAAAGGTAATTTTTTCAATAACTGATAAAAATTAATGAAAAATTTAGGTTACTGTAATGTCTGGAACGGATACCATATAATTCATCAATTTTTTTTTCACAAAACCTTTTTACAGAGGAATTGAGAATGTTGCAAATTGATAAAATACCTAAATCTGAACGAAATTTGAAGTTTGGCAACCGCCTAAAGTCAACTTAGAATATAAAATATTCAAATGCCTTCGTTGCTATGGAAATAAAAATAATAACAATACCATCTAACCCGAACTTATTCACATGTTCAGTGCAGTGTTGCCAACTTTTTTTACAAAAATGGCCATATCTTTGGAAGAAAAGAACTTACAACACTGCAGTAAGAAAATTTACCACTCTTAAAAAGTGAAGTTTACCGCAGCATGCTCTGAGTGCGCGAGTTACTGATCACCCTGTAAAAAAATAGATTGAAGGCAACAGTTTTTAAAAATTATTTTTAAATATGCTCTAGAGATTGCCATTTACAGAAAAAAATAGTTCGCATCAATATTGCAAAAATGTTTCGTAAAATCCTCTATTTAGTGAAAATTGTTCCAAGGTACAACACTCTCACTGGTCTCCCTAAATAAAATGTCATGAATTTTACTACTTTTTGATGTAAAACTGAATTTTATGTCAAAAAGTAGTAAATTCATGATATTTTTGATATAGTTTTTGTTTCAAAGTTCTATCTCATTCGGTTAAAAATCCTAGGTCAGGAGAGAGGACTCTCACTCGAGTGATTTGAAACACGAGAAAAAAGATGTTGTGTCACGGCTCTAACCGCTTCTCCAACAATCATTATTAGCCTTATAGCCTTAAAATTTACGTTTCTAGTCCTTGATAATTTTCAAAATCTTCAGGCAGATCAGCAACTAACACTTGAATGACGGACAATGAGATCAGCATTAAAGAACAATGTTGTTCTTTCAACCAATTAATGGTTTTATCTCTAGAAAGCAAATTTAATAAGCCCAGCATCACTTTTGATTGCAAAAGAATCTGAAAAATATTCAAATATGGTGGTAGCAAATCATTAAATTTTTTTTAAATAGCGTATTATACCTTCACATTGGGACATAATTTTAAAAACATTGGTAGCATTAGGAGGAGCGTTTTTTTGAATCTATAATCGCCTTCCCTTGTTGTAAATTTTACATTTGCTATAAAAGGATCGTGTGGGGTTATTTCGGTAGAGACGGCTAACTGAGCTATATCTGAGTAACATAATGGAACGTTAAAATAAATAATTTAAAGGACAAAATATAAAAATACCGATAGCAAAACCTGACTTAACGAAATCGGCATATTTGAAAATATCCATCAATTCGATCAAAATTGCAAGCAAATCGTTTTTCTTTACGGGCTTGTAGCTATGAAGAAGAGATACTCTAAATGAGTAATGCAAACTCCTGAAAAATAATCTCTCGTTAGTTTTTCAGGAGACGAACAGCCAGTATTATTATAAAGGGTCATTAAGTTAACGGGCAGATTTCTGGGACCGTTTCTAGAAAATGTATCGACCATAGGTAATTGAATGATTCTTGACATAAAAGTTATTGCAAAAATGTTAATAAAAGTTATTTGACGTTGATATTAGCTTTAAAAATGGTATTTGAAATCTGTCCGTTAGCTTAATGGACCTTTATAATACTGGCTGTAAAATATATTTTTAATTAACGTATTTAATGTTAATGTATATAACTGGATATTGACTAAAAAATTAGCAACAAAAAGTTCAGATAATCTGAAATTTAAATAATTAAGGTCGGTAAATTTTTTCTTCTCTGCATTGATCTCCAGCAGAGTAATGCGAAGTTGCTAGAGCGCCGATAGCTTTTCAATACTCCACACCTTTTCGTAGACTACCAGATCGTTTTTTTTTTCACATGGAGATGACCAGAAACTGATTATTTATTCTTGTTATCCTCAAAATATTTAAGAAAATGATGCGCACGAGGATTTATTATTGCTATAATTTTCAAAGTTATGGTTGTGTTCTTGTTAGTTGACAACTGACTTTGATTTGGATCTAATTAATTTTTTTTTATTACTTGTACTTTTTTGAATAAAAACCGTCAGGAAAGAGTATCAATTCAAACAGCTGCGATTGTCAGCAGGGGCTTGTAAATAACGGACAATGGACATCATAGCCATAGCTTTGGATGTTTATTGTATTTGTTGCAGCAATTTTAATTAGTTTGATCTAAATGCCGGACTGTCTGATGGTAAAAAGGGTTAATATTTATGGGTATGTGAATTACGCAAGAAAAGTGAAAGGAAAGCACATAAATTACCGGAGATTTCCTAATATGCCAAATGAGGCAATTGCAAAACGGTAGGTAGTAGCCTGCAAGAGGGACAAACTACGTAAAATTACTGCAACAAATTGAAACAAAAAAACAAACAAAACAAACAAAAAACATTGAAAATGAAATAAACTACTAATTCACGATTTCATGTTATTATTACCACCTTGTTTTATGTAGCTGTCACAAACCTGACATCATAGACTGTACTTATAAAGGCGCGTACTCATCTGAGCATGAACTGTAACGAGGCAAGGCAAGGTTGAACTAGAATACGCATGTAGACGATGGAAATCGGTGCTTCAATGAAAAACTTGAATACATGTGGGCATACCTTTATTGCTTTTATGTTTGCCTCGCCTCGCTTCTGTCACGTCCAATTTATCTACTAGATTTCAAAATTTACATAATATTTGACAGTCCGTGATCAAAAATTAGTTGAGATTATAAATTTAATTCTGTTTTAAAAGTTGCTCTGTCATAGTTACCATAAAGGATACTCCCATAGAGAAGTTAGAGTGTTTTTAAAATCATCTTTGCTTCTCTTGATTGCCGAAATCAACATCCACAGAATATCAGCAACAATTTCATAATTTAAAACGATACTATCAAGGGTAGGATCTTCGGGCTTTACCTGTGGACCTCTTTGGTTCCACTTTGGCTCAAGTCTGATGAGTAAAAACTCTAAAGCATCTTGTGCTATCATTTTTCTGCCTGAAACAACTTGGTGGAATTTACATCTGAACAAAATAAATGGTTAAATTGATGTTACATATTTCATCTGATATTTTTCCCAAGATTACAACTAATGTTAGAAGTTCCTTGTAAACGTTCGCAGTGACGGTAATAAGACACTGACTAATTCTTTCTGGTAGAAGGCTTAACTTGACGGCTTCTTCGCAGTGATGCACTCCAATGCAACAAATCGATAATTTACTCTTTTTTGAAAATAAGTTCCTAATCGAGTTTATTATTGTTAGCTGAATGTGTTCATCGACGATGTAAAAAAGCATTTCACCTAAAAAGTGTGTCACTCAACTAAATAAAATTTTACTTCGACTTTTTCAATTACCTAACATGGTGAAGTATTGCGCTAGATCTCGTCTATATTCAATAACATCAGAGGATTTTGTTAATAATGGTGGGACAGCTGCTACTTTTAACAATTGCACTAAAGGTTCATAGTACAAATCCATATCCAAAACTTTCTGTTTTAGAGACTCGAATACTTTGATTATATGAGGTAAATCCATTACCCACTATGATTTATAAATAGAAGTTAAGAACATGTCAACTGTGGATAGTTAATAATACACACTGATTAATATGAAGTAAAAGGATACAAAACCCCATTGAGATGATGTGATAAAATCATCGAGATATTCCAAATGTCTCCCATACTGATTTTCGCACATAGGATGAGTTAAAAGCATTGCTAATCGAGAGACGGTTTTATGGGGGCATTTTATTTCACAGTTTTGAGGTCTACGATATTTAACAACAGAGTCAGTTGAATCAGCATCACCATCACCACTTGCCATTTTACACTCTCCGAAATACTTTTAAATGAAATGAGAGCTGAACTGATTGAGTTTTAAATATATGAATGTCAATTTGACATGTAAAACAATGGCAATTTGGTATGTGAAACTTGCACAAAACAAGTTAACTAAATTGAAAATAGTGGCAACATTTTTAAATCTAAGGCGGCTCTCACACTGAGGCAACAGGCAATAAGCAACTGGCAATACGCAACACACAATAATATTGCTAATAAGTATTTTACATAGAATTAAATTGGGGGTCTCATATTAGAGCAACTCGATATCGGTCGAACCAAAAATATTGCTGGTTGCGGGAATATTATTTCTAGCGATACACCGTGCATGTTGAAAAGCAATAATTATTGCAGTTTTGCGAGTCGTGACGTACGAAGATTGTACATTATTATTATTACTTCTAGGGTAGGTTCAAAGCTCTTGTACTGAATCTTGCGCTTATTGTACCCGTTTGGATAATTATCTCATCAATCCCATCTCCCGAAAGTATTACTAAGATTGTGCATAGATAACTACGTTTTATTATTTTATATTATCAAAAACTGTTCGAAATGTCGGATGGTCCAGTTTTTTAAACAAAATTCGTAGAAATAGTGGAAGAATATCTCTGTATTTACGATTTCGCTCGAAAGGACCACATCAAAAGAGAAGTGATCATTCGGTAGCAGTTTTGAAATCGGGTAGGATGATGGGCCTGAGTTCCCTTGGACAGATGTTTCCTTCATAACTGATTAATTGAGTAAAAGCTGGGTGAACCCAATCTTCTTTTCGTTTGTCGTTTTTTTCTTAAATGCCGCCACAGTAATATTATGTCATCGAAGTCGTCGGATGACATGATGATCAGAAGTTTCTGGCAATACTGTTGTTTCAATGTGAGAAAGAACCAAAATAATATTGCGTATTGCTTATTGACAGTTGCTAGTTGCTTATTGCTTGTTGCCTCAGTGTGAGAGCCGCCTAAGGCCTAAGGCGACTCTCACACTGAGGCAACAAGCAATAAGCAACTAGCAACTGTCAATAAGCAATACGCAATATTATTTTGGTTCTCTCTCACATTGAAACAACAGTATTGCCAGAAACCTCTGATCATCATGTCATCCGACGACTCCGAATGGGGAAGCATCATGGGGAAGCATCTGCCCAAGGGAACTCAGAGCCCATCCTTCCCGATTTCAAAACTGTTACCGAATGATCACTTCTCTTCTGCTGTGGTCCTTTCGAGTAAAATCGTAAATACAGGGATATTTTTCCACTATTTCTACGAATTTTGTATTAAAAACTCGATCGTCCGACATCTTCGAACTTTTAATAATATAAAATAATAAAACGTAGTTATCTATGCACAAACTTCGTACGTCACGACTCGCAAAACTGCAATAATTATTGCTTTTCAACATGCACGGTGTATCGCTAGAAATAATATCCCCGCAACCAGCAATATTTTTGGTTCGACCGATATCGAATTGCTCTAATATGAGACCCCCAATTTAATTCTATGTAAAATACTTGTTAGCAATATTATTGTATGTTGCCTATTGCCAGTTGCTTATTGCTTGTTGCCTCAGTGTGAGAGCCGCCTTCACACTGAGGCAACAAGCAATAAGCAACTGGCAATACGCAACACACAATAATATTGCTAATAAGTATTTTACATAGAATTAAATTGGGGGTCTCATATTAGAGCAACTCGATATCGGTCGAACCAAAAATATTGCTGGTTGCGGGAATAATATTGCTAGCGATACGCCGTGCATGTTGAAAAGCAATAATTATTGCAGTTTTGCGAGTCGTGACGTACGAAGATTGTGCATTATTATTATTATTATTATTATTATTATTATATTATTATATTATTATTATTATTACTTCTAGGGTAGGTTCAAAGCTCTTGTACTGAATCTTGCGCTTATTGTACCCGTTTGGATAATTATCTCATCAATCCCATCTCCCGAAAGTATTACTAAGATTGTGCATAGATAACTACGTTTTATTATTTTATATTATCAAAAACTGTTCGAAAATGTCAGATGGTCCAGTTTTTTAAACGAAATTCGTAGAAATAGTGGAAAAATATCCCTGTATTATTTACGATTTCGCTCGAAAGGACCACATCAAAAGAGAAGTGATCATTCGGTAGCAGTTTTGAAATCGGGTAGGATGATGGGCTCTGAGTTTCCTTGGGCAGATGTTTCCTCCATGACTGATTAATTGAGTAAAAGCTGGGTGAACCCAATCTTCTTTTCGTTTGTCGTTTTTTTCATCGAAGTCGTCGGATGACATGATCAGAAGTTTCTGGCAATACTGTTGTTTCAATGTGAGAAAGAACCAAAATAATATTGCGTATTGCTTATTGACAGTTGCTAGTTGCTTATTGCTTGTTGCTTCAGTGTGAGAGCCGCCTAATAAAGGACCCCAAAAATATACTGGGCAGTCATATCACCACCGCTCATCTGCTATTATACAGGGTGTACCAGCTCGATTTAGACAACGGTAAGGGCCGTGTAGGTCTCGTCAAGACGAAACGTTTTTTTATTTGAAGTTTTTGGATTTGGATCTTCGTTGCGGAAATATGGCTGACTTCCGGTTTTTAGTTTTTTAGCTCAAGTTTCGGCATGTTTAGGTTCTCGCCCAAACTGAAACTAGTTTTGGAAACTCCTTAGCTTCAGTTACAACTTTCATATTGAAGTCAAGGTTCTATCTCTGTTGGATTCAAAATGGCGAAAGACTTTAAATTTTAAGTCTTTGAATCAATTCAAATTGAATCAAATTGAAAAATTAAGATTTTGAATCCAACAGAGATAGAACCTTGACTTCAATATGAAAGTTGTAACTGAAGCTAAGGAGTTTCCAAAACTAGTTTCAGTTTGGGCGAGAACCTAAAAATGCCGAAACTGGAGCCAAAAAACTAAAAACCGGAAGTCGGCCATATTTCCGCAATGAAGGTCCAAATCCAGAAACTTCAAATAAAAAAACGTTTCATCTTGACGAGACCTACATGGCCCTTACCGTTGTCTAAATCGAGCTGGTACACCCTGTATTAGTAGATGCAGGAGATCTAACCTTTCTGAAAAGAAATAGGGATTGGAAATCGTCCACTGTTACAGAATATGTAATATATCGTTTCTGCCACAAATGATTCTTTACAAAATAATTACATAACCAATTATCTCCATCTCATTCTAATGCAGTTAAACCCGATATTTCCATCCCGTTTATTTAATTATTTTCAAGGTATTATTACAGGGCAGGAACGCTTTGTGAATTCAGTGTAAATTATTGCAAACAAAATTATGGGAACCATCAGCAGTGCTTGGAAAGCCGTCACATCTCCTCTTCAAAAAACTGACATTGAGTCTGCTACTGTACACATAAGTAATGTACACAAATATATAACAGAGAAATCTCTCTAATTCTTTGTTGAAAACTTTATTACAATTTATGAATTGTAATAATAATAATAATAATATTACTTGTTATTTTAAGTTCTTCTACTTCAATCATCAGTTTTCTTTATAAAGTTCTCAAATAAAAGTATTAAAAAAATTGAGATTTTGCATTAACCTGTGGTCGTACGAAAAATAGTGTACAAAACTTGTGTGGAAAGTGCCATTTCATACTTGTGGGACAACAAAATGTTCCCACTCATGCACTCATGTGAAATGGGTCACTTTCCACACTAGTAATATTAGTAATGTAATATACTATTACAACACAATAAATTTATTATTTTGGTACAAAGTGTGCTCTATATTTACGGCTCCTTTTCACTTTCTCTATGTCTACATCGGGATATTGTTCCCTAAGGGCTTCCATATCCATATCTGGGAATCGCTTCATGAGACCAATGACATGGTTGAAATCACGCCTAAAAAAACATTTTCAGTTAAATAAACATCTGCATAACAATTATAAAACTTACGTTTGCTTTCTTCTTTTCTCTAAATATAATTTCTCTCTGTATTTTAACAGGAATTCTTTTTTATCTTCATCGAGGGTGAAGGATTGCATTCTATTTTTGAATGTGGTATTCATATGTTTTGGCACCGGATGTTCGATCATTCTAAAACAAACAAAACAAAACAAAACAAAACAAAACAAAACAAAAAATTAATAATAAGCTGGTCTTGTAAAATTGTGACCTTACTTGTAACAGTATTTGAGACCAAACGGTCCGGTTTTCATTTGTGTGGGCCGCTCTCCAGTTTCACCGGTTTCTAGTTCGTGATATGCTTTGTTTCTTTCCCTGACGACCGCCTCCAGGTTCTCCATTGATTCCTCAACTTTGTCCAATCGCTCTGGATTGGGGAACAGCCTCGCTTCAGACCTGGCATCGTGTTCCATTGTCATTAACATATTCCTCTCCTTTAATAACACGTACCTGAATATTTACCAAAGTAATGAAAAATGAATTAACAACAAATAGATAATCTCATCATACCAAAGCTTGTGCAAGTCTACATTGGATTTTATTCGAAGTTCATCCTTCTTCCATGATCTACCACTTCGAACTTCCGTTGCAGCCCAGTTTTTTTTGTCGTCGAAAAATTCCATCAAATCATTTCGAACGCTCGTTGCTGAAAAATTTCTGCATCTGAAAATACGATGATCAGGACTTCGAGTTGCAGAAGTGTAACATTTCTTAATCTACTGATGCACGGAATCAATGGGGGCAAGTCAAAGATCCGTTGCAAAACACACACAATAAGCATTCAGGGCACAAAGTGCAGTTACATACAGGTCAGCCCAGATTTAGGTTGTTTATTTACCTGGGATATCCGGAAAAAATACTTTCGGTAGTTTTCTTCAGGTTTGCATTGGAGTATCTTAACACACTTGCTAAAAATTTTAAATGTTAAAGTTACGTACTATTGATAGTTTGTTATTGAATATTTTATAGGTATCATTGATATAATTATTATAATGTAGACATACTGAAATAAAACTTGGTAAATATCTAGATGAGCGGCATGGGTATAGGGCGAAATGGCTTATACTATCGGATAGCTCGTGTCTCTAGGAGTATCAAGGTACCATTGAATTTTTGCGCCGGCAAGTAATAGTCGAGATATAAGGCCTTAAAGTGTCATCCTTGCCCTAATACGTGTATTCGTCATATGATTGCGCTCGAAGTGCTCGAACAGGAAACGCTCGATTGTCGTGTGCCCGACGGATAAGCGAGCTGCCTGTTCGCGCTTACAATGTTTGAATACACGTATTAGGGCAAGGATGAAACTTTAAGGCCTTATATCTCGACTATTACTTGCCGGCGCAAAAATTCAATGGTACCTTGATACTCGTAGAGACACGAGCTATCCGATAGTATAAGCCATTTCGCCCTATACCCTTGCCGCTCATCTAGATATTCACCTAAAACTTAAAACCACTTCAACAATAATTATTACCTACCAATTTTTAAAATATTATATAGACTCATTTTGAAAATTCAAGACTCCGACTTTCAAATCTTCAAAATTATTTTTTACGAAAACCGACGACGAGCAGAAAAACCATTGGTATGCGGTATTGTATTATGACTATTATGATTATGTCTATGTCATGGCCAACCATGGGTATGTCAATAGACTATGACTGCGCAGGTTGCGCTCCGGTTTTCTGACGTCACCCGGCTGGAAAACTACACATGAGATTGCTCCTATCCATTTAACGTTTTAAAAAATTTCAACGCCAACTAAATCCCAGAGTTTTCATAGTCAACTTTTGTTTTTTCTTATAGCCGCCATATTGTTTTTTTATATCGTTTGGTACAAAAGAAATCATGAAAATCAAAAATCAATAACATTAAAAAAATTTCATTTTATTTTTTTCGAAAAAAATTACCGATTTTTCCATAATAGATCTAGCACAAAGAAAAACACAAGCAAAAAGGATGGAAGCAATATAATTTGATATTTATTTTATAAACAACCTCGCCGCGATTAATACTTTTTAGTCAAAATAAAACCACATGACGTCATTGCGCAGTAATAACCAAAATAGTGTGGAGACTTGACGACTGACGTTCATACTTTGAGTAGTTTGACGCTTGACATTACGCACGTTTCACGTCGTTCCCAATAGACGCCGTCAGTGTGACGTCACAGGGCGGGGCTAAGCGGTTCTGGTTCCATACAAACAAACCCTTCACGTGGTCATTGTTGTCAGTTGTCGTGTTTTTTCTTGAAGTTTCTTGAAGTCTCATTAAGAGCTTTGATGTTTGACGAGACAACTTCCATCAGAGCTGGCAAACCTGTAAACGTCAAACGTTTGTTTGTATGGAACCCTGGCCGTTGGCTCCGCCCGCTGACGTCATCACTGTCGGCGTCTATTCCCATTGCCCAGCCCGTTCAGTTCACGATACACATATACACGGTATGCCGATAGACGATGACGCGCAGGCTGCGTTCCGGTCTTGTGACGTCACGTGGATCAGATATTACACATGAGATTGCTCATATCTATTTTATTGTTGGAAACAAGTAAATAATTTTTTGTACACATTGCTTTTATGGCTATTTCTGATATTCGGTTAAAGGTGAAGGTGGAGATTTATGCTATATTTAATCATAATCATAGGTTAATTATTTAAAAGGGAATATTTTAAAGGAATATAGGATATAAATATGGTGTCCCAGCTTATTCGAAGCGGTCTCTGTAGGCAAAACGATAAATTTTGAATTTTGCAAATTCAAGCACAGAATCACAATGACCATAATTTAAAATTATTTTGGAGCATACAGAGTGTCCCATATGACAGTGGCATATCAAAGTTATGTTTTTTTTTTTAATGGAATGCTCCTAGGTTATTGCATTTTTAGATTGTCTGAGAAGAGAAAATAAGATTGGCTTTTACAGTTGGTGTTTAAATTCAAAAGTTTTTGAATTATAAACAAGTGAAAATCGTCATTTTCAAGTTTCAAGACCCTATACAACGAAAACGGCTGAAGATAGAGAAAAACGGCTTATATGTCCCTATTTTAACTTTTCATGAACTATCCTATGATGTATATAGATGAAATGTTTCTACAGGGTGATAAAAAATTTGAAAAATTCTGAGATTTCTCCACGTGTCACCAAATAAAAAAATTAAAGGAAGTACAAATGTTTCTATACCATAGGATAGTACATAAAAAGTTAAAATAGGGACATGTAAACCGTTTTTCTCTATCTTGAACCGTTTTCGTCGTACAGGGCCTGGAACTTGAAAAATGACGATTTTCACTTGTTTATAATTCAAAAACTTCTGAATTTAAACACCAACTGTAAAAGCCAATCTTATTTTCTCTTCTCAGACAATCTAAAAATGCAATAACATTCCATTAAAAAAAAACATAACTTTGATATGCCACTGTCATATGGGACACTCTGTATACTCCAAAATAATTTTAAATTATGGCCATTGTGATTCTGTGCTTGAATTTGCAAAATTTTTTAGGAAAAAATTTATCGTTTCGCCTACTAAGACCGCTTCGAATAAGCTGGGACACCATATTTATATCCTATATTTCTTTAAAATATTCCCTTTTAAATAATTAACCTATGATTATGATTAAATATAGCATAAATCTCCACCTCCACCTTTACCCGAATATCAGAAATAGCCATAAAAGCAATGTGTACAAAAAATTATTTACTTATTTCTAACAATAAAATAGTTATGAGCAATCTCATGTGTAATATCTGATCCACGTGACGTCATTGCGCAGTAGTTGACCAAAATAGAAAACGCTATCGGCATACCGTGTATATGTTATGTGTATCGTCGTGGTTCAGTTCACCTTAATTAAGTCCAATAACCATAGTGAGTGATGATACCAATAATTAAGTAATAAAATAATAAGACGATATAAATATAAATGTGTGATGTAACTGTAATAATAATAGTAAATAATTACTGAGAAGTGGGTAATAGGATACATAGAGGCAGTAATAGTAATTTGCTCATCCTCAATTTCAAAGAAGTTAACCGCCATGAGTTTAAATGAGGGTAGTAATGATTATTGTCCCGTTCAACATCATAAGCAGGTGGATAACAAGATCATCAAAACGGAAGCCTTAGATGAGCATGATCAGTTTATGGTGTCCGAGGAAGTGGAGGACTTCTTGCTACTCAACTCGGCGAAGTTGAAATGTGAAGAAAAACCAAAGAACGATGCTGGTTGCGAGCAGTCTTCTAAATTAAATAATTTTGAGAACACTTTTGAGGCACCTCTTTCAATAAAGCAAGAACCGGAAGACTCATCGATGTCGGCCTTGAAAGAAGAGATTGACATCGAGGACCACAAACCGGGTTGGGAGCAGCTGACCGGGAGTCATGATGGCCGTGGAATTGTTAAGGGTGAACTTGATCCGTGCGAGTCTGTTCAAGAAAGTGAGGCACTTCAGGCACGATCTACTAAAAGTAACAGCGGAGGAGAGTTGAAGTATTATAACTGTGCCCATTGCGCGTATAGAACAAATAATAAATATAATTTTATCATACATTATAAACGTAAACATTCCAAAGATGCCAACATGTTCAAATGTGGAGAATGTTCATATGAGACCAGATTTAAAAGTGAATTGACCCAACATCATAAACGTAAACATTTCAAAGATGCTAAAATGTACAAATGTGGAGAATGTTCATATGAGACCGGAATTAAATATGATTTGGCCCAACATCATAAACATAAACATTCCAAAGATGTTAAAATGTACAAATGTGGAGAATGTTCATATGAGACCGGAATTAAATATCATTTCACTCGACATTATAAATGTAAACATTCCAAAGATGCTACAATGTACAAATGTGGAGAATGTTCATATGAGACCGGAATGAAAGATAATTTGGCCAAACATCATAAACGTAAACATTCCAAAGATGCTAAAATGTACAAATGTGGAGAATGTTCATATGAAACCGGAATTAAATATGATTTGACTGGACATTATAAACGTAAACATTCCGAAGATGCTAAAATGTTCAAATGTGGAGAATGTTCATATGAGACCGGAATTAAAGATGATTTGACTGGACATTATAAACGTAAACATTCCAAAGATGCTAAAATGTACAAATGTGGAGAATGTTCATATGAGACCGGAATTAAATATGATTTGGCCCAACATCATAAACATAAACATTCCAAAGATGTTAAAATGTACAAATGTGGAGAATGTTCATATGAGACCGGAATTAAATATCATTTCACTCGACATTATAAATGTAAACATTCCAAAGATGCTACAATGTACAAATGTGGAGAATGTTCATATGAGACCGGAATTAAAGATAATTTGGCCAAACATCATAAACGTAAACATTCCAAAGATGCTAAAATGTACAAATGTGGAGAATGTTCATATGAGACCGGAATTAAATATGATTTGGCCCAACATCATAAACATAAACATTCCAAAGATGTTAAAATGTACAAATGTGGAGAATGTTCATATGAGACCGGAATTAAATATCATTTCACTGGACATTATAAACGTAAACATTCCAAAGATGCTACAATGTACAAATGTGGAGAATGTTCATATGAGACCGGAATTAAATATGATTTGACTGGACATTATAAACGTAAACATTCCAAAGATGCTAAAACATTCAAATGTGGAGAATGTTCATATGAAACCATAATTAAAAATAATTTGGCCCAACATTATAAACGTAAACATTCAAAAGATGCTAAAATGTACAAATGTGGAGAATGTTCATATGAGACCGGAATTAAATATGATTTGGCCCTACATCATAAACGTAAACATTCCAAAGATGCCAAAATGTACAAATGCCACTAATGCCAGAGGTTATGTCAGGAGGTGAGCTCGCATTCTGCACGTGAGAGAGAAAGCCGGAACAATCATTTTTTTTTTTGGTTTTTGTTTTTTGTCAATTGCTTTTCCAAATTTGTGAAATGCTTTTCCCATTTATCAAACATCAGTGTGATTTTTCAATTGAAATTCCTCTTTTGTTAAGAGTTAATAAGATTTTTTTTATACAAAATGATTTTCCAAAGTTTATCAGACTGTCACTGTATGTAAATATGAAAAATAATTGACATAAAGTGAAACTGATTTGATATAAAAGTATTGATTGATAAATCAATGACTATATGACTACAATAATTATTGATATCATCCCTAATGTACTTACCAAATGATTTAGCAAAAGGAACAGATGTAATTAAGGGAATTCTTTTAAATAACATTGGTAATTATCTGAAGGAAAGTATGTTAGGGGTGAAAAAGAAGTTAATATTAAATTTCCATAATAATTTTGGGAATGATCAAATTTGTGATAAATGTTCAAACATATTTATTTTCTTAACAAATATTTTAATGTTTTAATGCTTATACATATAAACAAAATGAATGAATGTAAAAAAGTTGAATTAACGAAAAAATTAAAATCAAAAAATATTAAATTAAATAAAAATTCTCACAATTATTTATGCATTTTTATTAACCTCCTGTCCAATTAAAGTAGCTTTCCTCATTGTTTCCCACTCTTTGAAAATTTTATTGCTAAATAAATATTTCAATAATAATTACGATGTACAATAATTGTAACACTTTACCTGTATAATGTATTTAGATAATTCGATAATATTTTATTTATAATAATATTTTTGATAATAGATAATTTTAAAACGGCTGATTAATTTAATTTTGAAGCAGGTAAGTATATAAAATCTTTACTTAAATTGAAAATTATTTAGGGCTATAGGCAAAAAAGTCCCTTCTTAAAAGGATTTTTTATCTTCCAGTTCCATCTTTCTGGAACATACAAATAATTATTATTGTATGTTCCAGAAAGATTTACTGGAATTTGCAGCTTCTTGAATGAAATTCATTTTGAACTAAACTACGATCAAAGATTCTGAAATTATAGCGGTACAGAGTTTTAAACTTGACAGTGTCGAGTGTCATAAATTAATAATTTAAAACTATCGTTACTATGGTAATGTTAAAAACATGGCACCTTATAATAATTCCATTGTTATCACTGAATCGTATTATTTTACTCATTTCTTCTTAATCCGTGGTTCAATATGGCAAGGGGAGAATGAAAAGTTTAATACATTACACGCTACGAAAGCTCTTTTAGGTGCTCGGAGTTTTTAAATAGCCTCGGCTACGCTACGCTTCGCCTCGGCTATTCAAAAGACCTCACACTTAAAAGTGAACTTTCGTAGCTTGTAATGTAAATAACTATTTCATTCTCCCCTTGCCATATTGAACCACGGATTAAGAAGAAATGAGTAAAATAATACGATTCAGTGATAACAATGGAATTTATAAGGTGCCATGTTTTTAACATTACCATAGTAACGATAGTTTTAAATTATTAATTTATGACACTGTCAAGTTTAAAACTCTGTACCGCTATAATTTTAGAATCTTTGATCGTAGTTTAGTTCAAAATGAATTTCATTCAAGAAGCTGCAAATTCCAGTAAATCTTTCTGGAACATACAATAATAATGATTTGTATGTTCCAGAAAGATTTACTGGAATTTTTTATTGCAGTTTTACATTCAATTTTCCATCTAAATAAACGTTAATCAAACTGACATTTCTACTTTTTTGTCCAGGCCACGAAAGTTTTTCATAGCTAGCAATCACCTAGCAACCTATCACCTAGGATGTTTTACTTTCGCTTTCGGTTGTCTTATCAAGACAGAAAGTTACACTTTCGTAAAGGGGAGAATGAAAAGATATTTTAATTAGCATATTTGGTAAAACTACACGCATTTTACGAGCCTCGTAAATACCCCTAACCCCTAACATTTTATCAAGTCTAGTCAATGATGATAATTGACACTTGACAGTGTTCTCAACCAATAGCGCGTGCGCATTACTAACCGTTCATTTCATTCATCAGGTTTTGATACTGTTGAGTGTTGATTTTGTTTGTTGGTGACTTTGAAATTTAAAAGATAATTTTTTCCCATGCAGAAGCTGATTAATTAGAATCTGATAGAGAGCGTTCAGTTGGTCATGGTACTCACTACTCATGGTTAGGTTTTTTTCTAAAATTCCAAGAAAATCAAATATCCGTAGATTTAATGGCCGAGACTTTTTTGGTATTGCCACAGATCGAAGACGAAGGAATCCAAACAATCGAAGTAAATGCGCCGTGAAAATAACTATCAAATCCGCTTACGCAATTGCAGCTTCGCAGAGCGCCTGCCAGGTGGCGCGCTAATAGATTGGTGCTTGATTATTACTGGCAAAGCATTTATGACATAGGGAAAAGGCTCCCTCGACACCAAAATAACAAGTTTAGACGCTTATTTTGCTCCCAGATCGAATCAAAATGATGCATCTATAAAACTACATAGGACAAATGATTATTGCTCCCGCTCTAAATGAAATATTTCTCCAGTATCTAGAAGACGAGGATCTACAGAAGAACTGATTACCATCGTGCATCGTGGGAAAATCATAAAAAAAAACATATGAGGAAATCCCAGGGAAAAACATTCTCGAAATTTTTTTACTCCTACTTGAGCAAATTTGAAAATTGATTAGAATTTTCTTGTGGATATTTCCACATTATTGTCCTCATCTGGAGATATTATTTGCATAAAACTGAATTTGCATGTTAACCTTTGACCCCCAGTCTCTATTATACACTATTTTTTCGGAGAAACTATACAGGGTGTCCGGAAATTATGCGCAAAAAATTAAGGGGGTGATTGTGATTCTACTTGATGAAATATTGCCAAAAGTATCGCTAATTTTTTTTGAAAACTCACAAATAAGAAAGTTATAAGCCTCCAAAGTTGATTTTTTTATAACTTTTTTTCTAGTGTACGGATTTTCTTCAAATTTGACACACTTGCCACTGATGTTGCTTTACATCCTTGGTCCAAATTAGACTTGAATCCTCGAAATCAAAAGGCCTTAACTGCCCTTGGCCTTCAAAAAAGGCCTATAACTTTTTTCGTAATATTTTTTTCTGAGTTTTGAAGACGTACAATTGAAGAACATGAAGAAATATTCGGAAAAGGTCCTCTTTGTCTATCACGATAAAATGACCTGTTTCCTAGTGAAACTGTTTCAAAAATTTGCTTGCATTAAAATTGATCACCATAAATTATGATCATTTTGCAACAATACCAAAGCATGCTTTGGAAACAGCTGCAGGGTTGCCTAGTTATGTACAAAACAAGAGACATTCGTATATAAATAGACTTGTAAATGATAAATTAAAAAAAAATTTAATCATTTTTTTTTAATAAAATAATTTTAATTAAAAATAAAAAATTACTGTCCAAATGAAATCCAAAGCAAACGTCTTGTTTCCTAGGCAACCCTGCAACTGTTTCCAAGGCATGCTTTGGTGTTGTTGCAGAATGATCATAATTTATGGTGATCAATTTTAGTGCAAGTAAATTTTTAAAACAGTTTTAGTCGGAAACAGGTCATTTTATCGTGATAGGCAAAGAGGACCTTTTCCGAATATTTCTTCATGTTCTTCAATTCACGTCTTCAAAACTCAGAAAAAAATACTACGAAAAAAAATATAGGCTTTTTTTGAAGGTCAAGGGCACATAAGGCCTCTTGATTTAGAGGGATTCAAGTCTAATTTGGACCAAGGATACAAAGCAACATCAGTGGCAAGTGTGTCAAATTTTAACAAAATCCGTACAACAGAAAAAAAGTTTTAAAAAAATATTGATTAAAAAAAATCAACTTTGAAGGCTTATAACTTTCTTATTTGTGAATTCTTGAAAAAAAATTATATACACTTTTGGCAATATTTCATCAAGTAGAATCACCCCCTTAATTTTTTGCGCATAATTTCCGGACACCCTGTATACTTCTGAACAATAAATTGGATTGGGATGCCTACTTACCTAGGTTTTAAATCAAATAACTTATGACTACATTATAAGTAGACAATTTTAGAAATTATTCAATTATTATAATAAACCATATTATCTCAATAATCGTACAAAGGTTAATTTATTGCTGCTAGGTTAAATTAACAATAACAACACAATTTTTGCTATGAGAATCAGTGGTGTAACTTCAAAATTTAGACTTTTTAAAGAGTTCCTTTATGAAATATATAATTATTCAAGTGACTGAATGCTCCGGCTCTGGTAAAATATTATTAAAAGTATAAGGCAATGAATGCACCCACAACGGTTTGCGTTAGAGTAGGGGGTCCTCCCCTGAAACAATTCCCAAAATGTGATTTCATAAGTTCCAAAATAAATCAATGGTAGGTAATAGATGACCCCTACTAAGCTTGTACCTCTATAAGACTACCAGGCCTGGAGGGCAATAATTGTCCCCTCTGGTCCTCCCGGTAGTAACGCCACTGATCAAAATGTTTTGTAAAACTAAATATGTAATAAATGGCAATTGCTGCAATTTCAAGAAACTGGTTTTATATAAGTAAAGCGATTTGACTTAACACGTACATACTTTATTGTTCTATTCAACAGAAGTAACATTTAAAAATACAATATAACAACCGATAGGTAAATAAATAATAGAAATGTAATAAGTTATGTGCGATGCAATTCATTGTAGGCTTAAAAACAGTTATTTACTTCATTCGTGTCAAGAAACTGTCCTGTTACTCTACCTACTTTGTGTCTGACTGAGAGGTAACTACCAGTTTATTATTAAAATGTCTTTTCTTTTTGTTATATTTGTATTTACTTACTAACTCATTCATCAGCTGTTTAACGTCTATTTCAAAAATGTTTTAAATATATCAGTTCACTTTGTTGACTAATATTTCATATTTAAATAATAATTGATCAATTTTACACAATTTCAATAATTGTTTACGAATCAATTAAATAATAATGCATATCGTCATCCTATAAATATGTGATACCTTGTAACTGCCAAAAAGACAAAGTTTAGGTTCAATTTTGACTTCAATATTATGTATTAAAAAAAAAAAAACATTAGGTAATAAAATATTGAATTTAGTACCATTAAGAGACCAGTTTTATGAAATATAGTCAATAATAATTCATGGCATTGATTTAACTGAAAAGTGATCATTTTCCTGATACGAGTATCATATAATATTGAACGACGATATAATTCCATATCTAACCTAAAATTAAAAACATCTGCAATGGACTTTTCATTATTAGGCTGGCCAGGAGTTGCAAAATTTAGTCTGGTAGTGATCAATCACAGTTTAAACATTGTAAAAGAATCTTGTCCTAAGGTTTGTCGCTCAACAACTTGCAGATGATCATCTTAACTGTAAATGATGATGAAATGGCGCACCAACATCCTACAAATAACAGCAAGTATAGGTATCTACAAAAGTTGTAGAGAATATCAAACATGAGGTTTAATCAAATTTATATATTTGTATTCTGACGATTGGTTGTAAAAAAGTAGGCATTAGAATTTATTTTGTGTAAGGGATTATAATCTGACATTAAATTGGTGAGCCATTTTGCCATTACTCTCAATAAACCAAAACACGTTTCTGATACGATCAAAATTCTTACACAATTATTATCAACTTATCCATGTAACTTTTGTTTACCTTCCCCAAATACAACAATAACAAAACACACTTTGAGGAGAGTGGGTCATCTAGTTTTCATTGTGTCAGTTGTCAGTATTACATAACGTAGAAAAATATACATTATATAAAAAAAATTACAAAAATAAATTACGAAAAATATCAACCATTATACAATAATTATTGGAAAAATTTGTCAAAAATTTGTTGGCTTGTTCACTGAAACTGCGTAAATGAAAGGAATACTTCATCTTACCTAAATTTCAAAACTAACGATACTTTCAAAAATAAACGAATACCCAAGGAACTTACCAAAAACCAATTCAATTTCTTAATAAGAAAATTAATTACAATACTGCAGGGTCTCAAAGCAATCCTCTCATTAACTCAGCGTTAATACATTATAACATATCTACCTAGAAAATTCATAATGTTTACAGTCAATCAATACTTAGTTTTAGGTAGGTACTTAGCAATTATTATATTGCTATTCACAAAGAAAATAAAATTAGGATCAATTTTGTTTTGAATCGACCAGAATTTGTTTTAGATACTGAACTCAGTCTTTAGCCCATCAAGCTATGTACAATGAAACAACTTGAATTGAAATAATTATGACCGTTTTAGTTATTATATTCTCTTTGTGAATACGCCGGGGCTTATTATTTATCCTAATGGAGGTTCTCAGTTACTGAACAGTTAAAATGATTGGCACTATCTCTGTTTGATTGAATACCTGAATTAGTAAAGGAAACAACAAGGACTATCTAACATAGAAGAAATAACAAACTCTTTTTTCTCTTTAATTGGTCTTTTTAGGAGTGGACGTACCATACGATGAACCTTTACTTATTTTAGACATTCCAATTGTCTTGTTCAATAGTAGATAAACTAAAATTTAAAAAAAAACAACATTATATCGATTATTTTACCTTATTTAATTTAATTTTTCACTCACATATTCCTATTATGGTGGCACCGATTGAAAAATACAGCAGTTCTCCACTGAAAAGCAGCCCGATCAGGTAGTGCAGCATCGGAACCAATATAACAATTATCCACACTATTATGTTAATCAATGAACATATTCTACGTTCAATAATAAACGGTTCCACACGGGGCACACCAGAAGTAGCAAAGAAATCGCCAGTCTTCAGAAAACTCTCCCGCAATTTATCCTAGAAACAGTTTCATTACATTAGTAAAAACCCTAATCTCAAGAAAATAGAAATTAAAACGACTTTAATGCTATTTAACGATCTAAACTTACTTTTATGACAAACATTTCCCTCAAGAAGACATCCTGTTCAGGCTCGGTGAGAGGCACCCGTTCCAGTGGAATCCGTTCCATGTAAATGTGCGCCATTACGGACCTTCCAAACATCAGATTCGTGATGGTCGGTTCGACCTGGTCCTTGAATGCCAATTCTATGTTGTAAACGGCAGGCACTTTGTCCTTTGCTGATGGCAAACTCGCTATGAAACCTTTGGTCCTCGGCAGAAGATGGTGCTTCAGTTCGGCCAAATTCTTTTTTCTGGCAAATTCTATCGAAGCTTTGTGCTTTTCCTCCGTGAAACGGGTTCCCTCGGGGAATAATAATAGCTGTAAAATGCGGGCACAATTTATTTTACAAGAATTAGCAACAAAGACTAGACTGACAGTAGGTCACAAATGAGAGTTTTACAAATTAATTATGATTTATTTGACTGGACAGTATCTAAATACATAGTTCAAATAAATATCTGGTATTTTACAAAACTAGTAGAGCAGGCCTTGATCATTTTACATTTTTGAAAAGATTTTCTAACGAGCATTTCAAAAGTGTAAATATTCAATACAGTGCCTTGATTAGTTTTCAAATTAACAGTAGATGCAAGTTATATGTGTAAAAGGGCAAGTATCAAGTTTCAAGTCTCTAACTGTTATAGGAAGAGTTATTTATAGAAGAAAAAATACGAAACTTTAGTTTATTACCTGTGTCTTTTTTGAGCTCTGAAAGCACCAGCAATTTTTCTCAAATTTTACCTACCCTGTAGCTCTTCAAATAACCCTGAATCGAAATTGATAGAAAAATAACCAAAGCAGCTTGAAAAACAACTCAATCACTGATGAAAATGTTTAATTTTCCTATAAAATTAAGTTTACACAATTACATATTAGCTTGTTCAAGAAATATTGACTTTTCCTAATAATAGACAGCCAAACTTTTCCAAAATTCATAATTGAAAAAAAATTCAAAACTATTTGCGTAGATAATAGAAAATAACTCTTTAAAAATCAAAAATTCAACACCCTGTAGAAAAATTTTTAGTTGAGCGGACATAATATGTTAATATTGCTTTTCTTCATACAGAAATTACCTGGGGAATCACAACCGGAAGTCTTAGCATGTTATTAAGAAACACTCTGTATAAAAAAACTACACATTGGATCAAAAAAAGTAAGTAAAGAAAATGTTCCTCTGGAGGGGACATCTGATGATACCAAACTCAGACTTCCCCCACCCCATACCCTAGAAAGGAGGCAACTTGAGAATCTTAAAAGTAGCTAATTGTGTTTATTGCTTATTATGACTACGATGAGTTGCAGTAGGTGCCCAAGTTTAAAAGTAATTAAAACAGAACCTGATAACCTTTTCTGACTTCTAGATCCAGACGTATAAATACATTTATTTACATTATTTAATCTCTACCGGTAAAAAGTAGTAGCGTTACTAAAAAGTACAAATTTACTTCAAATTTCCAATAATAAACCGGTGATAGTGATAAATCAGCCCAACCGTCATCACGACTAAAATTACTAATTACTTACCCACATTGGATCTGGATGATTGGCCAGATGAGTAATTTGTTTGTTAATAACTTCTCTATCCTTGTCGAACGACCTCTCCAGAAAGACAAATTCTGAAAACTTCCAACACCAGCCCAGGACGGGAATAAACTGGATTACTTTTTTGCAGTACGCTTTGCAGTTCTGGGACAGAAAAATTAATAATATTAACGTCTTGCTAGCATTCGATATACTCAACTACTTACGCCTAATAAATTGATTCTGTCAGCTATCATCCATCCGATCAACCAATCTATTTCGTACGTATGATTCATGACACAGAAAGAGTGCTCTTTCCCGTAATACTTGTCGAATTCGTCTCGTTTAACGTAAAAAGTAACATTACTACCCGACCACCAATCTCCCATAAAAACTAACTCTGAAAATAATTTAATCATTCTAATTTCAAATAACTTCCATCAAAGTTCAAAGAACGTAAATGTCAAAAATCATCGATTAAAATTTTGTTTAAAAACGAGGGATTTGCAGCAGAGCATTAGTCGAAAAAACTCTGTAAAACTAGAGGATGCTTAGAAACGATTTTATTGCTTAAATGTGGGACAATGATAAAAAAAGTCTTCAGTTTTAAAAATATTGTTGAGAAAAAACGTTTGTTGTTTTATTTAAACTATAAAATTGAAAAAAATAGTTGTTCTAAAATATTGCAAAAACCACCGGTATGTAGACAATAAAAATGAAACATGTGATACTTATGCGAAATAAAAATACCTACAAATTGAGACTTTGTTGTTGTTTGTTGCTAGATATGGAAGTCAGTTTTTAGGTCCCTGATGCTGCAGCTATTTAGGCTTATTGTATATTTCCATAGCTATTGGTTCTTGACTATTCAAATAACTCTGTACCCTTTACAAGGTTCAGAAGTTTGCTTGCCAAGGCTTTCCCCGACGTCATGTCATTGGTATTGTTCCCCATGAATGTGTGTCTGGTTCAATTGAGTGCTAGGCACTCAAAGATTACATGGAAAGCTGTTTCGTCTTCCTAATTGCATAGTCTGCATGCTGGTTCTCCATTGAAAATGTCCAGCTTCTTCAGGTGTTGTCTCAGGTGGCAGTGTCCTGTGAGAAGTCTCACCACTGTTTTAATTTGCATTCTGCTTAAATGTAGTAGTTCATTGGCAAGGTTTGGAGATGGTTCTTTTAGCATTAACTTGCTATGTTTGTTGCCTGGTATGTGATTCCAATATGCTTTGTGTTGGCTACTTGTTCAACTAGCTATTGCGCAACGTACCATGTTTTTGGTAGTTCCAAACATTGGTTCTGGTCCAGTGAAGGCGACTGCCGCGCCCTCTTTGGCCACTTCGTCCGCCGTTTCGTTACCAGCTACTCCTCGGTGACCCCGTACCCAAACAAGTGTGGTCGTTGATGCATTCCCATACCAGTTTTGATTTGGTTTTGTAGCACGCAAGAGCTTTCAAGCTGGCCTGGCTGTCGGAGAGTATGTAGATTTCCCTATTCTTATAATTCCTTCTCATACATTCTCCGACACATTGCTGTATTGCATGTATTTCAGCTTGCATGATTGTGGTGTGCTTCCCTAATGATACAGATATGCTGTATCTGGGGGTCACTCCTACAAGCCGGCTCCTGCTCCTAAGTCTGTTTTGGAACCGTCTGTGTACCAGATCAGTCCTCTTTTCAGACATAGCTCTTCCATTTGTTTCCATTCTTCCCAGTCGATTAGGACTTTGAAGTTTTTCTCAAATGTGATTTTAGGAGAGAGCAGAGTGCATCACAAGTAATGGATCATTGATGAAATGAGCTTTTCTGGAGTGACCTAGTGGTCCAGGTTTACCTCAGTTGTTATTTTGTTCCAGTCCAGCCTATATGCCCCTAGGGCTGCTGTTGATGTGGTGTTCATGGCTCCCGTTATGCACAGGCATGCCAGTCTTTGAACACCTTGGAGTTTCATATTAGCCTGCGTCTGACTGGTTTTGGGCCACCAGATCAGGCAACCATATGTCATTATGGGTCTGATCATGGCTGTGTATAGCCAGTGAACCACACGTGGTTTTAGGCCCCATGTTTTTGCAAAGGACCTTCTGCATGACAAATTGAGACTTGCTAAATTAAAATCGGTCATTAAAGAAATGTTATTAAAAAAACATAAAACTGAATGGGTTTATTTTGTTATTGTTATAACTTGTTCAATTTATTTAAATGCCAAAATTTAATAATTATTATATTTAATTATTTTTTTCTACTCCCAACCTTTAATCTGCATATTAAGTATGAATCACCAGTGCTTTAATGGGTCTCATTAAGATACAAATTTTCATTAAAGCACTGGTCAAGCTATCCAATGGCAGAGGAGCATTTGCAATCGAATAGGTTCCTTTTCGCTAACAATCGGGTCGGCAAGCCAACCGAAGTCACAGAGTTGTCATACTCACGACATAAATTGCCTTGTGATATAAAGTTCTGTATTTCTGAAAAAAAATTCTGAACGTTTATTTAATTTAGAACATAAGTAACATTCAAAGAAAATTTATCAAGATTTTATGTTACCTTAATTAATTTGATAAGTTGGTATATCGTGTAAAGATGGGAAGATAAAGTATTATATCATTCGTATCGGTCCGTGATAGTATTCAAAGCGGCAACGCTGCGACCGTGACCGTCGCGTGCGCAGGTAAACAATCGTAATTAATGGCTGACAATGTTATTAAAATTATTACTGAAAATCAAAGCGTAAAATTCGAAATTCGAACTTCGCATAATAAAAATTACGCAGTAGTGAGTAGTGCCCTTTAAACTTGATACTAAAACATGTCTCAGCAGAATAACCTTAGCAAGGAAGACAGAATTTGGTACCTAATATGCGTAAGCAAATAGCAACCTCAATCTTAACCTCAATGATCCGCAATTGTACATGGGTCATTGTTAAAATATATAATTTTTTAATCTTTTCTATGAAATAAAAAAGGGTCGTAGAAAAAATAGTGTATGGAACTCGCAGATAATGGCTATTAATACGCTCTTATGATGGTTAAGACACTCGCCTACGGCTCGTATCTTAACCATCATACTCGCGTATTAATAGCCTTCATTATAAGCTCGTTGCATAATATACTATTATAACATGAATTTTTTATTTTTATAACATGTCGCGAAAGATGGGAGCTGTAGATGCAAAAATCCCACTTGTTTACTCCGCAAGGAGCACAAACCACCAACTTTGATTGCTTCTACAGGGTGATCAGTAACTTGCCAACTCCAAATACAGGGGGCGATAGAATCCATTAAAATTAAGAGCAATCATTAAAAAAAAATCGTTGGTTAGTTTTAGAGTTACAGTGTCCCTCATCCAAGTTTGAATCTAATTATTTTAATAGACATGATAAAAATAAGTGAATAATTCAGTCTACTATAGTCTCTGGAGCGGATACCATATGATTCGTCAATTTTTTTTTTTCACAAAAACTCTTCACAGAGAAATTGAAAAATTGATAAAATACCTAAATCTGAAACAAATTTGAAGTTTGGCAACCAATTCATAATATAAAATATTAAAATGTCTTTGTTGCCACGGAAATGATAATAATGAAAATAATATTCAGCTCAAACCTACTCACATGTCCAGTGTTGCCATTTCAATTTTTACAAAAATTTACTACTCTTAAAAAGTGAAGTTTATCACACCATGCTCCGAGTGCACAAGTTCCCGTTCACTCTGTATAGTTGCCAATTTTTAATAAAAAAAGATTTAAAAACTCGCATTGTCAAGCGAAAGAGCTCAACTACTTATCTCTGAATAGGAAAAATCGCATTTTTCGCAAAAGAGGCCTTCAGATTTGCTATAGATAAAAAAAATTAATTTGGGCTTCATTTTTATTCATTTTTATGGAAAATGCACATGCGCTTCAGGGGAATCCCTATGTCGCTCTGGGAGCGGTGCATGAGCGGATATTTCTTATAAACAAACAGAATCTCTTTGTTATTTTCAAAGTTGGAGTTTTGATAATAATAAAAAAAAAACTGAAGACATTTAAGCAACAAAATCGTTTCAAGGAATGCTTTAATTGAAAAAAAATATGCGCTTGACTAAATAGTTTAGAAACTGCTACAGCCTTGCCGTAAACCACACGTCAACTTGAAGCAAAAGTAAGCGCATTAACATTATTAAAGCAAATCAATTGCAAATCTTGGAGTACCTGCACCACAAATATATGTTGCATAATATTATAATAAAACAAAATTCACTTACGATAATAGATGGTAGCGCATAGATACCAATTAATTTTCCTATAGATAGTTTGATTCAACGGTCTCAATGTTAGATACAGGAGGCCTTGCACTAAATTAACGATAATTCCAGATGTGAAAAACGTTATGGCGAAGCATAAGTGCACAAGTCTTGAGCGTTTCAGCTTGCTTAAATCCATCTTAATTCCGGCCCTATTCCGATATTACTGCCAATAAGGTACGACCTGTAATGAGAAAGCGTTTAAAATCTAATTACACTCAGTGCACTCTAGATATACACAATCAGGATAACAATAATTGTTTCAATGATAAGCAAAATTGACATCGAGTACACATTTTATGAATGATAACAAACTATACAATATACTGATGATCAGTGGGTCGAATATATTGCTTCTTAAATAACTTAAAGGATAACTCTAAAATATCTTGAAGATGAGTATTAAATAACTCTAAAACTGGTGTGAAAATACTAAAAATGAAAAAATACTTGTAAAATTAAACTCGATCCTCAATGGCCTCTAAAATGTTTTTTTATTTGTTTATTGGAATGAGCTTTATATGTCTAGCTTAAATAATGCAGCTGAACTTTTTTAAGCACTTAAGATGCTGACAGTAAATTTTTAAAAACTGTTTTAAATCATCCCAAGTGGGTGAAAATTTTTCTTTCAATGGTAATGCCTAGATATTAGGGACCTGAAGTTATATAATTTATTTGATTTTGATTAATTTCTAATATAATAAAAAGTAACTTTTATTAAAATCAGGCCTAAACAATTAGTTCGAATGGTATTTGAAGGTGCAATCCCACAGTGTCCTGACTGACTGCAGACTCTCTAATTTATGTCCATATTACAGCACCCAAGTTGAATAAACAATCTCTCTGTGTTCATTCAATGTAAAGAGATTAATCATTGTTATGGTCACGATTCAAATAATTATCCAGGCTTGTAATAATTGGCTGGTAGTGTGCATTTCTTAGTTTTATCAATAATAATTTCAACCCATGAATAACACAAAAATTAGAAAGAGTACAGATTATAGATTACCACCGTTACAACTTACCCCGGTTCTTAAATTGATGCAATTTGAGCACTATGACCATCCACTTTCTATTATAGCAAAATTATTTAACATAAAATAAATTAAATAACCATAGGTCATTTGCACAATTTCTAATAATTACCAACTGTTAAAGTTCTATAAATAAAACTGACAGGAAATTTAAAACAATGGGTTATGGAAATATATTCCTTGTTAAAGTGCCCTCGTTAACTAACAACAATTCTCTATTTTAATCACTCCAAGAGTTAAGAATGATAAAACCTTTGTAAAACCTAGCAAGTAAAAATAAACACAAGACAATAATTAAAATGATGTAAATTATTTAAGTGCATTGCTTTGTAATAGATATATTTAATGATAAGTAAAACACTCATATTTCAAAATTGACTGTTGATATTTTGATTGATTACAGGGTGTCTCAGACTTAATTGGATATAACCAGACAATAAATATCTCATAAGACAGATTGATATGATTAAATTCGAATCGAATTAAAGCGATATTAATAAAAAAATTTAAGCTCAAATTATTCAAATTGTATTTCAATCAAGGAACTCATACCAAGCTCCATTCTACCTATTTATTACATAATCTAAAAAATTGTACATATCAATTTAAATTCAATATTACGTAATTATTATTACGCAAAACAAATTCAAATTGAATTGAATGAGATTTTTATGAAAAACTGTGCTTCTACAGGGTGTATCTAAAATAAACCGAGAAAATTCAGGGGGTGATTGATGAGATCATTTCAAGAAAAAAAGTAAGTATAAACATGTCCTAAGAGGCTCAACTTTTTAACTACAGGGTGTTGAAGTTTCAAGAAAAAAATCGTTTTTTAATAATAACTTTGATTGTTTTTATCCTCTTTCATTTCTGAGTAAATATTATCTATTGACTTTTTTTCAACCGATGCAAGGTTTTTTGATTAAAAAATAAATATCATATGTTTAGACACCTGTGTTTAGAGTAGAGAGTTCACCCCCTGAATTTTCTCAGTTCATTTTAGATACACCCTGTATAATAAGCACTGTGACATGAATTTTTGAAGGTTTTTATCAGATATTATCTGACAGATATTCTAATTTTACTTTTAAGCAGCCCTCGTTTCAATAAGTTCCCATTTTACTTTAATGTAATATTGTGTGAGCATAATACTTTGAAAAATGAAAATATAAGCTACACAATAAGGAAAATATTTACTAAATATTTGATTTCTTATAGTATAAACGAAACGAAAAGTTAGTTTCTAAATAAATAATAGTCCAGTCACTTGAGAAAAAAAAAGGATTCAACCTCGGAATGAGAGATCCTAATAAGCTCAAAACTCGTACACACCTTCATTTGGGTGTTCTAAATGTTGTCTCAAAAATCTCATAAAATCTCGTGTCTACGTCCGTAAGATTTTTAAGTTCAAAGATCGCAAAAATCGTTTTTTTCGCGATTATTTAGATTTGTATAGTTCCAATGATGGTAACATCTATTATAAAAATTGTACAGCATAAAATTTTGTGACAAATTTTGTTCCAAACATTTTTTCACGCGCTCCACCATTTATAAGATAGAGAGCGGAGAGCGCGCAGCACTAGACTTCATGCTGCAATGCAAGGTCAACTGATGTGAATCTCTGTTAATAATACCTTGCATAACATTATTAAATGAATAAATTTCTAATTATATTCATTTAATAATACTTACCTACTTTGTGTAATATTTAAAAACTTATTAAATGAAATACTTAATTATATTTTAATTTATTGAAAATAGATTTTAAGTAGAAAAGTAAATAAGTAGATACTTTGACTTTAAAAGATGTAAACTCTTAAATACTTATTTTTGTATTGAGATTATAATTGGAAAAGCGGACCCCTATAATACGACCTCTTTCTATGCAGTCTACCGGGTGTCCCAGACTTAATTGACCGGGTCATATCTCATATACAGGTTGAGATAATAGAGCCGAATAAAAGGCATATAATTATAATTTTTCAAGCTGTATAACATGACAGCATGAAAACAATCACCACTCCAACATCCACTAAGTTACCTCCACCCTTAAAAAAATGAAAAGCACCCTGTATATATATTTTTGTATATGCAAAACCAGTATTCGATTGTCTATTCAGATGATTTTTCAGATTCAAAATTGGTTGAGAAATAACCAAGAAAAAGTTCATCAAGGTCATGACTTTTTATCTTAACTTTCTCTGGATGACTTTTGCTGTCAAAATTTATCAATATTTAGTCATAGTTTAGTTTTTAACAGGCAGGTGATAGTTATATTATTATTATAATTAAAGTCCAAACAACTTATTTAATAATTCTGATTTATTGGGAAATTTTAAAAAATAAAACAAGAGACAAAGCACTTCATCATGAACCTTAATGATGACTGTGACCTGCTAATTAAAAACTGTGACCAAAATATTGAAAAATTTTGACAGCTAAAGTCATTCAGAGAAAGTTCAGATAAAAAGTCATGACCACCTTGATGAACCTTTTCTTGGTTATTTCTCAACCAATTTTGAATCTGAAAAATCATCTGAATAGAGAATCGAATACTGGTTTTGAATATACAAAAATATATACAGGGTGCTATTCATTTTTTAAAGGGTGGGGGCTGTAACTTAGGGGATGTTGGAGTGGGAGTTGTTTTCATGCTGTCATGTTATACAGCTTGAAAAATTATAATAATATGCCTTTTATTCGGCTCGATTATCTCAACCTGTATATGAGATATGGCCTGGTCAATTAAGTCTGGGACACCCGGTATCCTGAGGACACAAACGCTTCTAAATCTGAGGACAATATGGATCATCTTCGATATGCTCAATTTAAATTTCCAAAGCCTCGTAAACTTGTCCAGTTGTTTAATCTTAAACCGACAAGTGCAGCAGGAATTCCAGGAATGGGGTTAGATGCTGCAAAATGAATTCCTGGTGCCAATGACAACAATATTACTATAGTGGAACCAGAGATATAATGAAACGGAATACTTATCGAACAACCGCATTTTACGCATTTTATGACTTTAACAATAGGGCAGTAGTCATAAAAGTGACCCCCAAGAGCGGACTAATCTGCAACTCTACCTTTCCGCTTGCATTTATTTGCTTAGGTTGACAGCAAGTCTGTAAAATCCTCAATAGAATCATCATAATAAACCAAAAATCGTTTCGTTATATTTCTGGTCCCACTATACCAGCTACAGATCAATTACTCAATATGAGGTTGCAATGCACTTTAGCTTGTAGCCAGTGTAATTGGTAAGCTTGCCTTAATGCTGTTTCATTGCAAAGCGACCCCGAGGAAGATAGTGCGTATAACCTGGAATTTCTAGATGGCCCAGAAACAAGGGTTCAGGGTTCGGGACAACGAAGATGATGACAATGAAGAGGAAGAAAATAAATACTTTTGTTGTTTAAATTATTAAAGATTTGTAAATATTCACTTCACTTCAATGTAAATTGTAAGAAATAGGTATACAGCTGCTGAATGAAGATAAAACTACAAAAAATATATTTAATTTCCTTTCTACATAAAAACTATACCTGTTGTTTCAATAAATTATTATAAAATTAAGATAAGTAAGTATTTCATTTAATAAGTTTTCTATTACACAAAGTAAGTAGGTAAGTATTATTAAATGAATATATTGAAAATATGTAAAATATTATTAATGTCAATATGTATAAATTATTAATGATATTTTAATGATTAAATAGCGTTATACAAGGTATTATTAAGCGAGATTCACAGTTGACCTTATATTACAGTATGTAGAGGAGAACCTTGGGACACCATTGTTTCAAACTGTCGCCTATATATTTTTGAGCACAAATGCTGAAGGTTGTACTTACTTACTTCTTACAAATTATAATATCCTCTCGATTTGTTGGCATAATTGTAATAAGGAGCTTGCACGTTCTACAGAAAAAAGTGTCAAAGTGTCAAAGTAATTTTAAGTCGGGTAACTTTAAAATCTGTTACTCTAAAAGTAAACCGCTTATTGTTTATATCTATAATTAAAACTGTTAAATAATACAAAAGGAAGTATGTATTTTCTTGATTATTAGGTTCCTTTACCTCAACATTTATGCCCGTATTCACAAACGATAATTTCCTAAATAATTACGTAATCAATTATACCCATCTCATTCTATTGCAAAAAAACTGCATATATCCATCTCACTCATTTAATTAATTACGTAATTATTTAGGAAATTATCGTTTGTGAATACGGGCATAAATAAAATATATTCTGACTGAAATGTAGGACTGTACTAGTTGCGTACCTTGGGATGTTTGTAAAAAAAGATTTTGTTCTTGTTCAGATTAGAGGAAAGAAAAGCATGCTTTATTATAAAAGCAGATTATCACAGTTGAATGTGTTATTTTATAAACAAAGTATCTTACAAAAGTTTCAAGGTCCAACAATAAATTGATGATTTTGAAATTTCTTCTGCTTCTGATGATGTGATTATGGAGATGCCTTCTCGTAAGTCCTAGTATTCTATAATAGTATTCATCGAAGAAGTAATCAGTTTGTTGATCGAGTGTCATAAATTATAGTTCCAAGGTAGGTGGTTCTCCCCTATGTCTAGCACTCTCCGCTCTCTCCAAAACAAAATTTGTCGCAAATTTTATGCTCTACAATTTTTTTTAATAGATGTAAACACGATTGGAGCTATAGATAATCGTGAAAAACCAATTTTTGCTATCTTTGACCTTAGGGCGCGGCGCAGACACGATATTTTGTGAGACTTTTGTAGAACGCCCAAATGAAGGTGTATAAGAGTTTTCAGTTTATTATCTCTCATTCCTAGGTTAAACCCTAACATGACTACACTATAAAGGACTCAGAGTAAATGAAAATACAATAATAATAATAATAATAATGACACCAACACCAAATATAATAGGTGCAGTTACTAGTGAATTAAAAAGAATAATTAAAACAGACTCATATGTCAAATAACTTGTTGCCAATTTTTTTATATTCTTATTGCAGTATAATATAATTTATAATATAATAATTACAGCCACAACTGTATTACTTCAATCAAGTATCTTAATAATTAATTATTATAATAATAAGTAATCATTTTTTTGATCATGTTCCTAAGATACATTTTGCAATAATTTCATTCACAAAATACACATATTACCTTTATATTTTTGAATAAGCCACACTTTCAAGGAATACGATTTCTTACTGACGTTAATAAAAATATAAAATAAACTGAAAGGATATTTATGTAATCTGACCCTCTGCTCTGATAATCGTATGTGTGACCTTTGTTTTAATGTTTTTATAGCACCATTTTATAATAACTATCCTACTAACATTTATTTAATTAATGAATTTCTGATAAAAAAATATAAAAATATTTCAATTTAAACTTTAGACTAATTACTATTACTAATAATAGATAAATAAATATGCATATTGAGAATAATTCAAATCATTGTATGTAATAGTAGTCCCTGTAAGTTCACCATTGCTTATACAGGGTGAGTCCCCTAAGATGGAAAGCTCGATTGCACCTACACCCTACACCATAAAAGATATCTAAATGAACCAAAAAGTGCTGTAAATGGGAGGGTAAAGTGCAGTTTGTAAAATTATTTTCAGATACACAGGGTGGCCCACTATCGCTGCACGCCATATAACTTTGTTATTTTAAATAGGACACCCTCTATATTATTACATTTGCATATTGTTTGAGAAAAGTCAAAAAGAATGGTTTGTAAAGTTGAAGTTTGTAATGAGCGGTTTATGAGTTATAAACAAATGAAAATCGCGATTTTTCATTTTCAAAGCAGTTTATATTGAAAACGGCTCGAGATATGGAAAAACGGCTTACATGTCCCTATCTTAAATTTTCATCCGATGTCCTTTTGGATGGATGAAATTTTTATACAGAGTGGTAAAAAATTTGATTATTTTTATCACCCGGTATGAAAATTTCAGCTAAATGATAGGATACCAAATGAAAAATTAAGATAGGAACATGTAAGCCGTTTTCCTCTATCTTGAGCTGCTTTTAAGATACACTACTTTGAAAATTGAAAATTGCGAATTTCATTTGTTTATAACTCATAAATTGCTCATTACAAACTTCAACTTTACAAACCATTCTTTTTGACTTTTCTCAAATAATCTGAAGATGTAATAATATACAGGATGTCCTTTTTAAAATAACAAAGTTGTATGGCATACAGCGATATTGGGCCTGTATGTATCTGAAAATAATTTTACAAACTGCACTTTACCCTCCCATTTACAGCACTTTTTGGTTCATTTAGATATCTTTAATGGTGTAGGTGTAATCGAGCTTTCCATCTTAGGGGACTCACGCTGTATACGTATATACATTACATACAGGGTGATTCCTTCCCATAACTGAAATCTGGGACCTATCATTTTTATTGAACATAATGTTATAACTTTATATTACCTAGCTATGTGAAAAATAGTATAAAGTAAAAAGTAGAATATTTTCCAGGATCAGTTTAAGAGAAAAATACACAGTCGATGTTAATTTTCATAAATAAAATGAAAATAATTAGGTACAGTTTCGGTTTAAATTTTATACTATAGTCTATTCCACCTCTATTCGGGCCTAGTTGGCTATAAATTATGAAAATGATGAACTGCTCATGATGAAAATGATCATACATTTGACAGCTTGACAGCGTACTGACAGGTGTTAATGTTCTAGGTAATGGATGTTTTTGATAATGTCATTTTCAGAATGAAGCAATGTTGCCAAACGTAGTTACAAATCAGAAAACTAATATAATTAAGTAGGTACACATGGAAATTTCGATTGATAAGATCCAATTATCGACAAATTTTTATACCGTCCCATGCAAAGTATCTCCAAACAATTATTTCATAGTTTAGGTACTTATTCTAATAAATATCTCTTGCAGCTGTGAAAATTATTACTGGCGACGAATTTACCCCATTATTATAGCTTTTCATTTGAAGTACCTAATGAAAAAAAATTCTTAAAAATTCGTAAGTCCGAATTTTTTACATTTAATTATGTAAAATTTTTATTTTTATAACATATCTACAGTAGTATCATAATTATTTATGACATTATTACAGTGGAAATTTGACTACTTCTACAGATCAAATTGGTCAAAACCAATTTAACAGTGATAGCTTAGCTAACATTCACTGACAAAATTAATTGACACAGTTCACTGACAAAACCTTTAAAGATTAATCAGCCAGGAGAAATCAGATGATTTTTCATGGCTGCCTGCATAAAGTTGGAATAGACTGTAGGTACCTACTACTTAAACGGTTGGCTAGAAATCAAAGGCGTGGGGTTTGACCGAGGGTTTGACATACCTATACTGCATTCCAACTTTATTTTGGACCACAGTTGACCATGAAAAATCAGCTGATTTCGCCTAGTGTAATCTTGAAGTTTTTGTTAATAAAATATTAAAACGAACTTTGACAGTGGATGTCAGCGAGGCTATCTCTTTTAAACTTTCTTTTCACCGATTTGATCTGTGAAAGTTGCCAAGTTTCCATAAATTTAATTATTCAAAATGTCATAAATAATTGTCATACATGAAAGTGTTTAGAAAATGCCTTCGTTGCTTGAATATATAGCTATGATGTGGTAAATTATCTCACTGCAGCAATAATTTCACAGCTTTCAAAGACATTTATTGGAGTAAGTAGGTATCTATGAAATAATTATAATTGTATGGAAATTCTTTGATCATAAATGTTCACAAAATAAATTATAATTGTTTCTTATTATTACGGGAACGTTCAGGTGTCTTTATTATAATCTAATGGTAGGTCCAACAATATTAGAAGTAGGTACGGTGTTCGAAACAAATACTACAGACAAGAAAGGATGCACTATCACTATACCTCAGTCGGCCAAAAGATATAGTAATAAAAGTGCGCGGTAAGTTTACAATCCAGGTAGGCAGACCTTATACACAAGAATTATACATACACAAACCTTAGAATGCCTTTCTCATTGGTTTACCGGAACCAGGTAACCAATAAATAAGGCACTATCTGCCTATAGATGTGACTACTTGGACCTTAAAAGTTTGTGCACAGTTTTATTACTATATCTGTTGGTCGACTGAGGTATAGACACAGATGTGACAAGAAATTTGAAACATTATTGGGAGTGATCAAGGAAGGCTTACAGAAAAAATATAATATTATAATGAAGCAACACTGGCGAAATATTCTGGTTCTGTATACCTTATCTACAATTATGATGGCTCAGCTAATTCGCAGCATTTCTAGCTGACATGACAGAAATGACATATTGCCAGAATAACTCACATTCTACTAAATGCTAGAATGATTCTGCGTTCTGTGCATGTTTGAGATCGCGTGACTATGTCTAGAAGAGCTACGCCAGAAGACTTTGATGACACGTCAGGAATCTATATAAGAGCCCCCCGTGGCTGTAGTTCAGTTCGGTTTGGATAACCGATTTAAGGAAGAGAGTTAGAAAACAGAGTGAAGTGATTGTGACAAGTGAAGTGGAATCAAAGTGAAGAACACAGTTGCTGTGTTAGTAGTTCCAGTGTGGTGTAAATAAGGCGAACAGTTGATTATTTAGATTTGGAGGTTAATGTTCATTTGTTTATTATATTTGTGGATTTGTGTTGCGACTGGTTTAAATAAAGACCTTGTATTATTGTAAAATAAGACTTCTAATTTGTAAATTAATATAATGTAAGAACCTAATAATATAGTTATTTAGAGATACATGATTTTTAAGTACGTTTGGGCCCTAGCACCTTTACACTTGACAGAGTGCTGTCAAATGTATATGATACAAGGTTGATCATTCTCATAATCCATAGCCAACTTGATCAGAATAGAGTTGAGTACACTACACCACAGTCATTTAGTTTTAATTCTCAAAACTCAAAAATATCATAAGTAAGATTACCCAGAACTTTTTTAATCATCAGTCTTCTCTATCTCTGGCCTACCGTTCGAAATTAAGTCTCATTTCAAAAAAATTGGGCTTACTCAAAAGTAAAATTATTATGCAGAGACCTTTTTGATCCTGTTTTTTTTTGAGTTGTAAAATTGTATCGAAACATTTATAACAAAGGTGCTTACCTATTTTCTATGGGCTTAATTTTTAGGGTTGTCACTTTTTAGTCTACCTAAAAGAAAAAAAAATACTAAAGAAGTTAATTAGCTTTCTGTTAAAACAGGTTTTATCTATCATTTAAGAGGCCAGCGCCAGAGGTACCTAATTATTTAATGAATAATAATAACACTTACACAGTAAATCTCAGGTGTCAATTGCACCTTTTTTCTCTCAGATTTGATGCAATAGTGCAATTCCGATTTAAAAATGAGATTTTTGGCGCACCGAATCTTTCCTAGATGCAATTTCCTTCCAAACTCTCGGATCAATCTCTGCTGTCTCAATCAATCAACATTGTTTTGGTAAAACATAAAACACAAGAACATGATTATTATTGGTGTTACTCTACCAAATGAACACTTTTTTATTCATACACTATTATTATAGGATAGGTACCTACACATAAATTATTAGAAAGGTCAAATTCCACTAGTAACAATTTCTAACCTCTTCATATTTAACTCATAGGGACGTTTGTCGTTACGGCAGCCGAGTTGATTCAATTCAATTCCTACTTGTCTGCTTTTTCATTGTATTTATTTATATATTTAAAATTATTAATTTGAAACTATTTTTATTTGGGACCATTAAAAAAGTCTAATCTAAACGACAGTAACGACACTTCGAACTTCGATAGACACTAAAGTGACATTATTGATATTTTAAATGAATAACAAATGACAACCAACTCTTCTTCTTCTTCTTCTTCTTCTTTAATGGCTTGGGCACCCTTGTGCATATAGCCAGCTTCTAGTAAGTATCACTCTGTCAAGTGCTAACTTGACTTGACATTTTTGTGTTGCGATTAGTGATGTCTTGTGCCATTTGCAATTATCTGAGAGGAGTTAGTACATGGACAACACAACACAGGATAGACTCTTCTCTCTCTGGGGCAACAGCAGAGCATTACACACCCGAAAGTTGCCTCCGGATAACACCCAGGATTTGGGACGGGTTAAATCTGAAAGTAGGGATAATTTGCTATTATTATAAGAAGATATGATTAATTTGGAGAAACCTTGTTAAAATACTTGACGTCTGAAAAGTGAGACATCCTAAGACAGTATTAATATTTAGTGGAGAGGGTATGCCACAAGAAACAAGTTCTCTGTATATATCAAAATCCTGCAGAAAGTTAATAGGACAAGCAAAGAAAATGTGATCCAGATCCTCGATCTGTCCACATTCACAATATGGATTCTCGGCCACCCCAATTCTGTGTTTATGTTTTCCAGTTAGACAATGGCTAGTTCTCATTCGTATAATTGTGCTGATATGCCTGCGGTTTACAAAAGGAAATTTTTTAAACCACATTTTTTCAGGAAAATATTCCTGAATGGAATAATACCATTTGCCCTTCAAATTAAATGACTCTCTCCATTCATTTTCCCACTGAGACTGTAGCAATTGCCTGACTATTGGGTTAATGTTGACCGGATCTATTTTAATTTTTTCGTAGGAGGTGAGAGACAAGCTCTCTTTAGCGAGTTGATCAGCCATTTCATTGCCCTGTATATTTGTATGACTTGGAACCCAGACCAGTTCTATGCCCAGTCCAGCTTGCCGCGACTCAATGATCAGTCGCTTGGTGAGTAACGACAATTGACAGGTTGAACTTTTATAACTCTGTTGACATATCATCTGTAGGGCACTCCTAGAGTCTGAGCATATGATAGCATTGTTTATGTTATTTTTAAGTGCATATTCAACTGCAATGTTTATGGCAATTATTTCCGCGGTATATATCTGGGTAAAGGAGGACAATCTTAATTTTAATTTATATCCTATCTCGGGAATCCATACGCCGACGCCTACTTTTTTTGCTTCTGGGTTTAATGAAGCATCAGTGTAAATTGCTGTGTGATTTTGCCAATTAGTGTTGATGTATTCCAGGAAAGCCTTCGCATTGTCTTCGTCTTTCCTAAAATCCGGTTCGTAGAAGTGTAATCTCTCCAACTGTATGTCTAGCTCTATCAGGAAACAGGCAGGTGTGGAAGTCTGAACTAAATGTGGCTCGTATCTTTTCAGAGCTCTGGAAGCATGTACAATATAAGGATGATCTCTTCTCCTCCAATATCCTAGTCCTTCAGCGCAATATTTTTCCAAGTCAGAAATCAATTGATGAAGTGGGTGGTTGATTATTTTCCTCAGTCCAATGGTGTATTTCATTGCTAGCCACCTCCGTCTGTGTTCAAGTGAGGGTTCCGAAGCCTCAGAAAGCAGTGCATTAGTCGGAGTCGATCTCATGCATCCCAGAACAATTCGCAATGCTTGATACTGGATTCTGTCCAGTTTATTACTCAGTTGCTTAGTGATTGGTTTCAATATCTGGCAGCAATAATCTATATGCGACCTCACCAGGCCACAATATATAGTTTTCAGGATAACGGGATCAGCTCCCCACCAAACTCCAGCCGAAGCTCTCAGAAGGTTTAGCCCTCTGACTGCTTTACCGCTTATATGTTCGACATGTCTTGACCAGGACAGGTCACCCTGAAAGATGACTCCGAGATATCTGACATGTTCCTTCCAAGGTATAATACTTCCTGCCATTGTGATTGTATATCCAGCGGTATTACGTGCTCTCTTGTTCGTAAATAGCACAGCTACCGATTTAGATGGTGAAACCGTTAAATTCAATGATTGTAGCCAATCTTCTAACAATATCAAAGCTCCATTAATCCTTTCTACTGTTTCAGCGATCTTCTGACCACGAAATAGCAGCAATATATCATCCGCATACTGCACTATGCTAACGTCCTGAGGTAGGAAGTCTCTTATTATATTTAAATATATATTAAATAGAATTGGACTCAACGATGATCCTTGCGGGAGTCCTTGGGTAGCAATTTCGGGTCCATGGATATTGCCCTGATTATCCTTTACATATACCTGTCTGTCAGTCAGCAAATTCAATATTAAGTTGGTGAGTGAGATTGGGAAGCCTGCGTCAACGAGAATTTCGTACAATGTGAAAATGTTTACATTGTCAAAAGCTGATTTTAAATCCAAGAAGACTGCAAGCGTGTGCATATTCCTGCTGAAGCTCAGATGAACATATGTGGTTAGATATAGTACATTATCTGTGACCGACCTACCTTTACGGAAAGCGGACTGCAGTTGCGGTAAGATACCAGTGTTTTCCATCTGCCATTCCACTCTGTTTTTTATCATTGACTGCAGTGTCTTACCTATGCAGGAAGACATTGCTATTGGTCTGTAGCTATCAGCCGCGCTTGGATCTTTGTCAGCTTTCAGTATGGGGTGTATCAAGTAAGTTTTCCATTCTTGAGGAATAGCGTTACCTTCTAAGTAACGATTGTAGAGAGAAAGGAGAGAATTCATCGCTGCTTCAGGGAGGTTTCTTAGCATGGAGTAGGAAACCTGATCCATCCCAGTTGCAGTATCTTTTTTCCCATTTAATGCCATTTGTAGCTCATTCATGTTAAATGGCTCATAGTTCTCCGTTCGCGGCTTAAGTCGGAAGTCTGGTAGTATATTGCACACTGAGATTGCATTTAGAATATCAACAGCTACCTGAGCCGATGGTAGAACAACGCTACAATTATTTCTAGCTCTTGACATTGCTTTGAAAAATTTCCATGCTTTTGTTAGTCCAGTTTCCCTATTTAGGGTGGCACAAAAAGTTCTATACTTATCTTTTTTTTTGTTCTTGAGGAATTTATGGGTTCTTGCTATGGTGTTTTTCATTGTCAAAAAATTCTCCATAGAACAGTTGTTTTTAAAGTTGTTAATGGCGTTCTTACGTTCCGTCATAGCACTAGTGCATTCGTCATCCCACCAAGGAACGGGTATCCTTCTAGGCTTTTTGGGAGGTTTCGATTTTGGAATTGCAATTTCTGCACCATCATTAATGACTGACATCAGGTAATCATATGTTACTGATGATTCTCCCGTTAGCCTCTCTAACACAGTGTCCATATATAGTTCCCAGTTGGCTTTTTTAAATATTCTCCTAGGTGTATATGGATTTGGGGGTGTCGGCTGGTTAAATGTATTTATTGTACATAGGGTGGGATAGTGGTTGCTAGTGCTTGGGTCATCACACACCGTCCATGATGCCGTGGTTGCCAGATTGGAGGTAACAATCGATAAATCTATTGCACTTATGTGTTGGGATGCAGGTGATCTAACCAATGTAGGTCTTCCATCATTCAATACAACCAACTCCAGTTCCTCAAGTGAGGACTGAATAATCCTGCCACTTCTGTTTATAGGGGTGGTGTCCCACAAAGGGTGATGCGCATTCAGGTCTCCCATCACAACAACTGAGGTTCCACAAGATCTTACATAACTTTCCCAAAATTGGGATGTTAGTCTGGTATCAGGGGGGTTGTAGATGTTAACAAAGGTAATACCATGTGTCTGTATGGCGATAGACTGCCAACGACCAGGTTGATGTGCGTTGTTAGTAGTAATGACCTTAAATGGTTGCCTCTTTTTAATCATTGTGATTATACCACCATACCCATCGACGCGATCTTGTCTCAGACAATTAAAGCCACTCACCGTAAAATTATCCGTGGGTTTTAACCAAGTTTCATTTAAAAATATTAAATCAGGTTGATGTTCATTAATTAACCAAATTAAGTGATCTTTCTTACTTCTGCAGCTGGAAATATTCCACTGCAGTACTTTTATATGAGGGGTGTAAGAAAGGGTGTTAGTACGAAATATCGGATTCACAGGACATTTCTGCATCCGTGTTTTTTGCGTCATTCGATTCAATGGGCCTACTAGTGGTATTAATGTAACTTATGTTGGACAAAACAAATTGTTTCTGAGGTACGGTCAAATTATTAAACATACTGAGGAGTTTTTGAACCTCCTCTGTGGTTTCTTCATTCTTATTTGCATGTAATGACTCTCTTGGTTTAGGTATGGTCATCTTTAATGAAGTAGGTCCTGGGGCCGGTCTAGAGTTAGGGTAATAGAGGCACTCATTATGTGACCTCCTGTCATAACCAGGTGATATTCTGGCACTTGAGCTGGGTTCGAGATCAATTGGAGAGATCGCCTTGCGCTTACTCACCAACTTACTGTATGTATTCTCGGGGTTAGTTAAGTAATTCCGTCTCTGTGAGACAGATATAAGTCCATCTGGTCGTTGACCAGATATCAAGGGAAAGTCTTCAGGTTTGCTAATTAGCGGGGGATTTTTTGTGTTTTTTGGGACTCTTTGAGTGGCGTCGAAGAGTGATAAATTTTGCAGGGACATTATTTCCCTAATAAGTTTTTGTCGGTTCAACTCGGGACATGCCTTACTTATCGACTGGTGTGTCTTTGAAGAGCAATGTATGCACCTCGTCTCACAGACTTTGTTGTCGTGTGGCTCGGTGAGTCCGCATACCTTACATTTTTCTTTGCCATTGCAATTCTTTTTCACGTGACCGTATAGGAAACAATTATAACACTGTACCACTGGAATCATATATGTCTCCACTGGCATTGGAAGTCTATATATTTCCACAAATCGAGGTATACTTTGCCCTGAAAAGGTAAATAGAACTGTAGTTGTAGGCTTATATTCAAATTCTCCTTCTTTACCCTCAACAGCCGTACGGCGATTGAATCGCCTAACACTAATAATTTTAACATTACCTGCGCTAGAGTACTGCAACAGCTCTTCATCTCCTATCGTCTTGTCTACGTATCTAACAATGCCCTTACATGATACCAGATTCGCAGGAATAAACATAGAAAAGCCCTGGTTTCGCAAAGATTCATTATTTATAAAATTATTAGCAGCAGCAGCTGTTTTGAAAGTAATGCAAAGCCTGTTTCTCCCCTTTTTTTCTAATTTACCAACAGAATCTAATTTCATTTCTAAAATTTTTTTCGCTATACTTAAATGACTTAAATTTCTCAAATTTAAATTACCACTTTGTTGATTATTTTTATCTTTAAGAACCTTGTCAGATTCAATCATAACTTGATAAGGACCTTTATCAGTTGCTTCATATTTTAGAGTCTTTCTTTCAGATTTTGCTTCACCCTCGTTATTGCTTCTACCCTCTCCTGGTGGGGGACCCCCCCCCCCCGGGGGGTCAGGCATTATTTATGAAACTGTCTTACTGAATGAAAATTAGATTAATCTTACCTTGGAAGAAAATCAGAGAGATGGGTTTAAACTGACAGAGGATGGATTAGTACCTACCACTCCTATCACATTTATTTTTACATGACTTATTTTGCACTATAATTATACCGGATTATAATCTTTCAATTCAAAAGAATGTATATTAAATTGTAATAAAGATATTGGATGTTTGAAACTATCGCAACTGCTCTATCAAATCGCACGTCTTACCCTTACGGAGGCTTAACGCGAAGTCCTGACAACCAACTCTTGCAATGTTTGTGACAATTGACTTTACAAGAATTAATGATAAATGCGCACGCACAAGTCAAAAAAATCACCAGAATTTACCAGATTGTGTTTTAGCAGTAAAATCGGCAGATTTCACCAGTTTTTTTTTCCAAATTTCACCAGATTTCATTTAAAATCACCAGAAGTAGGTACCTATAATTATCCCTTCCCCGAATTGTACAAAAGTTAATCAGTAATCACATGATTACAAGTTTAACCCGGGTCAAACCATAAGTCGCCTCTTTATCATTAGCCAACAAAAAAACTATTCATATTGAATGTATAATAAAATAATAACAACAATAACCAAATTAGGTAGTTAATTAAGTAACCCATTAAATCTATTTTTAGAAGTCAATCAGACAACCTTCCTTACTGTCTTTGGGGATGTTTAAAATGGAAAATTGAACGAATGATGAAAGCCGTAAACCATTATTCGTGTTAAAGAATCACAAATATTCAAATATCACCAGATTTTGAGCGTTTATTAAAAGTTTTCACCAAATCACCAGATTGAATTCACCAGATCTGATGAAAAATCTCCAACGTTGGCAACGCTACAGTGGGAGAATCTTAGATAAGGTAAGCCTCAGGATAACTAACGAGAAAAAATAAGACGAGCATAAAAATAAAATAAGACTAAATAATATCAAGCAGGTTATGGCCGGTTGCACAGTCTCTACTTAAATCTGGACTTAGTTAAGTGACACTTAAATTTAAGGGTCACTTAAATTTTAATAGCATTGCACCACTGCCACTTACGAAATACTTAACTAAGTCGCAGTGAATCTGTCAACAAGGCTAAATACTGGTTGTTTTTGTGCTAAAAGTGATGTATAGTGGTACTTCTGACGTAAGAATTCTGTCGGTTGTCACTTTGATCGACGAATTGTAGCGGACACGATGACGGTTATTGACAGTATGACGTCATAGTCATTAGTCAATAAAGGTATAGATATAGAAATATTCATTTCGAATATCAATATTGATTTACCTTGGCAACCCATGGTCAATGATTTCGAATATTTTCTCCAGATCATCTTCCAATAAATATCGTTTTCTAATACAACATCCGGCCATTTTCGTATTCTATTTATATTATTAGTAAATCAAGGGTACTTTTATTTTTATTAGCCAGGAATGCTAGGATACTGATGAACACACAACACGATTTTATGGTTATATCGTTGATTGAAGGAATAGATCGGTTCATTTGAAGGTGCTGCCAGCCCCGCAGAGTGTGTTGAAATTATAGAACTATAGTGGAAGAGGGTGTTTATAGCCCCAACCGGTTTAACTTTTAACTTTTTTTTATAGTAGGTCAGAGCTCCGGAGTCGGAGCGGTTCTTATTATTTTTATTTCCTGGATTTCATATTCATCTCCATCTCAATTCTCAATTTTCAAGCTTCTCTCAGCAACAAACAAATAATCACCATAAATCTTGCATTTACTATTATGGTATATGATATACCTAAGTACCTGTTTACTAAATTAACGATATGAATTTATGAAAATTTCGATAATTAATTAATAATACTTCTAATGAGTTATTTTTTCGAAAACAAAAGGTATCTTTTAACCTAACGCCATAAAAACAATAATAAGGCTAGCAATATGAAGGAAATTGACTTCATATTGACTTCAATTGAAAAAATTACCTTTAAACTCGGATGAGGGAAACTCTGTAATTTGAAAATCAACCGTTGGATTCAAGTTTTTTTGTAGAATATACTCAATTTTAATGGGCTCTAGGGCCCTGTATTCGGAGTGCGCGAGTTACTGATCAGCCTGTACCTATAGGTACAGGGTCTTCAAAGTTAAGTCGGCACTATTGCCGACTTCATTATTTTTGGATCTACAAAATCGGTTAAATTAGCAAACTAGTAGGTATGTATAGTATTTTTTCCGCTGAATAAAGCAACAATGACAACAGAAAAACAATTGACATCGTGTTTTCGAGTTATGTCAAAAAGTTCTATTTTTTAAATGAGACACCCGGTATATTTTTGTGTTTTCATATTTCCCGATAAAATCCAATAATGATAAATTAGTTAGTTTTTGAGTTGTAAACAAATAAAAATTGCAAGTTTTCGTTTTGAAAGCAGTGTAGAGGTTACATCGGAAACGATTCAAGATCATCACCCTAAACAAAAAATTCATCCACATCATAGCAGTACATAAAAAGTTAAAATAGGGCCACGTAAGCAATTTTTCGATATAATGAGTCGTTTACGATCTACGCTGTTTTGAAAATGAAAAATTCCGATTTACATTTGTTTATAACTAGAGCTCTGATTATATGCAAAATGCATATTTTTGCATATTTTGCATTTTTTATCCATTTTTCGCACGAAATGCATTTTTTTAGGAAACTTGCATATTTCTGCATATTTTGTTATTTTTGCCACATAAAATACTTATTTTGACAATAATTATTATTGGCGGATATACTAGAAAAAATATTATATAAAAACCAAAAATAAGCTTAAAGTGAATCTTGTTGTGATGGATTTTTCAATTTTTTTTTATTTAACTGTACCCTTTTGAAAGTGTTATTTACCTCCTAGGCTAGGCCTATAATTACACGATATGGGGCACCTGGCTCGAGGCTGCTTTATTTTATTTCGACCATTTAAATGAAATTCAGGAATTAATGTCGAAATTTGATGAAGATAGTTCCTCAGCAAATTAGGAAAGCGAAAAAGATTTTAAGCAATAAGAAACTAGGCTAACATCCCACACAGCACAAAATATTGCAGCAATGTTGCAGCAACGTTGCAATCTTGCATACGCAATTGAAATATTTCAGCAATATTGCAGAAATATTGCTCTGCAATGTTGCTCTGCAATATTGCTGCAATATTGCTGAACGCAATGAAAATATTTCAGACATGTTTCAGAAATATTGCTCTGCAACATTTCTGCAATATTGCTGAAATATTTCAAATGTCTACAATAAATGTATAGATATTAAAAGTAAGCGTTTGCATTATTACTATATACACTGCTGGAGAAAAAATCCGGACAGTGAAAAACTTCGATAATTCAAGAAAAATTCATGATAAAAATCAATTATAGACTTTTGAGTTTTTGGAATATATATATATTTGGTAAATCAGTTGCGATTTTTGTAAAATCCCATTGATAGACTATATTATAGTTAATTAGTTTGATTAAAAAAATTAATAGAAAAAAAAATTTCTTTTTAAATTCGAAAATCTCGAAGGTGTTCGAATGTTTAAAATTGTCCAGGTGTGCATGCATTTATTATAGTTAGTACCTCTACCAATAATAGTAGCGTTTAAAAAGTCCCGTCTGTTTGCATTTATGTCATATTAATATAAAACATAATTTCCTTGGATTTAAATAATGATCAATTTTGAATTTCTTTCTCGATTGAAATATACATTTTAAATTAAAACAATAATTGATTAAACCATATAAATACTACATTTTCATTTTATTATATTACTTCTTTTTATTTTCTTCCAAATATATGTGTAACGGAATTTCTGCTTTGATGAAAATCATAAACCCAAATCTATATTTTTAAATGTTTTTAAATCGGCAATTAGAATACAATTTTGACCCGCCAAATCCATTAGATTGCAAGCTCGCACTGCGCATGTGACCATGCGTGACCGTCTTTTGTGGTTTTGGGGAGTGATTGGTTACTGGTGTTCTGTTATGTTCTCTTCCTTGTCCCTTCAACGACAAAACTAACTAACAACCATCTTCTGTTTCTGTTCTTTCTTCATGTTTTTTCTCTTTTTCTTCTCTTCGCATTCACCACCACCACACACACCATTCCATTCCATTATTATTATTATTTCCATTATTCCATTCCATTCACCATCACCATCACCGTTACACCGTTTTCACCCTCATCTCATCAAAACAAAACACTAAATGAGAAACTAATGATCGTAATGAGAAACTAATGAATTGTGGGCTGTGCTAATGAGATAATGAACTAAACAAGCTAGGTATAAAGAGTTCTTCTGTGGGTGAGCTGAGCTACCCCAAATCCTTATACATCGACAGTTCGAGTGTTTCAGTTAGCAGTGCCTGTGCAGTTTTTGTGTATTGTGTAATCAATCGGTAATCGCAGTCGACCACGTAAAATACCACGTTTTCTCTTCAAGGTGTCTTTTTGAGTTCTACCTGAATTAGTCGTATTACCTTAATACAATATCTTATCCTTGTAAACTGACTGAGTTCCAGTAAACCCTCATACATCGTTTCTACAATAAAGGTAAGTAACCTAGATAATTTTTTAGGTAATCCTGTACAATCTGTCGCTAAATTTTACCCTACCATATAAATAAAAATAAATCCTCCAAATTCCGGTTCCGTAAGTCAGGTCTTTGGTCAGGGTAGGTTTTTTTTTCATTTCAAGGCCATTTTAAGGAAAAAAAAACCCTACCCTGACCAAAGACCTGACTTACGACGCATTTATTTTTATTTATAGGTATGGTAGGGTAAAATTTAGCGACAGATTGTACAGGATTACCAATTTTTTAATTTATATTTTTTTAACAATAAGGTCTTTCTTTTGCCAGGTTAAGTTTAAAACAGCAGCATACACCTACTGATGAATTATTGTTTCATTCATCAAAACAATTTGACAGCAGGGGCAGGTCTTCCTCTGTCTCCGTGAACAGAATTGGAGAAGACACCACTTCATCACGTGAGTCTATAATGATTTTGCCATGTTTAATTATTTATTGAACTATTATATTTTTACAGAATTCCAGACGCAAGTAATTTTTAAATTGAACACAAACCTTATCATCAAAAGCATCAATCAAATTGAACTTCGACTGGATGCATTATTAGAGCTACAGCAGAAGGCGGCCACTCACAGTCACAATGCAGTAGAGGAATCATCCACCGAGGATGATTTTAACAACTTTCCGCTGAAAATTGTAGCTAATTTGAATCAAACTTATCTGATTCAAATTATTCTCAAAAGATGGTATGTAATAGAAGTTGTATAGAACTTATACGTAGATTTAATAATAAGTAAAATATTATATAATTTTCTGTTCGGAAAAAATTAAATTAAAAAAAAAAAATCGGTCACAATAGCCAAGCTGCTAGAGTTTCGGTCAAACGATCTCTAAAGTGCAGCATGACTTTTCTTGGTCAGTACTTAGATGGGTGACCAAAATTATAGTGGTAAATAAAAAAGTTCCGTGACCGATCGTGCTCCGGGAGGTACGTTAAAAAGGGGGTCCCGGCTGCTTCACAGCAGTCGTTAAGTTACGTCAGAGGCCCTTGAGGCTACTTGAAAACTTCTGACACTTGGGCTTTACCACAGCCATAAGATATTTATTTTATTTATTTCGGAAAAAATTGTTAAAGCGAACGTGAAAATGCTTGTATTTTGTCAAGTGTTCCTTGATAACCGTATTAATCTGTTTTCCAGGTCGTTTTTTTAAGAAGAGTCGGGGAACCAATCTAAATTTTATAGTCTACGGAATTTTGAAGAAACTACTCGAAAATGCATTGGTCCAAGAATTTAGTTGGGCTGGATTCAAAAAGAAGAGGCCTTTTAAAGAGTTTAGAAGAGTCTACCAAGTCATAGCAAGTGAGTCATAGAGAATTAATAAATACATATACACATTTCCTGTCATTTAACTTGATTACTATTTAAAAAATACTTTATTTTTCCTTAGAAACGGTTCGTCTGCACATAAAAGATGCAACAGATGATGTAATCACCAGTGCTATTTCAAAATGGCTGGCACAGGCCACTCTGAGGAACAGCAGGGAGACGAATAGGAAAATGGTGGGTCCCTCACAGGAGCCTCCCAACGATAGTGAATAATTTACTTCATAATTTAATTAATAAATAATAATTTAGTTACCTGGCTATTTAAATTTTGAATAGTTGTCTTTTTATAATAATAATAATAATAATATAGGTATCCCATTCAAGACGTTTTCAAATTCAAGTTAGTTGTGATATTTTTTCTTAAAGTTGTAAGCTCTGCATGGAGGGCCGATTTGAGCTAAAAAAAGTTCAAATACTTCCATTGTGCTCATATGCCATTAGGAATAATTTTTCTATTTTACAAAAATTGTATCTTATTATATGAGCGATTATGAAGTCATCATCAAGTGAATAATGGCCATAATCGCGAATCTAATACTATGCTTTTTTTACTCTTTTATACAGGGTGTTGATTTTCAAAGCGGGCCATAGGGGATTAGCATTGCGAAAGTGGTTTTTGAGGATTCCTGCTCGCCGTTTAAACTGACAGAAACGGTTTTGGTATCAAAATGAAGCTAAAATTATTGCGCATAACGCTTGACATCAGAAATTAATTTAATTTCACGTTGTTTTCTAAAATTCTTCAGTAAAAATTCAAGTAATTGTTAATATTTAATCACAAAATAGCATGCCTTGCATAAACAATAATGACGTTTCTACGTTTCGACAATCCAATAATAAAACTTTATTAGTCAGTAGGTAATAATAAAGTCTGGTTCTATTTAAAAATGGGTTATACAAACCAAGAAAGAGTCTTTATGGTGAAAACCTACTACAGTGTAGCCAGTTAGGGTTCGCGATTTATTTGCCGTGAATTTTTTTAATAGACCAATGTTTTATTATTGGATTGTCAAAACGTAGAAACGTCATTATTGTTTGAGCAAGGCATGCTATTTTGTGATTAAACATTAACAATTACTTGAATTTTTACTGAAGAATTTTAGAAAACAACGTGAAATTAAATTAATTTCTGATGTCAAGCGTTATGCGCAATAATTTTAGCTTCATTTTGATACCAAAACCATTTCTTTCAGTTTAAACGGCGAGCAGGAATCCTCAAAAACCACTTTCGCAATGCTAATCCCCTATGGCCCGCTTTGAAAATCAACACCCTGTATACAAGAAAACAAATTTTAATTTATTTCACTGCTTGGAACAACTTCTAGTACCGAGTGCGCAGGCATGGATTCTGAGCAATGTCTGAAGTTTATTATACTCAAACCAAATATTATTTTACTATTTTGGCAGTGTAGCGTACGTAGTTAAAATATTATACAATCAACGTCAAATTTGGTTATAAATATACATTTTCTTTAAAAATTTAGCTTGTCATAGGTAGTTACAAAACTCAGTATGAAAGGAGAGGTATACCAACATAATTCAAAATTTCCAACTCTGAATTTGAAAATATCTGGAATCGGATATATTTTATTTATTTATATATCTACAGTTTATTTACCATAAAAATCATGTTTTATCATTACAAAAAAGTATTGTAACTAATTAATGTTATAATTAAAAGTTATAACAAAAAAGATACATGAAATTTAATCTACCTCATAATAATTATAACCTACTCAATTTCAAACCAATTAGTTTAAAGTTATAGAATTACTTTACTCTAGATTATTGATTATTATTAATTGATATATATATATATATATATATTCGTTTGAAATTACAAATTGCAGTCTTACGATACATGTTGTTTAGTTTATTAAATTACATATGATTGGTTTCGTCGATCATGGGGAAAAGAACGATCTGTAGGATATTCTGATGCGATGTTGACATCATGGTGAAGCATTTGCTTTGAGAGATATAGTCTAGGGAAAACCCCATTAAAAAACCTAGACACACCATCCTGTTGAGATTGGTTTGAAGTATTCCAATCATTTTGCCCTTCTGAGGTTATCTGGCTGTTAATGTAGATTTTGTTTACAAGAGCTTCAAATTCTGTAACCAGTCTATTGTTTCGGTGGAAATTTTATGAATTGCTTGAAAACCTCCAGAAAATTTGGTTAAAGGACATTCATTGACAATGTGATTGATGGATTCTTCAGGATGTCCGCAAATACAGGAAGCGCTTGGTATTAAATTCCATTTATGTAACATTGAATTACATCTACCGTGTCCTGTTCTTAAGCGATTTACTTGTACCCAGACTTTCCTTTTTATTTCAAAACCGTTGACTACTGATGAAGGATCTTCGATTAAAGTGTTGTTGAATAAAGAAACACTTTTATTTCGCCAATCATTTCTCCATTCATCTTCAATTTTAAATGGTCGATCCAGGTATGTTTCTAGCCACACAGGTCTTCTTGATTTTAATCTCGTTGTTGGAAGATTATTCAGGTCCGATGTTATTGAAAAATCATCTGGAAATGTTCGGTATTTATTCATGATTTTATGTGTTGCTTGTTGTCTTCGGAGATTAGATGGAGCAATATTTGACAAAACAGGTAACCAAGGGATCGGAGTTGAGGAAATTGTTCCAGTAATAATTCGTAATGTTTGGTTCAGTTGAATATCCACTTTTGATTGATGTACACTGTTGAGCCATACGGGTGCACAATATTCCGCTGTTGAATAAACAAGTGCAAGAGCTGATGTGCGAATTGTTTTTGCATTGGCTCCCCAAGTTGTTCCAGCAAGTTTGTATAGAATATTATTCCTTGTTTTTAATTTTTGTTTCACTTTTTCTAAGTGTTGATTATAGGTTAAAGATATATCCAAAGTCACACCAAGATATTTTGGATTGAAATTATGATTCAGTGACGATCCGTTGAAAGTTATATTTAGCTTTTTAGATTTTTGGTGGTTATTGAGATGGAAACATGTAACTTCTGTTTTTGAAGAGTTTAAGCAAAGACGCCATTTCTTAAAGTAATCATTCATGATTTTCAAATCAGAGCACAGCGTTTCTTCTAATAAATTAAATTCGCTGTTTTGGTAAGTTAAAATAATGTCATCGGCATATATGAATTTTCTAGATTTGGTTGCAGGCAAATCACTAATGTAAATATTGAATAGCAGTGGAGATAAAACAGAACCTTGTGGGAGACCATTATTTAAGATTCTGTATTTACTGCTCTTTTCGTTTACGAAAACTTTTATTTTTCGGTCTGATAGCATATTTTCCAATAGATTCATAATCGTCTTACAACCAATGGTTTTATATAATTTATGTAAGAGACCTTCTTTCCACACAGTGTCGTATGCTGCAGATAGATCTAGGAAGACTGCTCCTGTTTTTAATTTTCTTTGAAAGCCACATTCAATGTGGGTTGTCAACGCCAAAACTTGGTCACATGTATTTCTGTTTGGCCGAAATCCACCTTGTTCAATAAGTAATTTTTCATCAACAATTGGTAATAGACGATTGTATAAAAGTTTTTCCAGTACTTTATAAGTGATACTAAGCAAAGCAATAGGTCTGTAGCTTGAAGAGTCATCATTTGGTTTCCCAGGCTTTAGAATTGATAATAATTGAGGATGTAAATTATAGTTATTTATTATATAAGGGAAAAAAGTGATAGATTTTCGCCGTGATTTCGTTCCTGATGCATTAGCGGAGGGGGCAAACACATCAAGAGCTAAAATCGTACTATTTTCTTGTGTATACAGGGTGTTTTGTAATTAAATGTCAATATTTAAGGGGGGATTTTTTGGTCCATTTTAAGAAGAAAACTTCATAAGGACGTATGTCCTAAAAGTCTTAACTTTTGAGATACAGGGTGTTAAAGTTTTTAAAAATAAATAATTTTTGCATAATATCTGTAATACCGCTCTGGATATTTTAATGAAATTTAATAGGCTATTCATTCACTAAATCACTTAACATTACTAGTGGTGCATTATTAGTCCTTTTGAAATGCAAAAGATAAAGCAGAAATTTCGAAAATATTTCCAAAACATTGCACAACATCTGCAACGTTGCAGCAAGATTGCAGCAACGTCTAAATGTCCAAAACTTGCAATATTTCAATGAAATATTGCAGCAAGATTTCAATGAAATATTGCTGCAAGATTTCAATGAAATATTGCAGCAAGATTTCAACGTACTTTTGCAACGTACTCAGTGCAACGTACTTTTTATAGTACGTTGCTTTTGAGATACGGTTCGTGGAAGAAAACCGTTGCAAGTCAAAATAATACTATTTTATTTTTAAAAATAAGGTAAATAAAGCTTAAATATTTGTTTAAAAAGTGTATTACTTTGAGTTAGTGCTGTTTTCTCGTAAAATCTTTGTATGTTTAAATAATTTAATGTAGAAAAAAAATGAATCATTTCAACTTAATACTGTATTATTCTAAGTTATTGAATACCTCATTGTATTATTGTGAGTTAATACAGTTTTCTTCATATTATTTTCAAATTTTACATTGTTTAACATCAGAAAAAAGAACATTATTATTTTTTAATACTGTTTTCATACAAATAATCAAACTATTTCTTACATTCAAATAATCGGCTTTATAGCATTTTCCTGTTACTTTGAAAATAATTTTGAAACTTATTACAGAATATTATTATGTCTAAAGAATATAAGTCTAGAACTCAACGAATTATGGACGCAGTTTTTAATGATTCTCAAAGAGAAGTCGTTCAGTCAAAGGAAAGGTCTCCAACTCCGGTCCCTTCTACCTCCAAGACTGACAATAGTAAAAGTAGTTCTGAATTTAGTGAAGATGATGACGACAGTGTCAAAGACCCCAACTACGCAAGTTCTCCGTCTTCTAGCAGTAGCTCGTCAACAAGTTCAAGCAGCAGTAGCAGTAGTTCGTGTTCATCTGAAGATGAACTCGACAACGAAAACAATAAATTCAATGCAAATCTGGGAGAAAGAACAGAAAAGGAACTCGAGAATGTAAATAATATAGCCGAAGCAGAGTTAAGAAAAGAAACCGAAAAGGATCTAGATAATGAAAACAATAAAATCGAAGTAGAGTCAATAGAGGAAACAGAAAAGGAACCCGACAATGAAAACAATACCATTGAAATAGAGCTAGTAGACGAAACAGAAACAGGACTTGGGAATGGAAACAATATACTTGAAGAAACAAAAGAAAATAAAGTTAAGAAAAATACTAGAAAGAGGCAAAGAAATGAAGCCGATTATCAAAAGACTGAAGCAAAAAGATTGAGAAACGAAGGAAAGGAGTATATTTCAACCTCTAATAGGATTATGCTAATAAGAATGGCCAAAAAAAAGGGCAAGCCCTATGCAGTTAATGAATTAACCCACGAAAATTTTGTTGATGTCAAACAGCTTGCGGTAGATATGGGTCCAAATTTTATTGAAAATAGTCAAGGGGAGAAAATTCAATTAAGTAAAATAAAAATGATGAAAGTAGAAAAAAAACACCCCTTTGCATTTTTCTACAAACATTCCTATTCAGACACTGATTGGAAAAGAGTAGATGTCAGGCAAGTGAAGCAAAAAAAACGGTCCTCAAGATCAGAGGGAGCTAATAATAATCAGTATTCGGAAACACTTCCGAGATTGCGAAAATTTTATAAGACGAAGCTTCCACTAAATGAAAATAAAAAAAGAGATCTAGAATATCTTCTAAATAAATATGTTCCTCTATTTTATTATAATTTTTACCGTTCTTTGTTTTAGAGACTTAAATTTATTACATTGAACATTGAACATTATTTCAATTAAGTTTAAGTTTTTCAAGTTTTTGTTATTTACAAAAGAGAAATAAAAAATATTCAGTTTTGAACAATGTGTTGGATTTTAATTGCCCATTATTTTTATATTTAATTCGCAGGTTGACTGATAATTTTTAGGAGAAAAGTGTATTATTTCCAAAAAATATTTTTTTTGTGCTGTACAAAAAAATAAAAGAAATTATTTTCACATGTAATACCACTAGAGGTCAAATTATTTCCGGAAATTTTTTCGAGCTCACGAATATTTTGAAAATTATCGCGAGCCGAAGGCGAGGGATAATTTTCTTAAAATATTCGTAAGCGAGAACAAAATTTCCTGGTATAATTTGATTTCGAGTGGTATTTGGAAAGAAAATTTCACAACAAAATTAGTTTTGAATAGAAAAATTACAATTTAATTGTTAAATAAAAATATGACATGGCGGTGTAACATAATCACGTGACAACGCCAAACTGACGTTTAATAACTGCGCCGCCATTATTAGCGCTGTCAAACACAAATTTTAGTTTCTAAACTTCACCAGCCGAGTGTGGTTTTTGATAATGATAAGTGGACAATTGCGGTACAATAGTAATTATGATTAGTATTGATATAGATGCCATTCTTTCCAAAGCGCAAGGATTTGCTCAGCAGATGGATTCTACCAACAAAAAGTGCCATACAATTAATTATAAAGATAAAGTGGTCGAACCCCCATGAATTCGCCGTGAGTTAATCCGAAAAATTATGTAAGTACCTACCTATTTCACATAGAATTACTAAATTAGGTAAATTAGGTTTCTTCAGATCATTTTTTCGATAGTGAATCCGTGATTTCATACGTGGTAATACGCGAAAACATCACTTTAATATTAAATTATAATAGAAACTTTAACAAAACGCATTGGTTGATTAATATTAATAACAGCAACAGTCAACAGTTGACATTTATAAAGATCCGGTTTGTCACTATTAAACGTCAAAAAAATTTCCACTATAATACTCTCCAGCTTACCCCTGCAGGAGAAAATTTCCGATATAATACACAAATAACCATGGCAACGGTAAGCAATGCTCGATCTTTATTGGCTGAAAATTGATGGCGTGAAATTTTCAAATAAATTGACTTCGACTTCCAAGTGAATATAAAAAAATAACCGCAAATACTTTGAACCCTTTTAATACATAATTTATACTAAGTGTATTAACTCAAAACTTTATTTGCTTTCCCTGTCGAATTACCGGATTTTAAGTTACGACGGTTTTCAAAGGGAGGTGCGATATGTTTTGCATAGTTTGCATATTTTGTTGCATATTTGGTTGAAAAACCTTGCATATATGATATGCGCATATTTTTGTAATTTTTCTTGCATATAATCCGAGCTCTATTTATAACTCAAAAAATTAATTAATTTAAATCGTAACTGTAAAAACTATGCTTATTGGATTTCCACAGGAAATATATGAAAACACAAAAATATATCGGATGTCTCATTTTTAAAAAATAGATTTTTTTGACATAACTCGAAAACGCGATGTTCATTTGTTTTTCAGTTGTCATTGTTGTTTTATTCAGCGGAAAAAATACTATATAGGTACCTACTATAGTTTGCTAATTTCATTTCACCGATTTTGTAGATCCAAAAATAACGAAGTTAGCAATAGAGTGCTGACTTAACTAAATTTTATCCAACATATTATACCTACCTAGTTTATTAAAATATTTAAATCAGCTAGTATTCTTAAGAATAATAAGAACGGTAGCTGATTTGTTGATGATGCTGAATAATTTGTTTCACAACGAATTGTACCTATTGAAAATTAATATTTTTGTTGGAATATAAATCATCATCTTGGTCTTGAAATATCTAATGCCTTAATTATAACATAAAGTCGGTAGGTATACATATTTTTTTCCAAACGAAACAACTATTCAAATCTATAATTCACGAGTGCAGGCCCATAAAACTGAACTCAATGGTTTTATTGCCCCGTCATAAACCCTTAGCTCCCTGTCCATCGCTAAACTGCCGCATGATTTCAATAGATATTCATATAAGCATACGAAGTTACTACCCAGATATCCTGAAATCGACTGAGCGCTTGGAACGATATCCACTTTCACGAATTTCGGTATATTTCGACGCTGTCGCCATCTATTTGTCGGTATATCGTCCTGTGCACAGTTTCTCCCATAAGGTTGCGTATCTTCCTGACTCCTTCAATCAACGGTTATATGTTGATTTCATGCATTATTTGATTGGCTCTTTGATTAGGTATTATTTGCTTCTTCTTATTTTCATGGTAAAATTTTTGTAAAACTACCTACCTTATTTAGGTTAAGTGGGACTTTAAGTGGAAGATTTGCGGCCCTTAAGATAAGTGTCTCTTAAAATTCTTAAGGTCTACTTAAATGAGTGGTGCAACGGAAACAGTCCCCCTTAAAATTTTAAGTGACACTTAAGATTTAAGTGTGGGTGGTGCAATCGGCCATTAATCTTCTAAAAGTCGCTAGAAAGTTTAAATTTAGTGGCTTTAAATTTTTTAACCGTTTTACTAGAAATGCTGTAAAATAGATATTCAATTCATGAACATTATAGCACTTTTACTTTAAAAGTATTTCCAATTAACTTCCCAAATACACTGTGTCTCTTGAATTTCTGGACATAGGGAATTCCCATGTTAAAATAAACGATTGTAAATATTGGCTCCCCTGATTATTTTACAGTAAAATGTCAAATGTAAAACTTTTTAAGGAAAAAAAAGCTGCTTCTTATGCTACAATTGAATTTTCATTTGGTTTATCCGTTTTAGAGAAAATCAGGAAAAACTTAACGGTTTTTCGTAGTTTTCAAGGTTGCTTTGCTTTTGACAGATACTGCTAAAAATTATTAATTTTCAATAACTGATTGTTCAAAAGTGATTCATTTACTTTTGTTTATAAAAATGAGTTAGGTATTACACCATAAGTACACAAATTATTTCTTCAATGGTATAATAATTCATTTTTATAAACAAGTTTTTTTTTTAAGTAATACTTTGCCACTTTGAAAGTTTTAATGACGAATAAATTACTTTTGAACAATCAGTTATTGAGAGTTCATAATTTTTAGCATTATATCTGTCAAAAGCAAAACAACCTTGAAAAACTGCGAAAAACCATTAAGTTTTGCCTGATTTTCTCGAAAACGGATATACCAAATGAAAATGCAATTGCAGCATAAGAAGCAGCTTTTTTTCCTTAAGGAGTTTTACATTTGACATTTTACTGTAAAATAATTAGGGAGCCAATATTTCCAATAGTTTATTTTAACATGGGAATTCCCTATGTCCAGAAATTCAAAAGACACGGTATATATGAAACAAGTTGGTATAGTTGGACCAGAGATATAACGAAACTACTTCTGTCATTTTATCAATTTTTGGATTATTGAAATATTGTTGAAGTCATAAAATATGACAGTTTAAAAATTAGATCATTTCGTTATATTATATCTCTTGGTCGACTATTATGTTATCTACCACCTACATTAACTAAAAAATATATTTATTATTTTTATTCTTTTATATTTTCATTCGAATCTTTAATTATTTTATATTTTAATAGGTGTCCTCTATCCACAGTTACCGTTTACTAATGAAACACCTGTGTATAATGTAAGTTTCTTGAACTTACATTAAATATGCATAAAATTTTGTTTAATCTAATATATTGCTAACTTTTGGATTAATCTCTTTTATGGCCCTGAATGTTTTTACAATATGCCCTTTTGTGTGTTTGTTTTTTTTAATTACTTTTGGCATTATAATAGAATAATGTAGTATTTAAATGACATTAAAGTCCCTTTCAATTTTAAAACAATTGAAAGATACTGAAAATCTGACAGAACTTTTTGAATGAAGTTCAAGGAAAAACAATCGCAATATATTATTGATTTATTGTTTTCATACTTCAAAAATATTTTTATTACGTAATACTGAAAAATTAATCCTACTGGCATAAGAGCAAAGTGGAAGTCATTTGAACTTTTTTAGCTCAGATCAACTGTCCAGGGTATCCAACTGAAAGAAAAAATATCACAGCCAACTAGAATTTGAAAACATCTGGAATGGGATATAGGAACCATCATTTAGAAAAAATCTTTTCTGGTTAATGGTTAATATAATACTTACAAATAAATAATAATCATGAATCGAAACAAGTTCCACACATGAAAATCATTGTAAAACAATATAAACTAGATATATTATTTTATTATACATTAAATATTTCAAACAACTTACGGTACAAAATTACAAAACAAAACTCGAAGAAAAGTTATAATAGTTGAGAAATATACTTGAATGTTAAAGTTAAATTAGAGAGCTGTCAAAGAAAACTCGAAATGGCTTGGGAAATTATTTTTTCAGCCTCGTTTTCCAAAAATTAACAATTCAACAAATTAGATTCAGAACTTTCAGGATACAGGTGCGATAAGGGAAAAATCGTTGAGATCAAGTTTTCTTTGACAAGATTTATTGATTTGCACCTCAAGTATTCCATCAGGTACATACAGGATAATTTTAAAAGTATGATATTTCAACAAAACAAACTATTCCTCTTTACAATGATAATTCCATAGGTATAACAATAAATTAATCATGAAATTAATTAATCTACTGAGTGATTATTTCATTGGAAGATTCCTCTAATTATCCAAATCCTTAGGGCTTCTAATAGATGTTCTTAATAAAATCTATCATTGGCAAATAACTCGTCTGCACTTTTACAGGAGATCTAGTCCTTTTGGTGTTGCTTCGTTTTCTTCTTATCTTTTGTTTTTTGATTTTTCTCCTGAGACTCCTTTTTATCTCTTGCCGACTTCTCTGGCTTGTCAAGTTTGCTATTATCAACGGTCGCTTCTGTTTTACGATTCTTTTTGGTTCGTTTTCGTGCTTTACTTTCTATATTATAAATCCAACTGAAGCTATCATCTGGAATTGGTCAATATGGAATCGATTTAAATTTTCATTGCATTACCACAAAACAATAAAACTTACCTAAAATTCTAACATTCAGATAAGCATCATATCCTGTTTTGTCATAAGGCGGCCGCCTTATTCTAGTAGATCTTCGGAGCCCTAAAAGAAATTTTTTTTATCCAGAAAACCTATTTTTAGAATGCAATCATTACCTTGAGTGCCTTCATTCATAGTAGTCGTTTCAACACAGGTCAATACAGAATCACATACGGTAACGGTCTTATTTCTCTTTCGAGTAGATGTTTGCAATTCGGCGTCTCCTTCATCATCCTCTTCAGCAGCGGACAGACGTTTTCTTGCACGATGAGACTTCTTAGAATTCCCTTGCTTTTTGGAATCATGTTTTGAAGTAGTAGCAGTGTCAGTTTCTTTTTCTGCCCGTCCTTCTTTTTCTTCATGAAGTAAATTCTGGCTTTTGGTTGTTTTTCGTGTGCCTAAAAGATAATAATTTTGTCATTAACAAAACAATGATATTGTTATAATGATTTCTCGAACAAGAACTGAAGTTGGTGAAGTTTTGTTGGCGAAATTTCTTGATTACAATCGCATGAAACATTCTTCAGCTGTTCCAGACAGTTGACATGACGTGCCAACTGTTCTGGTGTTCTGACTTGAACATTCTGACGTGAATGTGATCAAAGAAAATTTAGTAGAAGTGACAGGCGGTTGTATAAGTGCAAGGGCCGGTTGCACAAACCTATTTAAAAATCTTGTCAGATAAGTACTGATTTTAAATTGCATATTTTGAAAATATGGTGAATATTACCAATGACCTTTTATTTTTATCGGCAATTAACTCTTCTAAAAGGGAGTAGAAATTATTTTCAGCAACATCAGACCAATATTCTGATAATACAAGGCATTTTAAAATCAGTAATTATCAGACAAGATTTTTAATTATGTTTGTGCAACTGGACCTAAAAGAGAAAAGTTGAGTTTAGTTAACGGTACTCAGTGTTTAGACATGATAAACTAGAATAGATTTTATTTGGAGGTTTTTATACTATAAATGGAGACTGAAAATAATTATTGCTATAAATCTTGTAAAAGTTATTTGAAATAAATAAAGCAGTAGAGAAATTAAGACAGAAGTAATAGAGACTGAAAATAATTGTTATTAACTATTGTAAGTATTTTTGAGAGTAATTGAAAAAAACAAAGTGAGTTTAGTAACAATGTTCTAAAAATGCAACCATTACCTTGATTGCCTTCATTCATAGTGGTCGGTTCAACACAGGTCGATACAGAAGCATCTATGGTAACGGTCTTATTTCTCTTTTGAGGAGATCTTGGCAATTCGGCGTCTCCTTCATCACTCTCTTCAGCAACGAACAGACGTTTTCTTGCACGATGAGATTTGTTAGAATTCCCTTGCTTTTTGGAATCATGTTTTGAATTAATAGCAGTGTCAGTTTCTCTTTCTGCCCGTCCTTCTTTTTCTTCATGAAGTAAATTCTGGCTTTTGGTTGTTTTTCGTGTGCCTAAAAGATAATAATTTTGTCATTAACAAAACAATGATATTGTTATAATGATTTCTCGAACAAGAACTGAAGTTGGTGAAGTTTTGTTGGTGAAATTTCTTGATTACAATCGCATGAAACATTCTTCAGCTGTTCCAGACAGTTGACATGACGTGCCAACTGTTCTGGTGTTCTGACTTGAACATTCTGACATGAATGTGATCAAAGAAAATTTACTAAATTTTTTTATCCAGAAAACGTTTTTTTAGAATGCAACCATTACCTTGATTGCCTTCATTCATAGTGGTCGGTTCAACACAGGTCGATACAGAAGCATCTATGGTAACGGTCTTATTTCTCTTTTGAGGAGATCTTGGCAATTCGGCGTCTCCTTCATCACCCTCTTCAGCAACGAACAGACGTTTTCTTGCACGATGAGATTTCTTAGAATTCCCTTGCTTTTTGGAATCATGTTTTGAATTAATAGCAGTGTCAGTTTCTCTTTCTGCCCGTCCTTCTTTTTCTTCATGAAGTAAATTCTGGCTTTTAGTTGCTTTTCGTGTGCCAAAAAGATAATAATTTTGTCATTAACAAAACAATCATATTGTTATAATGATTTCTCGAACAAGAACTGAAGTTGGTGAAGTTTTGTTGGTGAAATTTCTTGATTACAATCGCATGAAACATTCTTCAGCTGTTCCAGACAGTTGACATGACGTGCCAACTGTTCTGGTGTTCTGACTTGAACATTCTGACGTGAATGTGATCAAACAGAATTTAGTAGGAAAAGTGACAAGCGATTGTGCGAGTGTAAAAGAGAAGAGTTGAGTTTAGTTAGTAGTACTCAGTGTTTAGACATGATAAGCTACAATAGACAGATTGAAGGACTTGGGACATCAGTGATGGTTTAAGGAGAAGGTTGGTTATTTTATTTGGAAGTGATTGTAATATAAAAATGGAGACTGAAAATAATTGCTATAAATCTTGTAAAAGTTATTTGAAATAAATAAAGCAGTAGAGGAATTAAGACAGAAATGAGATTAAGAGGAAGAAAAGGGTATATTTCATTATGAGATTTTTTAAATGTAAATAAATAGTGTTTGAAAATAATTGTTATAAGCTATTGTAAGTATTCATAAGAGTAATTGAGAAAAATAAAGTGAGTTTCCTAAAAATGCTGTAAAAATGAAACCATTACCTCGATTTCCTACATTGGTAGCGTCCGTTTCAACAGCCGTTGATAAAGAATCTGCCAAGGTGTTGCCTTTTCCTTTACCGAGTATGCCAGCAGAAAGATCTGCATTAACTTTTTTATTGCTCGTTCGAGCTTCGATTGGTAAACTTGATTCCGGGTTCGATTCGACATCCTCTTCAACAGTGAACAAACTTTTTCCTATAAGATGAGATCCCGCAGCCTTCTTTTTCGAATCAAGTTTTGAATTAATAGCAGTGGCAGTTTCTCTTTCTGCCCGTCCTTCTTCTTCTTCATGTCCTGTTTCGTCATAGGGTAAGCTATTGCTTTTAGTTGCTTTTCGTGTGCCTAAAAGATAATAATTTTGTCACTCACAAAACAATTATATTGTTATAATTCCTCGAAGAAAGAACTGAAGAAATTGTTAATATAAGAGATTCCTCATTGCACCTACAAAAATTTAGATATGACATCAATGCTGAAATTTCATATGACCTTGGCAGACTATTTAGATATTTCTAATCAGGGTATACAGAAGTTGTAACAAGAAACTGAGAACTGAGGTTATGATCATTGTTCTTTTTGTTAGCGAAATTTCTTGATTACAATCATATGGAACATTTCAGCTGTTCCAGACAGTTCACATGACATGCCAACTGGACTGGTGTTCTGCCTTGAACATTCTGACGTGAATGTGATCAAAAAGAATTTAGTAGGAAAAGTGAGAAGCGCATGTGCGAGTGTAAAAGAGAAGAGTTGAGTTTAGTTAGTAGTACTCAGATAGACAGATTGAAGGACTTGGGACATCAGTAATGATGGTTTATGATTGAAGAAGGTTGGTTATTTTATTTGGAAGTGATTGTAACATAAAAGGAGACTGTAAATCTTGTGAAAGTTAATTGAGATAAATAAAGCAGTAAAGGAATTAAGAAAAGGGTATATTTCATAATGATGTTATGTCAATGTGAGACAGACTGAAAATAATTGTTATAAACTATTGTAAGTATCTGTGAGAGTAATTGAGAAAAATAAAGTGAGTTTCGTAACAATGTTTTAAAAATGCAACCATTACCTTGATTTCTTTCACCGGTAGCGTTCGTTTCAACGGCCGTTGATAAATGGTCTGTCGAGGTGTTGCCGTTTGCTGCATCGAATAAGCCGGCAGAAAGATCTGCATTAACTTTTTCGACTGGTACACTTCTTTCCGGGTCCAATTCGACATCCTCTTCAACAGTGAACAAACTTTTCCCTATAAGATGAGAGCCCTGAGCCTTCTTTTTCGAATCAACTTTTGAATTAATCGCAGTGTCAGTTTTTCTCTCTGATTCGGCCTCCTTCTCTTCACTTCCTCTTTTGCCGTAACCCGATAAGTTCTTTCTTCTAGTCGATCTCGTAACGCCTAAAAGATAATTTTGTCACTTATCACTATATAATTCTTCAAAAACAATATCATTACCTTGATTTCCTTGACTGGTGGTAATGTCCATATGAGTAGCCATAGCCATTGACAAATGATCTGTTGATGTGTCAACTTTTGATGAAATAAATAAGCCAGAAGAACATTTTATGTTTCTTGTTCTAGTTTCGCTTGGTAAAATAAATTCCGGGTCAGCTACAATCGCATTTGGCTGAGGTATATCATCACATTCTGATATGATCTCTTTGATTCTCTTCCAACTATTAGAGAGTGTGCTTTCTGTGCTATTTATACTAGCGTTTTTGTTATCCTTCGATTGATTTTTCTTTAAACTTGCACGAGTTTCCACTGACGTTTTACTTGTTTTAGTGGGTTCGGTTACATTACCACGATCCTGTATACCTACTTCGAGCTCTTCTTTATCCTTCGAGGCTGTACTTACAGTTTCCTGTAATGAATCGACCAATTCTCGTTGATGGTTTTGATCATCAATTCTATCCATTGATTGTTGTTTCTTCAGCTTGGCAATCCTCGCTCGCTTTCTAGAGGAACGACTTGTTAAAGGCTGATCTTTTCTCCACTTTGGCTTACTTCTCGGTTTGACACATTTCGGTTTATCATTCTTACTCGTGCCCGGTCTTATGTCAGATTTTGATGGAGAGGTAATGTTTGATTGATTCTGTTCCAGTCGATTTAGGTGGTCGATTATGTCAATTCTTTCAACATTTATGACGACCTCCCTCGAATTTGAATTGTACCCCGACTCATCTTCTTGTAGTTGAATTTTGGTTGAGCAGTGTTTTCTCTTCTTGTGGCTGACATAATCAGAGTACTGAGGCACACGGAAATCTTTTGGAGTTTCAACCTGATCTTCTTCGACGAGTTTAGACTCCTTGATCGTGGTACGACTCTCGCTCGCATCTTTTCTCATCTCCGCCGAATCTGAACATGTTTCGATGATACCGGTAGCAGTTTCCCTTTCACAATCTTCAAGAATGTTGTTCGGGGCTACTGGGTCCCCTAATTCAGAACAGTCCGATTTCGCTAATAATGTTTCGACAATCTTATGAATACTTTTACGTTTCAATTGACTTTCATAATCCAGTAAAGATTTACCTCTTCTTATTTTATCTAATTTAGGAGAAGTGGAATGTGCAACCAGATCTGAATTATGTTTATGCGTATATCCATTAATGCTATCACGTTTATTCTCCTTACCGATGGATCTTTTACTTTTATTCTCTTCCCCTAGGCCGGTGCCAGTAGTTTGGTCATTTTGTACAACCTCTGCTGATTGCTTATTCTTGGATAGGTGACGCTTGGATAGCTGAACAGATATTTCATTTTTGTTATTGTTAACATTGATTGGAGTGAGACTTGCCTCTTTCGGTATCTTCTCATCTTGTTTTTTTACAGACGAAACAATCTTTTGTTTGTTTGGAAAGCAGCCAATAATCGAAACAGAATCACTACTACTAATATAACTGCTCTCATCCTCTGTTTCCAAAACTTTATTAATTTTGTTTCTACTTTTTTTAGTTGTGCTGGATTTTGGATGGACTTTGGGATGTAATTTTTTTTGGTACGGCAAAGATATTCTTTTCTTTTTAAAGTATGTTCTTTTATTGTGATATTTTTTCAAGGATTCAGGACTCTCTTCAAATGACTCAGGAGACTGTGGCATATCTGATCTAATTGTCAAAATGCTATTATTAAATATTGGAGCTTCTCTGGAACAGTTCTTTTCGATGTCTGAGAAATCGCATCTCCAGGGAGCATAATTCGATCTTCTAGGAAAATCAATAAATTCAAAATCAGCACATGAAGAAGTCTGAATAGTATCCTCCTTGTTCGATTTTGACACACGTTTCTTGGTCAAAATTTTTTTTTTGCTGGACTGTGTAAAATATGACACCTCACTTTCTTTACAAGTCTGAACAGAGACATCTCGCTCTGATTTTGACACATTTCTCCTTCCGAACGTTTTACCCCTCTCATGTTCTGAAGGATCTATGTGTTCACATCCTCTAGAAGCCTGAACACTAGCGTCTCTCTTATGACATGTAGAAACAGAACTGAAGTTTGATATGAAACTTTGTGCGCTGTGATTCCTGCTGTATGTTCTGGGAATTATTCTGCTCGAATTGCGTGGAATTTGCAACTTTTTTTCAACGTTTCCACACAATTTGTCAGCTCCACCAGAGGAGATAGCATTAGGGATGTTACTACTGCAGTCAACATTTTTCGAAACAAGCGATATGGAATGTTTTCCCCTACAACCAGGATCGGAAACAAAATCTGTATCAACCCATCTTCCATCGGAATCAGCACAAATTACATCGGCCCTATTACTGGAGCGGCTAACTTGCTCTGAGGTGCATTTGGAACGTCTTCCCTCGGAATCAGGACAGATCACATCAGCCCTATTACTGGAACGGCTGACTTGCTCTAGGGTGCATTTGGAACGTCTTCCCTCGGAATCAGGACAGATCACATCAGCCCTATTACTGGAGCGGTTAACTTGCTCTGAGGTGTATTTGGAACGTCTTCCCTCGGAATCAGGACAAATCACATTATCATCAGCCCTATTACTGGAGCGGCTGACTTGCTCTGAGATGTGCGATTTGGAATGTCTTCCCTCAGAATCAGGACAAATCACATCAGCCCTATTACTGGAGCGGCTGACTTGCACTGAGATATGCGATTTGGAATATCTTCCCTCGGAATCAGGACAAATCCCATCAGCCCTATTACTGCAGTGGCAAACTTGCTCTGAGGTGCATTTGGAACGTCTTCCCTCGGAATCAGGACAAATCACATCAGCCCTATTACTGGAACGGCTGACTTGCTCTAGGGTGCATTTGGAACGTCTTCCCTCGGAATCAGGACAGATCACATCAGCCCTATTACTGGAGCGGCTGACTTGCTCTGAGGTGTATTTGGAACGTCTTCCCTCGGAATCAGGACAAATTGCATCAGCCCTATTACTGGAGCGGCTGACTTGCTCTAAGGTGCATTTGGAACGTCTTCCCTCGGAATCAGGACAGATCACATCATCATCAGCCCTATTACTGGAGCGGCTGACGTGCACTGAGATGTGCGATTTGGAACGTCTTCCCTCGGAATCAGGACAAATCGCATCAGCCCTATTACTGGAGCGGCTGACTTGCTCTGAGGTGTATTTGGAACGTCTTCCCTCGGAATCAGGACAGATCACATCATCATCAGCCCTATTACTGGAGCGGCTGACGTGCTCTGAGATGTGCGATTTGGAATGTCTTCCCACAGAATCAGGACAGATCACATCAGCCCTATTACTGGAGCGGCTGACTTGCTCTGAGGTGTATTTGGAACGTCTTCCCTCGGAATCAGGACAAATTGCATCAGCCCTATTACTGGAGCGGCTGACTTGCTCTGAGATGCATTTGGAACGTCTTCCCTCGGAATCAGGACAGATCACATCATCATCAGCCCTATTACTGGAGCAGCTGACGTGCTCTGAGATGTGCGACTTGGAATGTCTTCCCTCAGAATCAGGACAAATCACATCAGCCCTATTACTGGAGCGGCTGACTTGCTCTGAGGTGTATTTGGAACGTCTTCCCTCGGAATCAGGACAGATCACATCATCATCAGCCCTATTACTGGAGCAGGTGACGTGCTCTGAGATGTGCGACTTGGAATGTCTTCCCTCAGAATCAGGACAAATCACATCAGCCCTATTACTGGAGCGGCTGACTTGCTCTGAGGTGTATTTGGAACGTCTTCCCTCGGAATCAGGACAAATTGCATCAGCCCTATTACTGGAGCGGCTACAGTGAATGGGAATATGCGATTTGGAATGTTTTCTAGCATAATCGGAACAAATCTCATCGGCCCGATTACTATAACGGTTGACATGCTCCGAGACTTGGAATTTAGAACGTCTTCCCACAGAATCGGCGCAATTCTCGTGAACCCGATTACTGCAGTGTCTACCATGCTCCGATACATCCGACCCGGAATGTTCTTCCCCGGATTCATGAAGACAAGGTGATTGTCTGAGTTTATTGTCCTTTTGCACAGAGTTCGACCTGCGAGTAATGTGTCTTTCGCCCTCTGGATACTCGTGAGGAATTGGAGATAGTTGCAATGATGATTCTCTGATTAGTCTGTTATCGGGAAATGGAGTGCTGTGTGGCCCTTGTACCAATTTGGGGGGTGTGTCTCTTGGGGTTATTGCTTTGGGAGATTTTTCAACGTTTCTAGGTATAGCTTGATTAATTAATGATTTGCGGATTTTAGTCTGCACATTCGCTGTAAAAAGTCCCTTCCTCCCAGTTTTTTTGTTCAGTATTTTCTGAAAGTCGGAATAATATGATTAACAATGACGAATTTTAACTCAATTATAGGTTTAAATACAGTGGTAGATCTTAGAATATTATCCTTAAATTAACAGAAACAAAAAAAGACTAAGCTGTCGAGATTGATTGATGAGTTTCAAGGGTTTGTTCAATAATACATGCTTATTGCCTTCTGTTTTAGGCGCTAGATGGTTTGTTACATTTTTTTTGTATTATTTGTTGTTTAAGTCCAGATTTTGCTAAAAAAATTCACTGATATAAATTATTATTGAAATTTAAATTCAGCTGTAAATTCGTTAATTCACAACAGGTTTTGATAAAATTTAGTATAACATCGTTTTGAGAGATGGTGAATTCGGTGGCATGCCCAAAAAAAAATTCTGGTTGAAATTGCACAAAAAATAAAATATTATACAGGGTAGGTGGCTCAAGAACAAACGGATCACCCTCATATTATAGAACTGTAGATGTACATAAATAAATAAAGCAATCCAATCACATAATGGCAGATATTATCTTATGAATAATCGATCAGGTAGGAGGCAATAATTACTTTTCCAAAGATCAATTTTCACTAATGTCACAAATAGTAAAGTAACTTAACTCTCCATACAACACAAATATTGTTAAATCATCATCATGAACTGCATCAAGTACACAGTTGACAAATTAATCTCTGGTAAGCTTTACATACATACTTACGCGGTAAAATTTATTTTTCAAATTCTTAATCAATAAATATTTCCAGTGGCCTGTACGGTAATTCTGATTACCGGATTTTATATAAACTTTGATGAAGTGAAAGCGGCCAATACCTACCGTAAGAAATTATACGTATACTTGGAAGGAACGGAAATTTTGCTCTCGGCAGTAATAATAAATTTTCAAATGTTCAAACAAGATCACTTGGTAGCTGCTATTAGACACCTTACTTTGACCGATAAATACATGAAAAGTATCCAAGATTTACCAGTTTTCAAGAAAATAAACTATAAAATAGTTAACTTATATTTCTGTACGCTACCGCTCGCGTTACTTGAGGCGTTTTATTCAGCCAAGTTAACAAAAATTCAGGACTCATCGCTACACGTATCTCTACTTGCGGTATCGAAATTTATCCAATCGGTAGTCTCGTCTACTTTTGTATTGTACCTTTGTTACTTCTCCAGTCATTTATACATAAAAAGCAGCTTCATCGTGATACAAATTCAAAGTACCAACATAAAAAAAGCTAAAACTGATTTGAAGATTCCATCCGAGAAATTAGTCGCTTGTACAAAGATATACAGAGAGATATACTGCTCGGCAAAACTAATCAATAAATATCTCTCATTTCCTCTTTTCATTAACGCCGTCTTAAATTTCTTAATGATCCTACTCCTGTTGAATATCTTGGTTCACAAAGAGGGAGACGTTTTGGTTTACATAAATTTCATAAAAAGTGTTACACTGATAATATTAACATTGGGACCTCCGATGTTTATTGAAAAAAAAGTATGTATTCATTAAATTTGCGTGAATTTTTGCTTTAATTAAAACTTTACAGTGCAAACAAATACCGAGTGTTCTGGCAGAGGTCGAGTTATGCTATCAATACACAGAAATGGCACATCTGGTATGTAATTTTCAAGCAGTATTCACTCATGATGACATTATGAATGTTTTAGAAGAACAGCTTCTTATTACAAATGATTCAAGAAGATATCAAATTTACCATGTGTGGATTTTTTCCAATGTCGATGTCCAGTTTGTCGGATGTAAGTACAGAAGTGTATTTTTTTTATTAATAATTGCAAGAAATAAGTGTCGTTTGACTCAGTGTAAAAATCTCGCCATTGTTACAAATAAGTAATTGTTTTAACTTTTAAGTAAAAAAAATAACCAACATACATACTGCTTAAATGCAACAACTGTAACAGATCAATAATTTTATTAATTATTGTGCTGTCATAGTTTTCGAGGAAGCAAGTGATCTGCGAATAGACTAGAACACTCTTTGGAAAAAAGTCTAATATCGAGAGGATGCTTATAGTCCAAGAGCCCGGTTGATTTTTTTACCTTTGATCGTTAGATGATTCTAATGTTTTCTAGTCGATTTGTCATGAAAAGATGTCCCTTCAGAAAATCAGAAAATTTCACGATTCAGTGAAAATTTCGCCATTTTAAAAGAACAAGTTACTAGAATCCGGATTAGAAATACCTGTTTCGATTGCAATATCGTGACCAAAAGAACACGGCTATTAAATGGTTTCCTTTTTCTAAAATTCAAATGTCAAATTTAAGCAATCTTCACTGGCAAAAATAAAATAAAATAAAATGCTACACTTCATTGTTTTGTTTTATTTAAACAACTAAATCAAAAACATAGTTTTGCATAGATATTGGAAAAACCACTGATTGTAAAGAAACTGAAACTAGTGAGATATGTTTGAAATAAAAATACTTACAAATTGAGATCTGCTAAATTTAAATCGACCAAAAATAAAAAAGTAATTGATTTTAAATTTTATTAATAAAATAAAACAATGAAGTGTAACATTTTTGATGAAACTGGGATGAGAGGCCTTTTCTATCATCATTTAAGCAATAAAATCACTTCTAGAATGCTTACATTTAAAATTAACAAATGCCCTGGACTATAAGTAGTATAAGGTGTTTCAGAGAGTTTTGCACTTTTTTTCAAATTTTGCTCAGCAATTAATAATTTTTTATTTTTAACAAACTTTTAACTACATTTAGTAGAAATTCATTAATGAAAAATTATATTATCACACTTGTACATAATTCAGGAGGCTTCAATCTCTTCCTGAATACGATTTTTAAGCTCAATCAAATTTGCTGGGGCGTTATTATAAATTCGACTCTTAAGCCCCACAAAAAAATATCGTCTCTTATAGCTTCTATTACAGTATTTGATGTGTGGCTAGTACCCCACCTTGCTGAAACTCCTCATTAAAATCATCAAATTCTTGGGGAGCAGGACCAAAAAAATTCCCGGATCATAGCGGCCTACCTACCGGAATCGACCGTTGATGTTTGTCTGTTGTTACTTTCAAAGAAGTGGCCTCTTATGCCTATGTACGATATTGCTGACCAAACAGTAACGTTTGGGCTATGCAATGGAGCTTGATGTTTCTCAAAGGAATTTTCTTGTGACCAATAACAACAATTTTGCTTGTTAACTTTTACATGCAAATGAAAATGGATCTCATCATCACAGAAGAAAATGAGAAAATGATTTCCTTTAATTCTTACACTATCTGAGTTTCAAAAGGGTGTAGTTTCAGGCCTTTTTTCTTGATGCGAAAAACACCAGACTGCAACACGAATACGGTCAATGTTTTGATTAGTGCGCTCATTTAACGGCAGTCAAGGGGGACGAATATTTTCAGTCGAACCATTTTTTTCAAATTTCTTTATCCAGGACTTGATAAGATTAGTACTAGGTGCTTGATTGGCATCATGAAGTACCTTAACAAGCACGAAAGCGACGCCGAACTGCAATGCAGGCATGATTTAATTTAAAAAAAACTGCGGACTCAAAACACCCATTGTGGGACATTGAACCGATCCATTGACATTAGTCAATTCTGGAATCAAATTTCCAAGGCTTGCTTTACCCATTGCAAAAAACAGGCAGTTTGATAATCAACAATTTTTGAAAGTGTAAATAAAATAAAAGTGCAGAACTCTTAGAGACATCTTGTATACGCCAAGTCTGAGTAATGCAACTACTTCAAACAAACTTAAAAAAAAAGTTGTTTCCTTTAAAGAAAACCCATCATTTATTCCTTAGTGAAGTTTCGCCCTAAATATTTGTAACATTTCAGAAAATTATGTTTTTTTTTTGTAAAATAACTGGAATCGTTTCAGCTACTCGATTTCTGCTTATCGATCATGTTCCTACTCTATCAGGTAAGTTAGAGTTGATGAACGATTCAACGAGATTTGCTTTCATCCAAGAGATTTAAGAGTAACATCATGGCAAGTCGTTTTTTTCAAATATTTTAGCAATATCTTGGCCTAGCAATCTAATGCAAGCAATTTGAATAAAATTAATTAACAATAAATAATTACAGTAAGTAAAGATTCTTTCATTTTATTCCCAAATAAAATTAAATTACCCACTGTTCCTATATAGGTTAATCCTAGCAAAGTGGACAGACAAATTAATTTATAATGTTATTGAAACAATAGCTCTAATTTGATAAAATCCAACTGCTACTGCTACAATAAAAGATACAAAGATACAAACAATCGGCATACGAATTAAAATAAAACCCTGATACCCTGATAACAAACCATCTGTATAATATACAGAGTGATTCCGAAATTGCGGACACGGATAGCATCACAGCATTCATTGTGGATTAAGGATTCTAAGTTCATTTACTTTTTTCCTTACGAAAATATGACACCTTTGTTGAAAAAATTGCTTCTTTAGGAAGAAAAATAGTGTGTTGGTCTATAATACCCCAAAAGTTGTTACCATGGAAACATGTGAAATGACAAATCTAACAAAGTTTCAAACAATTATCATTGGGGGGATACACATCCGATAATATTACTCAAAATCTGTTTTACATCTATTGTTATCTCACAATTTACAGAACGATGCCACACTGACAAATTTTACAGAGCTCGGAGAATACGTAGATTTTGAATGCCTGTAATACTTCCGAAACCGATAATATAAAAATAAAAGACAAATTCTAAAAGGAAACTTTATATCTCGGTAACGAAGCCGAGGAAACAATTTTTGTTTTAAATTTACAGTCGAACATCCTCTACAACACCCTGTATACCGTGTTCGCCATTTCGGGATCACCCATAAATTACTGATTTATGGAATGTACTCCATGATTAAAATTAATAAATAATGAACCATAATATAATAATGTTACATAATAAATTAATAATTTATACAATATAACACCCTGATTGTTATGTAAATAAAAATAAAAATTACACTCACCATGTATCTGTCTATTGGTGGGACAAAATCATCAAAACCAGCGTTTGAATCTGTTTCATCACTGGATGATATGCTAGGGACAGAAATAAGAACAATAAGAAATGAAAAAAAGCTTTAAAAATTTTATACGATCAGTGAAAGAAACAGACAAAAAAGGCTAAAGTAATACGTCTAATACAATTACCAATGAAATGTGAAATGAAAAATGAAATGAAATGAAATAATGACTAATGTGTAAAAAATAGTATATCAAAGTATGAGTGGATAATAAGGTCTTAAGATAATAAGATTTTCAAATATCTGTCATTACCTAATATTTTTAACGTTTTATTTTACTCCAATTCGTTTTTGGGGTTACGTGTTTAAAGCGCGTGTTTTAATGTTGGATTTAAGCACGCTCAGACGTAAGTTAACATTTTAGGTTGTCATTACCAATAATAAAAAAATGTATTATTATTAATTGTATGAATCATTATAAATTGATAAATGAAAAAATCAACCTCTACAAAATTACAAATCCCGATCAAATATCAAAGAGTTGTATACCTCAGCTTCTCCGGCACGTACCGACGACGATTAACATTTTGACCATCCTGAGTTACTTTTCTGCAGTTTCTTCTCAGTAATGGACCGTTAATCGGCGTCAAATTTCTGCAACAAAAAAGGATTAGTCATTACAAAATTTTTTAAACTATAACAAACTGTCTACCTATATCTATTTAACTATTATTAGTGAATGAGATTTAAATTTGAATTTTTGTTTAGAAGTAATAAAATCAAAGAGAAAAAGTTTTATTTATAAGTTTTGAGGTAACAGTAACAAAAATTGAAAGGATGAGGTTTATTTGTTAATAAAATATGGCAGCACTAGCACTAGCACTGTGGGGCGCAATAGCATAGCAGCTCTTACTCCTAATTTATTTTGAGTACAACGTTTATTCAGGAGGATTCAGGAGGAAAGGGATCACTTTTCGGTTGATTAGATTGATTAGAACATATTCATTGTAAAAAGTCAACTACTGTAGTGAAGAGTAAAAAATATATGACAGGTTTTAAATCAATGAATCCATAAAAGATGATAAGAACTGTAACCTAGTACAGAAAAACTACTCATCGATTTTGGGCCCATATTACGAGTTTTGCTGGATTTTTATTTAATATTCTAGAGGCTTTTAAATTGTTAAAAGAGACAAATGTCCATATTGATGCTTACCTTTTGCCAGACATCCCAGCTCTATTAAATTCGGAACATTAAAATGTAGCACACAATTTGTAAAAAAATGCAAAATTTTCAGGAGAAAAATCGAAAAATCTACAAGTGTTATTTATGTGTACCTAGTAACATAATGTCAATATATTAACAGTAAAACCTCAATAAAAAGATAAAAAACAAAAACAAAAAGTTTGTGTGGATTAACCTGCCACTGAAAACTTCAGTGATTGTTATCAGTTTGCTGGTTAAAACATAACTTTATCTGATAGTGATAATTCTTATCAGTAATAAGAAATTTCACTTATTTTACAGCATCTCATTACCGTTATTTAGTTGGAATACTTTCATAGCCTACACCATTTTTTTTTGTAGGAAAGTATCTTATACATGGTGTTGAATAGCTAGTAAGTTAAATGTACTATAATGCACGGTGATTCTTAAATATTTATCTCTCGCCTTCAGAAGGGGTTGATTTTTGTGAACTTTCAAAATTCCAATTTGAAAAATACATGTTCAGAAGCGGTTCAGAAAAGTTCTTATAAATTTACCCAATCTTGTTGAAATTTGGCTGTTTCATTTGCTGTAGTAAATTATATTAAAATTATCAAGTTCAGCAACTCAACAAATATTATTTTGAAAAACTTGGAAAACAGTACGCCAATGGCTCTTTCTTCAATTCTTATTTTTTGTCAGATTGGGCAATTATTACAGTTTGTAGGTACAACTTCTGTAAATTTTTTTTGTATCGTGCTTCATTTTTGAAATACAATAAATAAGAATCATTTAATTGCATTCCCTCCGGACAAAATAAAAAAAACTATGAAACTATTATGGGTCGTGTCAACTAAAGTTGCCATGACGTCACTGATAATAAAACTGAAGAGTTGCCAATATTCAAGCCAGGATGAATTACTTACTATAAATAAATTAATCAAAATAGGACTGATAATTATTAATTTTCATAGCATAAGAAGATAGCATAACACAACTAACGATTGCCGCTACCCCACCCACATCGAAATATGCAGAATAAGACGAGGAATCTCCCTGTGAATGACGTTCGTAAATTATGTCGAAAGTGATAATTTGACAGTTACTTCATTCGAATAAATCCGACTACATGGTCCGACCCTACTAACTCAAATCATAACATCACAGGCTCAGAGTTGTATGTGCTTTATGTAAATAAGGTAGGTATAAAGATTTCATTTGTGACATGACAAATTTAGCTGACCTGACCCATAGCAATAACCAGGATTTGAAATTATATGTAATTTTTTTTTTTTTTGTGTTAAATGGCTTGCAACAATTTTTATAACAATTTCTAATAGTGATGGGTTGTTATTTAGCAATCTGCTATTTTATAGCAGTTATAGTGGAATAGCAATAATTCTTGTAGTTATGGGATATGCAATTAAGTAGATTTTATTGATACGAAAAAAATTCAAGAGACAAAAAGTTGTATTTTTAGATGCTTAATCTGAAAAAAATATCAAAATTCTTAAAAAGTCGATGACATACATTTTTATTTGAAATAACATTGGTGAGGGTGTCCCCCTGGATGCCACAAGACATGATAAGTTTAATCTGCTTGGGGTTAAATGAGCTCCTTATTACTACAAATAACAGTGCCAAATTTCAATAATATCCGATTAAAAATGTTCGAGATATTTACTAAAAGTTTTTTTTCAAGTTTAACACGCTGTATCTTGAAAACGAAGCATTTTCGGACCCTTGTTTATATGAAAATTTAATTTTAAAATCACTTCAATAATCGGCTGTTAAATTTATTGTAGGTACATACTTATAATTAACACTCTGTACACTACCAATAACTGGGATTTAAAATAAATAAAAAATATATATAATTTTTAAATGGCTTGCAACAATTTTTATAACAATTTCTTTCTATGACTAGAATAGACCATGGATATGCAAAAAATTACCAGGTAGGTACATCCCAGTTATTGCTAAAGTCCGTTTCAGCGAAACTTATGCAAAAGTCATAAAACCGTCACAGGTAATCCCACCCTCTGGCCCAGCCTGTCGTCGTCACACAATAGAAGAACTATTTACTTTTCTGACGTAAAATTTTGAAGAATTTGTACATCGACTAGGGGGCAGCGAGCCTGGCACTGCATGCATTGTGGTCGAGGCTTACGTGACATGACAGTGTTGACACAATGACACGTCACGTCAATGTAATTATCATTGACAAATACATATCAGCAAACAACCAGTAACATATGGCATATTTTAGATTATAGGGGTAAACCAGAAATCCCAAACATTTGTTATAGCCAGGTACACCAAATATTAAGTGTATTTACAGCAAAATGCACGTTTGTAAGTAGGCATATTTAGGACCACTGTACTACTTTAGGCGGAGCTTCAAAACTGATGACTTTTATGGCTTTTGCACAAGTTTCGCTGAAATAGACTCTAGTTTCATAGTTTTTATATGTTACCTGGGGACTTGCAATAAAGTGGTTCTTATTTTTAATTTCAAAAACGAAGCAAGATACAAAAAAAAAATTAAGCAACAAAAAAGTTGTACTTGTAATTGGTTAATCTGACAAAAAAATTAAAATTACAAAAAAATAATTTGCATACTTTTTGGAAAGCTTTTTTCAAACTAATATTCGTTAAGGTGCTCTTTGGGACGCCATTGGACTTGATAATTTTACTCTATTTATGGCTAAATTAGCCCCTTACTACAACAAACAAAACCACCCAAAGATTTGGGAAGTAGATTTAAGATATTTCGAAAAAGACGATTTTTTAATAAAAGTATATAACACACTGTATCTTGGAAAATATGCATTTCTGGACTTATGTTTATATGAACTTTTCAGCTTATAATCACTCAATGAATCATCCAATGAAGTTTGGCCCCATACTCAATTAGCACCCTGTATTTTTTATTACGTTTGAAGGTTTGCATAATAACGTTTTACGAGAAAAAAAGCGCAATGTACGATCATGAATGGCTTTTAGAAGGTTAAGAGACGTTGGACGGGGACTTTTAGGGCTTTTGAACCAATCCCTGAAAGTTACATGTTACATGTCCCCAGACATTTCCACAGTATTTATAAAAGTAGGGTTTATTCACACCAAAAAATCAACAAAAAGGTAAACAGATATTCCTATCAAAAATATCAAGTAAAGTGATTGACAGGTTCAGTGTTAGTGTTATTTTTGCTAGAATTAAAAGAATAAGCCAATAAAGCGACTTCGATGGGCTCAAACTAATAAGTTTTTCTGGTGTGTTCAGTTCCAGGATGAGCCTCTCCTGCCCGCTCATCTGGCATCTAAATCAATGATCTAACGAAATCTGACAAACTAGTAAAAGTACTAGAACTTGAACTAGGTACATCAAAACAATTTCAAATAGCTGTTAGAGTAAAAGTTTTCAAATTGCTTAATCAATTTAAAGGGGCAAAGTTTGGATTGACGCTTACCTTCTGCCGGACATCCTGGTATTCATCCTAGTTCTATGATGTTCTTGTCCCAATAGCACTGGCACTTATAACTTAAACTACATTTTTTGGAACGCCATAAATTCTCCCAAATCCGTAAGAAACCATGCTCAACTCAAATCTAAAAATCGAAAACAACAAACGCAATTCAGTTAATTTACTTTATGAACTTCATAAAAGTAATAAAATGACATTTCTTCAATTTGAAAACAGTTACATCAGAGGCACCAATCGCAGGAAAATTTAAATTCTTCTCGTCCACCGAATCTATCTGTTTAGTTTTTAAAGGGACAAATTATTGAAAAATAAAAAGTCACTCGTCTGCCTTGAGTTATTTGTACAAAAAATGCTAATTTTCAGTAGAAACGTTCTTTAACGTGTAGTGAATTATTGTTGTCAATTTCTCAATAAATAAAATAACCAAAGTACCAAAGCCGCAAGTGGGCCGGGGCCGGCAAGTGCCAGCCGAACATTATTGCCAAAGCCAAACGGTAAAACTCCCTGACTTTGACGGTTAAATTTTAAACACCAAAACTAAAATCCGCTATGCTCTTTCGACAGAATATGCTTAAGATACCTGTATTACCGACACTAACGGTTACGTCAGTGTCAGTAATGCAGGTTCCCCAATTATGCTCTGCCACCAGCGCCACCACATGAAACCAAGCTCAGAAATTGTAGGAAAATAAAAATATACAGACCGGAATATATATTATTCAACAAGCGCATAATGATAGCTGTATCCACGAAGATAAAAATTGCATCTAGTAACATCTAATAAGTGGGTGGATAGATAATAGCCATTATGCGCGAGTGGAATACTATACTTTATCTACGATTACCTATACCCTATACTACATGAATAAAAATAATTCCACTTACTTAGAATTAAATTACTTATATTAAAAGACCTAAATCAAAATTATAAAATCATGGTGAAAGATTTCGTCGCGCATCGTATTTTACTTTTCATTTAGCAGGCAATAAACCAAACTTTTTGTCAAGAAATAAAAGATCAAAATCATAATATTTTTTTTACTTTATCATATATTTTCATAACATTTTATAAAAATTAAAATAGACGTTATAGTGTCGACTGTCGGTAATACAGGTACAGGTACCTTAAGTAGTTTGAGTCTGAGAAACGTACGACAGAATAGTTAAACAGTTAAACAGTAAAGTTAAACAATTGACATTAACGATTGAATAATGAGCTCATTGTTCAATCGACCTGACACTATTATTCGATAGGGCAATAGTAATGCATGCAATTACTTACTTTAAAATTAGACTAATAATTGATTTGTTATCTAATAGGAGTAGATAAAAGAGTTAATTTAAGTAAATTTGAAAAAAAACATTCGTCTCGATTTGACTTTTACTAATACATATAATAATTATTATTTACTTGACCTTCTGCAAGTACATAGAGTATTTTTTCATATAAATAAACTAACTTTTTTATCAAAAATAATCATTTTTATGGAACTTTTTATTTAGAAATTATTTCATGTACAATTTGATATCGTTATCGTTGGTATTATACATATAGGTTGAAATGTCAATTAGGAATTCTAAAAAAAAAACTCCACAATGTCTCGTATCGTATAGTCCAATAAAGTCTAAAAAGTCATACGTATCGATTAAGAATACACATCCTTTTGATAGTTCGATTTATTTTGTTTCATATACGTGGTTTTTATAGTAACCGTCCAGTTTGTCTAAACACTCCATCCCGCATAAATAAGTATACGTCAACATTGGTTTTGAATGAGAATTAAATGCACGACACAGAGGATAGAATGTCATTACGTGAATAAATTTTATGTAGTTGTCAGTGGCTCTCAAACTGACGTAAGCGGTTCAATTTATTGTTTGAATGATTTCTTCAATAATTTACGCTCGTTCACAACTTGACAATTAACTGTTTGACATTTTCTGGTGAAATTAAAAATATTAATTCGGACGGTTAGTGTCACGTCACATCTGACTTTTTAAAGTTAATCCTACTATAATTCCCTGTGGCTCTATGGCAACATTTGAAAGTTAACAGTTTCACGAACGGCATAAAAAATACTAAATGGTATTGGATAACGAAGGGAGTATCCACTACAGGCACCAGATGCCGTAAAAAGATTTTGTAGGGAATCTGTATTACCGACACTGGCGCTTATAGGGTGTAGCGCATTCTCAATAGCACAAAAAGTTGGTAATAATCTTGGGAGTATGAAAAGTATGACCTTCAAAAAACTCTAGTTTTCCCATTAACTCTTTCAAAAATGGACATCCACATCAATGCGTTGAGTGTTTACCAGGAAAACATGTAACATTGAGATACAATGGCGCTGGAAAAAGTGACCATCAAAGCTGGCTACACTTGCAGGTTCGCAGAGCCTTCGTTTTTTATTGCAGATTCGGATTTTACGGGCATAAACATGTAGAAAATTGCTGCCCCCTATCACTCCATGGCAGGCGGTGCATGGAGCCAGTTTTATATTTGAAATTTTATTTAGGCACCCTGATTTTTTATTGCAGATTCGGGTTTCACGACCAAGAATACGAAGGATTTGTCTGGAATATTTTTTTCGACTTACGATAGATGGCGCTGTAATCGATGAAATAACTTTTTTTTCGATTTGTTTTAATTATACAAAAATTCCGTTAAAAAGATCTTTTAATCGAGAAACTTTTTAGGACAAATCCTACGTATTTTAGCCTCAAATGCAATATAAAAAAATATTTCTTAACCAAAATATAAAATTTACCCCCCGCGGTCCACCTACATGGAGGAGAGAGGGGGTGTTTCCTACCGAAAAATTCGAATCTGCAATCAAAAACGCGGGTTCTCATTTAAGATTGCGAAATTGCTGCTCCTCATCCCTCTGGTTAGGTTTGTCGAGTTATCGGATGTCCCTCAGCGGCGGCCGGCGGCCGCCGGTGAAACTGAAACCTTGTGCGACGCGCTTTCGGCAGTGGCAGGAGCGGGCAGTGAGGATACTTTGTAACCTAAACTACATTAATGCTTTACCCATAGAGAAAGTAGATTTTTCTATCTGAATGGCTCTACCCAAATAAGCATCAGTGTCGGTATACCGTCGGTATACTATAGTATACAGGTACCTACCCTACAAATTTATAGGTTAACAACTAATTTTATTCATATATCTAATACTTCCTATATTGCTAGTAGGAGAGGTCTGCTATAGCAACTATAGTTGCTAGTAGTCTGGAGAGGGACGAGACATTAAGGTGCAGACAAATAATATGCGTCGATCTCTTTTCGTATAACTACTTCGAGTCCTACGCGCATGTCCAAGAATTGAACACGCCTATATTCGTTTATTGTCTCACTTGTGTTAAATTAAGTAAAGAATTTTATATGTAGACCCAGTTGTCAGTGAACACGAGGATTATTGGATTTATCGCTTGCGCCAGTAACCGCTGACGATGTCTACCGCAGTTGTGGACAAAACTTTCGGAGCAAATCTACATGGAAAACGGCCAAACAGTCCGAAATCAATTATTTATAAATTAGTTATGTTGTTACTACGATTTCACATTATTTAACGAGACAAACAAATTCATTTGTGAAATATTAAACTTGATAACGGAAATGCAGATATTTTAGACAAAAATTAAGCTTGCTAAAAAGATCAACTTTTTATATTAAAGCCGTTCATAAATTTTCCTTTATGGCTAAAGCTGATTTGTTGCGTTTTTAAAATTGAATAGTTTTTGCCCATTAACATACCATTATCATAGCATAACTAGAAAAAAAAGTGACAAAGGTATTAAATTAATAAACAAGATTGCAGAAGATTATTTATAATATCTTATTAATATCTTGTAAGGATCTATAGCGACCCTGACAGCGTGGTAGATATCTTCAATTTCTTAGGTGGTAGACATGTCAGAGACTTTAAAATTCACCATCGGGGGGATAACAGAGATACGCACCTCCGTAGATGTGTGTGGGAGTTCCGAAGCTGATTTTCGTCACTTTTTATTTTCTTCAAGTTAGTAGCAATGAGCGCCATTACTGTCCATTAAGGCGGAATATCGCTCGTAGATGAACGATCCTGAATCTAGGCCTTATATTGCCAAATATACGGAAATTTCAAATCTACCGAACCATCCATCAGCCATAAAATTATGTTCGCTATCTATAGATATCAAATCAATAGAAGGTATACTAATTCAAAAATAAATGACTCATTTTTAAACAAGAATCTAAGTAAATTCTCAGGAACCTCTCAGAGTCTTATAAAAATAAACAAACTATAAAATTTTCCCAAGTAAAATGAAAAAATGAAAAGACTACAATAACAGTTCCCTGCTTCTTATATTGAAGTCCCCACCCGCAGCGAGCCCAGGGTCGTCTTTAGATTTTCGGTGCCCTTATTGGGCTACCAAAAATAATGCGCCCCTCTTTATAAGAAAATGCACAAGATGGCTAGCTGGAGTGGGGCAGTGGCGACTTGTGGATTGCAAAATTAGTGCAGTGTAGATCCTAATCTTCGTTCTAATAATGTATTTTCAAGGGGGGGGGGGGGGTGAGTTTTTTTGAATAGTTTTTGAAAATTTACTCAGATGTAAAAATAAATAATAAAATAACTAAATGATAGCAAAAATATAACAAAAAAAAAAAGAATGGACTTGATGTGTGTAGACTTTCACGGCCGGCTTCTATTATTGAAATCATAATTGATTCCAGGCTGTTGTGCCGTGATGGTCCATGGAGATTGGCTCCGAACGTTGTCTACAGCTGTCGTAGACATCTTATCAACGGTTACGTGTGCGCAAGCGATTCTTCCACTCCTATTATCTGCTGACGTCATACCCCCTCCACTGGCTATCTCTACCACCGTATAGTACTTCGTACTCGTTTCGGCGGTACATGTCCTAAAATTGGAACGATAAAGAGAAGCCTAGCATGGCCGCTCTATCTCTATCTCTACCATACCCTCTATCTCATGGATCTCTACCACAGCAACGGTGGGTTTCTCGGATGATGTAAAGGATTCCTGAGTTAGACGATGACTCATTTGGGTCTGACGTAATGCCGGATACCAAATACTCCGCAGCTTCATTCCTTTTATGCAGCCTATTGAAGTTATTAGGATTGTTTATAAATTTCGATTGTTTCACGATGTAATTGGATGTAGGTAATGGTGTGAAGTAGTGGACAGGAGTTTCGTCTTTCCAAAACATATGGCGTGATCGTACTGAAGCAAGGTGTGCTTCGCGACAGTTGACTTGTCTATCTGTCCCAGGCGGCAGTTTCTCTTGTGTTCGTTCATGCGGGTTTTGACGCTGCGTTTTGGTGGTTCCGATATAAAAAGCACCACAGGGAGCAAGGTATTCTATAAACTCCAGCGGAAGAAAGTGGATCGATGGGGTCTTTAGCTGAACTGAGAATATTTGCGAACTTGTTGTGTAGGTTTAAAGATGGTTTTGACGTCGTGTGGCGCTGATGCATCAGGAGTTTATACCGATTCGAGCGGTGACGTTCTTAATGTAAGGGAGAAATGCAGCTCCCAAAACTCTTGGTGGCTGTTCGCTGGGTGTTGTGGGGTGTTGGGCTCTGGGTGGTAAGGCTCTCCTGATTTCTTGAGCGATGCAGCCATTCTCCTGAAGAGGATTATCTAGGTGGGCGAGCTCTTCTTGGAAGTGTTGTGTCTGGCAAATTATTCTGGATGCACGATTCACCAGGGTTTTTATACTGCTCGTTTTTGGCCTGGATGAATTATAATTTACGCCCCTAAAACTGCTTACGCCCCTGGGCTATAGCCCTATTTACCCAATAATTAAGACGGCTCAGCGCGAGCCCAGAAGAGCCTAATCGTGACCCTCGATAGTCCAATAGTAAGCTGCCTGCCACCTCTCACTGGCACCTTGCTCGGCGGTATTTCACTCGGCTCATGGTCTTGCGCTGGGACTTCCCGCGCCTCACATTTTGGGAAACATGCGCTTATGCATATCAAATTCCATTTTGACTTCTAAGCTGTGAGGAGCGATAGAAGAAAAGTCGGTGTCAATATATAATTTTCCTCCACATAAACCCTTTTTTCTCTCAGTCCTATAAGATTAGGGAGAAGAATGACGGATGGATGCCATTCTGGGAAGAGTCTTACACGAAAGAAGAAGAAAATTAGTCAAAACCCAAATAAATTATGTTTATTCACTATATGGGAAGTCCACGGTAGAGTGACAGCCCACGGTGGTGTTATTTATTTAGAACTCTTCTGGACAAATTATTTTCAAGTTGAAATGGATATTACCTAAATAATAAAAAAAGGTTTTTCTGAAAAAAAATTTTTATATTTTTTTTAAATTTTGCGTAAGTGAGTTAATCATATTTAGATAATTTATGGGTGGTTGATGTTGTGGTGATTGTTATTGTGTAACAACGAGATTAAGGAAGGAAGCAACGTGCTTACTCGCTTGTAACTAACTGCCGGCCAAGTAAGTAAAGTAGTACACACATGGAAATCAAAAATGGGGTTGCAGAATTTTTAAGTTTTGTAGTGGGAACATCAGGCAGGTGGCAGAGCTGCAACCACTCGGTTTTTGTTGCGTAATTATTATTATATCTTCATCAGTAATTAGAAAACTAAAACTACTTCCAATAATCAGCCGGTGCAAGCATTGCCATTGCAACTTTCGATTCAACCGGGCTAGAGTCAGTCGCTTCAGTCACTCGGTGCTCTTCTTACTGAACTGGTTCTTGCAAAATGGTTAAACTAAATTTAATTTTACTCGTTTTAAGCATCTTTGCATCTTCAGTCTTAGCAGAAAAAGTAAGTTATTGTTTGATTATTGTAATCCAATTAAAAGTTTTTTTTTAATATAATTTTTTATGTAATAAATTTGACTTTTGGTGTATGGTATGAGTTAATTTTTATTATTAGAGTAGGTCGTATAATTTGAATTTAATATTAAATAGGTCACATTGGCTTAAAATTACTGGGTCAGTATAGAAAAAAATATTACCTTTACTTAAATGGGATTTGTCCATTTAAATAAATCTATATTTTCCTAATTTAAATTATTGTAATTTGACTGTTTTTTATTCTTTTCTTTTTATTAGTTAACTCATCATGATTTGTTTATAACTTTACTGCCTCAATTATATTTTTAAATATTAAAGCGTACGTGATTATAGTGACATATGTAACTTGAAATACTCGTCAAATAATAATAATTAACTGTAGTTAGTATTATGAAGGATGAAAGAATAGGACCAGAAACAGAAACCAGTGTAAGAAAATTTGATCGTTAATTTTTTGAAGTCTTATTATAGATAATGATATAAATATTAGTTCGTGTGATTGGTCATGGGGTATACTCTACAATATGTCAATAATAAGGCAACAGATATCATTTCATAAGATTTTTTCATAAATTGCTAGCTTGTCAACCGGTTTCGGGTCTTACCCTCATATGCATCATCAGGACAGTCGTCAGCAACCGTATAAGTAGTAATAATTATCGTACAACATTATCAACTTAAATGGAGACGGAGATGGAATAAGTTTTATGGAGGTTTGATAAAAAAGTTTAAAAAGCCTTTCGGGTCACCAAAGTGAAGTCTGACGAATATACAGGGTGCACCATATATCCGTCTCTATATTGCTATCTCCTGAACGCTAAGAGATACAGATTCGGTTAAACTAGACAAAAGATGCGCAATTTTGTGGCCATCTCGAATCCGTCAAGACATGGAAGATATCTGTGACTGCTCCTGAAATATCCTGAAAATAGATATTTCTTATTTTTGCCATATCTTTCTTATTATTGGAAATCAATAAATAATTTTTTGTAGGCTTGCATAAATCGTCAAGAGATACCCATCTGTCATTACAAAAATTTTCAAGGCCAATCATAAAAAAACATATGGTGGCCATAAGAAAAACGAAAGTTGACTATGAAAAAGTCTCGGTTTTGAAATTTTTTAAATGTCAGATGTGAAGCTCTTACCGACTTATGTAAGCCCACAAAAAATTATTTATTAATCTCCAAAAATAAAAAGATATGGAAAAAATAAGAAATCTTGATTTTTCAGTTTTTTCAGGATATTTCAGGAACGGCCACAGATATTTTGAATGTCTTGAATGATTCGAGATGGCCAAAAAATTGCGCTTCTTTGGACTTGCTTAACCGACCCTGTATCTGTTAGCGTTAGGATATAGCAATATAGAGAATAATGATATTATGCATGTATAAAAATTAAACCCTTTTCGAAATGAAAGAATTGAAGATTCGTTAAAAAAAATTGAAGATGTTATAAATAGTTAGAAATACGAAAATTACAGTAAGGTAAATTAAGTATGTATATGTGCATGACTGACGTGAAGCGCCAACACCAGGAAGTTATTATTTAATGAATCTTTTCATTTCGAAAATGGTTTAATTTTTAAATATTCGTCAGACTTGGCTGTGATTACCCGAAGGGCTTTTAAGCTTTTTTGTCAAACCTCATGAAACTTCCATATCCGTCTCCATGCGTTTAAGTTGATGTTGTATGATAATATTTACTACTTGAACGGTTGCTGGATAATATGACAACTGTCCTGATGATGAGGTAAGACCCGAAACCGGTTGACAAGCTAGCAATTTATGAAAATATATTCTTATATGACCTGATATGTTTTTGCTCTTTTATTGACATAAATATTCATGTTTAAAGTTTTAAAATTATAAAAAAACAATAATAACTTTAAAAGGTCAAAAATAAAATGATTTTAAGTCTGAGAAAAAATAAACAAAAAAAAAGACAAAAAAAAGACAAAAAATGAAATAGAAAAAGTGGAAAAATAAGTAAAACGCTTTGTTAGGTTTTAGAAAGACTCTAGTGCAACAAGGAAGAAAGAAAGGTAACAGAACAGGGAGATACGCAACAAGTAAGACCATGTATACAAAAAAAAACTATACAAAAAACAAAACCTTGTATTCATAAGGTTGAAGTATAACTTTTAATTTCAAGGAACCTCAAAAAATAGCTATTTATGATACAAAAATGGGAGTGTATTAAGCACCGACGAAAATTGTTTTTCAAACGAGGCCGAAGGCCGAGTTTGACAATCGTCAAAGTAAGATTCTTGTTAAATTGCCTAGAAACAACAATTTATGAATAATAATTCTAAGTCGTCAAAAAATATGATCTTATGAACTGTAGACATTGTTATTTTATATTGTCAAAATGACAGTATCATGAATCTCATGAAAACCTTCTTTTAATAATTGTCATTTTATGTCACTTTTAATCACAAGTTCTTAAAAGAATGCCACTTTTAGGAGCTTGTCCCAAAAAGAATGTCATTTCGAAACTAAAATGACAATCAAAATAGCAATTTTATGAAACGATTCAAGGAAAAATAATGAGTGAGTTCAGGAAAACGTGGTGGCGTGACTATTCGATAATAATCGATCTCCTTCATCCTATCCGTCTTTTTGAAAATGTAGTATCAGGAAATTAAAGTTGACAATGCGCTCCGTCATATTGCAACCAAATATCCTTTTGTTTCCGTTATCGCTTTTACGACGAAGAACGGCCGAAAAAATATTTTCTTGTCATTGTCAATGAAAACAACAAAAGTTGTTGAAATGAGTATAAAACTGCGGTATACTATTCGATATCCGTAATTTTAGAACGCACGCAACATATCGACACGAGGAGTGACAAAATTTATATTCGATTATAGGCTCCAATAAATGAGACAAAAATTTTTATTTATACTCTTTTCCAATAAGTAAAACTTACATAATACAATCTGAATAATAGACTGTCCACTTCTTGATTGTAAGGCCGCCATCTTGCATGTTGGCCAATAGAGATGAAGTAAAACGTATCCATATCTGGTTGTGAGAGAGCTTGATTTGCCCTGAGATGTATGTATGTATATCTTGTGCTGTACTTGGTAAAATAAAATTTTAATGGTACGATTTTTATAGGGGGACATTTTCTTCGCGAAGTTTGCACAAATTGAAGTTAAATGATTTTATGTTAATCTTGATTTTTATACCTATCAAGCTTAATTAGTTTCCTTCCATTTTCAGGAGCCTCATGCGTGTGATATTCCACCTTCAGCGCCTGAGAAAATAGAAAAAGTTATCAACTCCTGCCAGGACGAAATAAAAATAGCCATTCTTGCAGGTGAAGTGTTTTCTTACATAATCTACTTGACATAAAATGTCCATAAATTTCAATTCATAAACACACAACCATTCACAAGTAACGAAAATTTTAACCGTGACCAATTAAAATAATTTCCTATTTATATGTATAGTCCGGTATGTTCGAGACCAAAAAAAAACTCGCAAAAAGACCTGAAGAGTGGGGATATCCAAAAATTAATTTTTATTTCGTCGCAAGTGCGGCTAAGTATCCCGAAAATGGGTAAATAAATGTTGGCTCAAAAATAGGTTCTTGCGACATATCTTGAAAATAGTCACGAATTTTGGAATTAGGTTTACAGTATCCAAAAGACCATCAAAAAATCATTAAAAAAGGTGCTTTGGACTACCCGTCTATTTCTCGTAGTTTTGGCACAAAACAGTGGTTAGGCTTTCCATGTGGTTTTGTTTGTGAATACATACTTGTTCCAGGGTTCAAACCCCGGACTAACAGCTTTTTTTCCTATGAAAATTACTTTCAAATAATAAAAATTCGTTATGACATTAGTATGATCAACATAAGTACAACTTTATCGATTTATTCCAATTATATCTTTCCTTCCTAATTACTTATACGCCAAGATATTTGAATTGCAACTGAGATTTTTTTGAGCCTGCTTAATTATTATTATTATTATTATTTAATCAAAAACGGATGCAGGATCTGTGTTTTATAATACCTGGCACTGGAGTTTAAAAACCATGTTAATCTGGTAACCTTGAAAATTTAATTAATCGCTTAAATTTACTGTTATAATAGTTCTTATTGGTTTGTGAATATTTCCAATTTTTATAAGATACTTACCCATATTACCTATGTGTTATGTTAAATTGATTATTCATGTTTTTCATGGCATTAATGGACTTTCTCCTTATAATAAAAAAGAAATGATAAAGAACTAGAACATCGCCGACACTTTCGTCTAGTTATCAAATAATATTATCAGAGAAAAAGAGAAAACAAACGACGGTTCAAATCATTACTTACACACATAAAAGACAATATTTTGAAATATTTTCATAATTGAAAGTTATCAAGAAGCACACGACATAAAATTCACAAGGACTAGGTAAATATGCATGACGTAATTACTAAAAAAAATAGTTCTGCTCAACTCATGTTGACATTTTTTTTATGAACTGATTTTTGTTAGGTACAAAGTAGTGTTTAGTGCTTGGTCATATTTATCTTTGAGTCTGTGCTTTTGAGCTTTGATCTCAAATAATGCTTTAATTTTTTTAAGTTTCTTATTAGGAGGAGACAAACTATTAATTTAATAATTATTATTAAGTAGATAGGTATACTTAATTTATAATTTGGGGCTTAGCTATTGTTATGATATTTATTGTATTCAATGGAAGATGGAAGCTCATTTAAACCCATTTAAATATGTCAAAGAAATTTTTCTATCATTGTTAGTGAAGCTGGAGCCGGAGCTTATAAGTTAATTCTTTCTCATATATTTTGAAAAACAGGATTTTAAAAAGCCCCTGGAAGAAGTTCTCTATTGTTGCGCTATTTTGCTGGGACACCTCATTTTCTATCACCCCTCAAAAATCCACCATCTCTAGGTAGGTATATGGAGTTTTCCTTTTCTTATTTTAGGACCGAAAGTCTTTATAAACATATCCCTCTAAATTCTGTAGGGTTCTCAAAAATTTTAAACTATAAAACGCGTTTTTTTATAATAATTTTGATCATTATTCCGTATTTTTGCTCATTACTTCGTTCCAAAAGGAAAATGATCAGTGAGCTTTTATTGGGTCTTATTTTGATTAAAAGCTCGTGCACTTACAGCACTAATATTTAATTTTTGTTATGTTGTTTGACTGACTATTACTTGCTTGATTGAGTTTTATTTGTTTGATTGATTTGATTCCGATTGATCTGATTATGACTTCTTTATACAGAGCCGGGGACCGGATTATATTTTTTTTCGCCCTAAGGCAACATATTATTACAGCGCCTCCTCAGGGACTTGTAAGGTTTTGAACCATCAAGATCACGCAATTTCCAAGGAGTTTCCAAAATTCCCTGTCTGCCTTTTGATTTTTCTAAAGAAATGCAATTCCTTGAACTCTTGTATATGCAAGATGGGAATCAAAACTAATTTTTTTTCACAGTGTGTTGTATTAAGATTAATACACCCCTGTATATTTTCGTTTTTTGAAGGATTCGGTGTTTGAAATTTTGTACAGTCATACTGACTGATGAGCCACATTTTTAGACTCCGTTTTAAACTTTTTAAGCCCCGCCTACTACGTCTTCGCAAACCATGGTACTAAGTACCAAATTAGCGAATAAAATTAAAAAAAAAATTATGTAAGACGAAAATAAAGAAAAAAATCAAATGCGAACTTTGTCATGAAACTCGATATCCGTGGTTAGAGTAGGTACAATTTAAGCAACTTTTTTCAGTGCCTTTTTTGATATCTCTAACGGGAAGTAAAATATCCAGAATTCGCCCTCATTGCGAAGACGAACTATATGCGGGGCTTAAAGAGAAAATTTCAGTTATAGATATCGTAAAATGTGTAGCTTATCAGTCTGTATGACTGTACAAAATTACAAACCCTGATTCCTTCAAATACCTAAAATACAGGGGTGTACCTATACATCTTAAATGCGACACACTGTATCAGCCAGAATAGACATAGGAAAGGGGGCAAAATTAAACAGAATGAGAAGGTTATTACCTACTTTTGTGCAAGAAAAACTTTGGCGGTTTTTTTCATTGGTTTACCAGTGGCTACGGAAAAAACCCCGTCACAATTGACATATTTTTATATCCATTTTTAGGGCAAATTTTCAAACAAATTAATTGAAATTTTTACAATAGACAACTAAATATATTAATAGCCTTTGACCACAAAAAAATTGAGTAATCAAATGGCGGAAATATTCAAAATTGCGGCATTTAAAAACACTCATTTAGGGATTGATGCGCGAGATGAAATTTTTCACAACACATGCGGCATCTGTTTGGGTTGTGATTGCCATGTGAATCGTAAATAATGATGCAATAAAACTATAAATCAGGCCGCGGCGAGGCGGTGTTTTTTCCTAACTTTTGAGCGGGAGGGGTCGGTTTTCAGGCGAATGTCACCTCTCAGACATTCTGATTTAGGTATTGCACATTAAAACATTTCTCTAGAATTTTGATTAGAAAAATATTACAACTCAGTTTTTCGATCTGTAATAAAATCTGCTAGATAATGTTCAGTCGGTAATGGTGCCCCCGTGCCCTGCAAGTCGTCGGCGCCTCTAGGCAATAATTGCCTTTATTGCGTTTTGGATAATTCGGTTAATTTAGAAAAATCTACAAATCTTGAATTAACCATATTTTATATTTCTCTCTCCATATCTCAGTTGTTCTTGGAGATATCGACCTGAAATTCTAGAAAACCTATCTTTGAACTATATGACAACAGTTAGTATCGCCAAAAATGATTTTTGCAAAGTAATTTTTTTGTTAAAATGCGATAAACCTTTTTATGATTAGAACTGGATATTACAGTTTTTTTCTCTTGGTTTTCCTCTTTTGTCAATTGCTTTTCCCAGTTTGTCAAATAATTTTCTTGTTTTATTTCTATCTATCAAATTGATTTCACTTTATATCAATAGCTTTTCCTATTTACGTGCAGTGACCGTATATTTATTACAAACATTAAAAAAGCATTTCGTATAAAGGGAAAATTTTTTGTCAAAAGAAGAATTTAAATCATACCGCGTTTAATAAACTGGAAAATCATTTGACAAATTTGGAAACACAGTTGACAAAAGACGAAACACAAAGGAGAAAGAGTGTAACTGGTTAATCGACATAAAATGAGGACTTACAGTCTTCTTTTGGTTTTCCAAAAGTGTTTCCAAATGTGTCAAATGATTTTTCCATTTATCAAACGTCAGTGTGATTTTTCAATTTAAATTCCTTTTTTGTGAAATAAGATTCCCTTTATGCGAAATGCTTTTTCAATGTTATAATGAAATAATTTTTTCTAGAGTGGAAGATTTTTCATTCATTGAATCACAAAACACAAAATAATAATTGTACATAGATCTGTCGATCTGCGAATAAACTATGACATTCAATAGTAGGTGCACGGTGTCAACCAGCTTTAAGGAGCTATCGGTGTCGGGCTATGTATCGGCGTCTCGTGGAGAACTCAACTCAGTCTCAGTGCACTTGCGCTCGGGCCGCTCACTAGAACTACTAACTGGCCGGCATGCATTGACGTGTCATCGGATTATAGCAAGAGTATAATAATGAACCACTACAACACTTTATTTCACTCCTTTTTACTTTATGCACTTTTAATGATAATCATACATTTTATGAACTAAGAAAGGTGTAAAAAAGTGCATTTTATGAATCAGTCGTAGATAAATGAATATAATAGTCATTGCTATAGGTAGAAAAATAAGATAATAATTTGAAATACTAAGAAAAGCAATTGACAAAAGAGGAAAACCAAGAGAAAAACACTGTTTTAAGTTTTTGAAAATTTGTAATTTGATGGGAGACTTATCTGAAAGGCATAAATTCGATTTATCTGGGAGTTTTAAGGTCGTTTGGCTTGCATCATTGAGCGCTATTATACTAGATAGGTTTAAAGCTGTATGATGATTTTTTATAAAGTACTAGGGAAAATAGCGTCTCTTCTTGCTGAGAATGAGTATTATTCACTCGGACGCGACAAGTGAAAGTATCGTCCTCGTGAGTAATAATAGCTATCATTCTCCGTTCGTTGAAGACAATAATTCTAATTTTATAAATTTTATTAATATTTGTATAGGCATCACCCATTATAATTTGTAACCGACTATATCCTATCAGAAAAAATCAAACTAACTAACTATTATTACATTTTTTAGCAATCGCCAACCTTATTAATAATTTAAATAATCATACAAACATGATTAGATTATCAGTGGTAACAGAAAATAATAATAATCCATTTAGAAAATTACATTTTCTCTAATGAAAATGATGCTTATTCCGAAAATGATATTCAGTGAAACATTTATGTAGATCAACCCATAATCGGGTCTATCTCTATAGGTGCGTTTTTCAATAAAACATAATGATTGATTAATATCTCTTATTAAAATATCATAGATGGGTAGTGCACGGTTTTATGAATTAGTGGTTGCGGTTACATCAAGAATAGTGCTAGCGTTAGAGCGCTGTTCTTGAAGGTAATGTCTCTATAATTATTATTATTGATGAACATTGACCTGAAAATTTTTTCTTGAGCAACAACTTCTTTCCATACATACACTTTAGCTGTTATTGCTCGTATTATGGAAATAGATTTACGGATAAAATTATTGTGTGCAATACTGAGGCAGTAATTACTCAGGTAGGTACTGTTAAAAGGTTTATTAAGGTATTGCCCAATTTGCAGTAATATACAGGATGATCGCGCACTTAGAGCATGCTGCGGTAAACTTCACTTTTTAAGAGTGGTAAATTTTCTTACTGCAGTGTTGTGTGTTATTTTCTTCCCAAGATATGACCATTTTTGTAAAAAAAGTGGCAACACTGCACTGAACATGTGAATAAGTTCGGGTTAGATGGTATTGTTATTATTTTTATTTCCATAGCAACGAAGGCACTTGAATATTTTATATTCTAATAAGTTGAGTTTAGGCGCGGTTGATGCCAAACTTCAAATTTCCATCAGATTTAGGTATGGTATCAATTTCCAACATTCTCAATTCCTCTGTAAAGAGGTTCTGTGGAAAAAAATTGATGAATTACCTATATGATATCCGTTCCAGACATTACAGTAACCTGAATTTTTCATTAATCACGGTTATTGAAATTTTGAATACCTTTAAACTCGGATGAGGGAAACTCTGTAACTTGAAAACAAACCGTTGGATTCAATTTTTTTTTTTTTGCAGAATATCTTTAATTTTAATGGGCTCTATGTCGCCCTGTTCGGAGTGCGCGAGTTACTGATCAGCCTGTATAGGCTGTTCAGTAAGTACCTTTTATTTTCTCGGGAGCATACAGAGGAGTTCAAAATAAACCCATTAGTCTGTCATAAAAAAATCCTAAAGTATTCCTAAACGGAGATTCAAAGCCCCAATAGGGTAGGTGCCCAACGTTTTACTTTTTTGACTCCAGCTTTTAAACCGACCTGTATAGTTTGATGAAATTTCAATATTTCATAGAGGTCATCAAGAGTCATTAAGCGATAACAGAGTGGATGTTTGACGTCGTCAGGGAAGTCAGGAACGGACTTATGCACCACACTCGTTGGGTCAAAGTTTTGAAAGGTGTCATTTTACAGAGTTGAAAACTTATTTTTTTTAAACATTGATCATTCATCTTTAAAAAAGGAACTCTTAATGATAAAACCAGCGACTTTTTTCGAGATAAACCGACTTTTATGCGAATTTTGACCAAAATCTCTCAATAGTAATCCAATATGTATGGTAGGTTTAACAACAACCTGATTTTTACCTGTTGTGTTTAGTATTTCGCATACCTAAAAACCGATTTATCACGAAAACCGCCAGTTTTATCAAAATAAATTAACAGCATCTTTTTTTAAAGATAAATCACCAGAGTATTAAAAAAATAAGTTTTCAGCTCTGTAAAATGATAAAATGATTTTATTTTCACCTGTTGAAACTTCGACCCAACGAGTATTGGAAAGTCCGTTCCTGACTTCCCCGACATCGTCAAACATCTACTCTGATGTGGCGTAATTACACTTTATGGCCTCTATAAAATATTAAAAACTTCATCAAATTATACAGGTCGGTTCAAAAGTTAGAGTCAAAAAATTAAGTGGTTGTGGGCTCTTTGTATCTCGGTTTAGGGACACTTTAGAATTTTTTTATGATAGGCAAGGTTTATTTTGACCTCCCCTTATACTCCCGAGAAATTAGGAGGTAGGTACTTACCGGACACCTATAAAATCGTTAGAATGACTGACTCACGTATCAATAAGCTCCAGAACAAACCGCTTGTCACAGAGAGAGCGCCATTTTTGCATACGGTTTCATATTAGGGTCAAGGTGCTCGATAAGGATGGATTTTTCAAAATTAAATTCTAAGGTGTAGAAACAACTTCTCAAAAATTCGAGTTTTATTAATTGCTTTTTTTTTAAACGGCGAACCACGTGTAACTTTTTTCTCTTTGTAGGTAGCAAGCAAAAAATACCTACTTGAGAGGGCAGCTTGCAAAACATTTTTTAGATCATTTTTTATTTTAATTTTCATAAGTTCAGGTCCCATTCCCATACAATTCGCAAACTCTCTAGCAGGAAGATATGATTAATGAACGTTGCACTTTCAGGGTGTTTTCAGACCAACGCGGGACAGCGGGGGCGATCTGAGCTCGGGATAACGGGATGTAATAATAGTGATAGCGGGAATTGCATGAACACAATTTCACATCCCGCGGCCAGATCGTCCCGCTGTGTCAAGCCCAAGGGACTCATTTTTTTCATTTTTTAAATTTTTGTTACCTCCCTAATTTTATTTTATTTTATTTATAAACACTCCTGCTCGGGGTGCTTATTTTGCACCCATTATCATGCATTCTTATTTTTTTATCGTTTAGGGTTGCTCAAGAATTTAAAAAAATTTCACGACCTTCCTCAACATGATGAAAACGTACCGCTTTCAAGATACAGGTGATCAAATTAGTTTTTTTTTTCTGGTTTTTGCCAACATTTTCTAGTCATTAATCCCCGTTTTCACTGTAAAATAAAAGTTAAAAAAAATGAGTGCGGCGTAAATTTTTGTTACTTTCAGGGTTTCAACCCCCTAACTTCTAGGCCACTAGAATAAATGCGATTTTACATTTTATGAGAGAAAACCAAAGAGAAAACTTTATTTTTTCTTAAAAATTTATTTACAGTAAAAATCAGGGAGTAAAATTATTGTTTTCTTTCTTAAAATGTCAGTTTTCTCATAAAAATGGGCGGTGCTAAGATTGCATTTATTTCAGTGGCGTGGAGGGGGTTGAAGTCCTCAAAGTAAGTACTCAAAATCTACGTTACTCAATTTTTTTAAACCTTTATTTTACAGTGAAAAGAATAGGGATTAACAAAGTGTGTACAATAAAACTTTATATTTCATACGGTTCTCGAGATATTGTAAAAAAAAACTGAAAAAAAAAATCAACTTTGATTACCTGATTTTGAAAATGGTAGGTACGTCTGGACATATACGTTTTTTAGGGAAAAGTCCTATTTTTTATGTGGAATCGCATACTTTTCTAGGCTAATTTATTCATTTAGTAGCGCTTTTTCTTAGTAATTACATAAAAGTATATTTTCTTCAAGTTTAATTTTGTTATATTTGAAATGAACCCCCGTTTTTTCAACAAAAGTTATTAACCAGCCTGTGCATTTGACAAATGTATCGACATTAATTAATGATTATTAATCTATGCAGACAGGATTTTTATAAGTTTTGTATTATTTATTTTTTTAGTTTTATTTCTTTTTTGAGCTGAGATTCACGTTGAATTTCAATTGTTGCAAAATACAAAATTGCCTTATTTACCTAAATGCCAACAGCTTTTAAATTCATCAAGACTTTGTAGGTGGGTACTATTAAAAAAAAATTGATTATCATATTTCCCAATAAAAAGTAGGCCATCTATCTACGTATTCACAAGACAAGTAGGTACCTATACTTTGTTATAATAATATAAAAGCAGCATACTCCCATCTATGTAGTTTTATTTATTGTGTAAGCTGCCACGATAGTAATTACACATACTACTACTACTTAGGTAGGTACTTAGGTAATCCATTAAAAGTAATTTTGTATTGTACATTTTTATAATATTAAATGGAAGTAAGTACCTAACCATACATAATTACAAACTCTCAATTATTTTACATCACTCAGGATGTAATTTTTTAGGCGGCCAGTTTTTTTTACATCATGAATTATTTCGTATTTTCGCAATAACTTAATAAATTCTTTTATTTTTACAGAAGCTTTAGAGGCTTTCAACTTTAACGCCAGCGAGCATACCAAAAGCAGACAAAAGAGAGACGCGTTTTCGGAAGATGAGAAACGAATTGCGGGGGTAAGAAAATCATAGTTAATTATTTCGGTTACAATTACTACAATGAAACGCAAGATCATCAATAATTCTTCACGCAATGTAGAATTAACATTCAAATTCGCACTTCTTCGATTTGTAATCTCTTGAGAAACGATCCGCTTTCTATACCGGTTGCAAGTCAACTTTTATGGAATATGCGAGTACGACTGTTTATTTTTTCTTGTCACCAGAAGACTCCTATTATGAAATTTCTTAGTTCGGATAAGAGCATCAATTTCTTTTGCCATTAATACCAGCTGATACCTACGTAATAAGTATCTATACCAGCCTATAATATGTTCTGTAAATGTTTGAACGTTTCAACGCATGAGAGCGAGGGTAGAAGTAATCCATGTAATAATAATGAGTAATTGTTGATAATTATTGCGTAATTAAAACTCTCTCTAATTTTATTGATTCCGCTATTTATCTACACTTTGCTTGTTAGGTTATTTTATAAATTTTTAATTTTTCAGTGCTTGCTGCAGTGCGTGTACCGCAAAATGAAAGCTGTAAGTATGCATAATCTTCCCGGTTACATCATAAATACTATTAACGTAATTTAATTATAATTTTTCTTCACCATGTTTTGTATATTTTTTAAACGTACCCCTTCATTTAGATCTATCGATTGTTTTCGTTGGAAATTATTGATTTTGTCTTCTGATAACGATTTATTATAGTGAACCTGCGGGTTGGAATGAACGAGGCAGTAGTTCCCCTGTTGTCTCTGAAACACAGAAAACCATTGAGTTATATTACAGGGGGGGGGGGGGGGTTGAATTAAGTCATCTCTAGTACATAAAGGAACTAATCTAAGTCACTCCTCAGACTACAAATGATGGAATACCATTCACGCGTCTCTTCTAATGATAGTTCATTTAGCCAAGAAAAGGTCCCAGTTTGAGGAAGAATAATATTAGCAAGTATAGGCGGGTAGCAGTCAAGTAAAGTCCGGAAAAGTGCTGTAACAGCACCGATTTTAAAAATCCTTTTTTTCCTGGATTCATTAGATCTTCAAGAACACCAGTTCTAGAAAAATTTTTCTAAACAAAATTTCAGGAAAATTTGGATTTTCCTGAAATCCCTTCCCAAAGCACCCAAAAGAGTAACAGTGAAGAAAAGTTTGAAAATATAAAATTTCACTTCAGAAATCGTTTCTGGGGGATTTTCGGGGTCACTGATCACGAATCGGAGGTCCACTTAAAAAATTATATAGTTTAAAAAAATTAGAAACTAAAAAAAATTGTTCAAATGTAGTTAGCCCTGTGGTCTGTGTTCGAGCAAAGGAATAAACGTTTAGACACGTTTATGAGACCACGAGATCGATGAAAAAGGCATACTATGGGAAAGTATAGAGCTCCTCTTTCATAAGCAAGAACTAGGTAAGTTAACGACTGTAGAGGTAAAAAAACAGATGAAAATGGAATTTCAAAACATAAATTTAGATTTTTCCTTTGCAATAATCCCCTACCTACTTGAAAATTAAATTCTTCAGGTACCAAAGCTTACCAATCTATCGAAATCAGAAAAAGTGAAAATTGTATCGGAGAGACGATTTTCGAGGTGAAATTTTGAGTTTTTAAATTTATTTAAAGACTGTCACTTTTGGGGTTTTTGGTAGCAGAGAAATTACCCTAATTTTCTCATTTTTCGAGATAATGCAAGGGTTAGTGCTGATGATGATGAATGTTCTTGAAGGTCTAAGGAGTCCAGGAAAAAAAATAATTTTTAAAATCGCTGATCTTCTATCACTTTCCAGATTTTACAGTATTTTCCGGTTTATTTACTGGACTGTACTGCCATGTTAAGACCAAATGTCTTTATGTTAAGCTAGATTGTGGCAATTCCCCTTAAAGTGAAGGAAAAATTAACTGAAATTGTAGTTCTATTGTTAGCTAAAAATGTCGTATCTAACAATATTACGACAAATTGTCGTATATGTTCTCAATATTAGAGCGAGTGGTCGTATCTACTGGTAAATCAGTACAATCAAATCAACTTCTACAAAATAAATAATGTGTAAAAATAGTAAAGCTGAAAAGGATAAAGTTTACGTTTACTCACCTTTCAAAAAACAGATAGGTAACAGGGCCGAATAGTGAGAAAAATATTTAATCAATAATGGCAATAATAATAGCAATAATAGTCTGGAAACATGCATGAAACTGCTAATATCTCAAAACAGGGTTTTCATCAGATACGACGTATGGTCTTAACAGGGCAGTATAGGTTTAATCCAGTCAACACCTAGATTTAGGTTTCCGGAATGGGACAAAGCTTGGTAGGTTAGCGCCTCGGCAGGGATAATAGACGTTTGATTTTTTTTTTCACTCAACGTGCAAAAAAATTAAAAGAGCGTCAGGGATAGGGGAGTTTATAATTATTATACAAGATCGTTGTCTTATACGAAAATCTATTCTACAGCATCCGGACTGAGGTTATCTGACAATGTTAATGTAGATTCTGTTAACAAGAGTTCCAAATTCTGTATCCTGTCTATTGTTTCTGTGGAAATTTCATGAACTACTTTAAATCCTATAGCAAATTTGATTAAAGGATATTCAGGACATTGATTGACAGTGATTGATGGATTCTTCAGGATGTCCGCAAACCACAGGAAACGCTAGGTATTAAATTCCATTTATGTAATATTAAATTGCATCTACCGTGTCCCGTTCTTAAGCGATTTACTTGTACCCCAGAATTTTATTCTTATATCAAAACCGTTGACTGCTGACGAAGGATCTGCGATTAAAGTAGGTACTGTTGCGCATTCATCGTCAATTTTAAATGGTCGGTCCAGGTATGTTTCTAGCCACACAGGTTTTCGTGATTTGAATCTCATTGTTTGAAGATTATTCAGGTCCGATGTTATTGAAAAATCATCTGGAATCCACCTTGCTCAATAAGTAATTTTTCATCAACAATTGGTAATAGACGATTGTATAAAAGTTTTTCTAGTAGGTACTTTATAAGTGATACTAATCAAATCAATAGGTCCGTATAGCTTGAAGCGTCATTATTTGGTTACCTAGGCTTTAGAATTGCGCTAATTTTTGCTTTTTTGAAATCTTCAGGTTAATGAAACCAGAATTGATTTAAAGAGAAAGTAACTTAATGAAAAACTCCCCAGATTTTTAAGAATTCAGTGAAAATGCCATCGAAACCAGGTGATTTTTTATTTTTCGTGGAATGTGTATTGCTGTTTCAAATTCTTTTAATTCAAATGGCTTAGACAATGTGACAGAATTAATAGCATTGTGTGTTTGTTTTCTTAATTGATTTTTAACAATACTCTGTTCTTCTTTGGACACTAAAACAGATTTAGAAACTTTAATTATTCTAGAAGAAATAGAATTTGGTGAAATATTATATTGTTGTTGTTTCATTCGATTACCTATAGTAGTTCCTAATTTACTAAGTAGGTTCCAACTGCTTCTTCTAGAATGAGTGAAATTCATGTTTTCCATCAAAGTATTCCATTTTTCTTTCAGTGAATTGTTCAAACAATTCAAAATTTTATTTGCTTTTTCTGTAGTGGAATTTTTTATTTTATTTAATTCATAGCATTTCTGAGTGTCTTTGGTCCAACAAGGAATATATTGTTGTCGAAATCCTCTAGATATTGTTCTTTTAGCTGTTGAATTCAAGATTAGTTTTGTTCCAAAAATAGGTTAAACTAAAAAAAAATAATAAAAAGGACATTGTTAGATTTTCTGGTTACTCTTATTACAATCCGTATTTAGTCTCAATTATGATTTCTTTTCTCGATAAAAATTACCCTTTTAGGAAGAACATAATTAAGTACGTATATCAAATTACATCAGTTTTTCGTATTAAGCAGGTACCTATTTTTTTAATGTTAAAATGTTAAAATAAAATTAATTAAATGTAATTTTTTTGATACTTTTTCCCTTTTTTTTAAATTTAACATTGATAGGTAAGTGCTTTAATATAAATTTATAATGATCGCCTATTATTAGATGTTCCACTTTGTGGTCATGAAACTCAGAAGAACAAATTGAAATTAATAGTTTAGCTCAAAAAAAGTAATTAGAATTCAACAGATAATTAATACTGTTCTCGTTTTTTCGTGTAAACTTCCTCTTTTGTGGTATAATCAGAGCACTTTTTCGTTACGAAATTCCTTGTAAAATTAAACTATAATATTCGTTGTTACATAAAAAACGACATAGAAAGCGAGGGTTAACCCGAGTGTGACTATTATACGCAATCGTGATTTTATTTTTTATGAAGATAATATTATGATGGTTTTAATATAGAGGACATTAAAGATCAGAAAACACGAAGGACACAAAATAATTAAAAATAATACAATACAATATACAGAGTGTCCAGTGTTTAAGAAGTGGCAGTAGGTACATGGGGGATCTTGGAAACGATAAGAGATACAGGGTCGATTAAATTAGAGTAAAGTTGCATAATTTCGTGCTTTATAAAAATCTGAAAAAAAAATTCTGATTTCTGAAAGTTTCTGAAATATCCAGAAAAAAACTGAAAAATCGAGATTTCGAAAATTATTTTTTTTATAAACCATTATTCAGCAATCAGAATTATTCTTTAAGCTAAATTGTTGGCAACATCCCAGACCATATCCCAGAGTTTTCATAGCCAACTTTTCTTTTTCTTATGGCCGCCATATTATTTTTTTTATGTCGTCCGGTATAAAAAAAATTATGCAAAGCAAAAATTAGTAATACAATAAAAAAAATAAAAAATGTGTTTCCTTCTTATTCGTTTGAAAAAAAAATCACTCAATTACGTCAATATGAAGTCATATTACTTATGCCTAATGGTTTTTTAATTTTTATAATATAATGATATTCGATATAAAAGTTATATTTCTTCTTGCAGAAGAATAAACTTTTGAAGAAATTTTTTTAATGTGAATTTTTGGTTTCCATATGTTTTTTTTATACCGAATGACATAAAAAACAATATGGCGGCGATAAGGAAAACAAAGTTGGCTGTGAAAGCTCTGCGATCTAGTCGGCTTTGAAAATTTTTATAATGTCAAATTGATAGCTTTTGATGACTTATGTCAACCTACATCAAATAATCAATTGATTATCTATAATAAAAAAGATATGGCTCAAATAAGAAATTTTGATTTTTCAGTTTTTTTCAGGATATTTCAGGAATGACTGAAAATACTCTAAATTTCTTTTTTTTTAAGATTCTTAGCAGGTATAAAATTGTGCAACTTTTCTCTAATTTAATCGACCATTATCTCTTATAGCATTTCCAATATCCCCATGTATCTACTGCCACTTAAACTAGACACCCTGTATAATAGGTCTCAATTTTTTAGGTGACTATATTTTTTTGTTAATTGGAGGAATATTTTTGGAAGCCGTTCAGTATACCTAAAGTCTAATCTAAAGCATTAATATAACTTGAAAAAAATCTTTCAAATCTTTTTTCAAAACCTAAAAAAATCATATAATAACGTAAAAAAAATTACAAATAAAGTTCTTTGTCTAAGGAGAGGCCAAAAAGAGGTTCGAGGATATTGATATAATTATTGGCTATTACGCCCAAATTTTTGTGAAATTTAATATTAGTCACAGTCATGTAGATGGATGATAAATAAAATACTACTGTTTTAAAATTTTCTACTGTATAATGATGGATATTATCATTGTTACACGTGTTTTGCTACTTTTAAAGTAGCATCTTCAGACATTGCCAAATAAATAAAATTATTGATCGAGTAGTGTTTTATTTATCATCCAGTATGCGAGATTCTACGAAGTAAGGGTTGAAAACATAAAAAAACTTATAAAACTTATAACTACCACTTTTCTCACCAAGTGGAAGGTTAACATTTATTTTGTTTATTAAATATTAATAAGTAAGTTGATTTTATTCCTCAAAATATCACAATTTTTTTTTTAGTGAATTTTTAATTTTAATGGAAAAATAGAGATGGCAATGCATATACCTCCACATTTGTATAAAGCAATAAGATTTCTATTTATCATTTTTAAATTTATGTACACAGACGTACTTTCATATGAGCGCACGTTCATGAGTACTCATAAATAAATAAGTAAAAGTCTCGAAAGTAACAATAATTCAAAATCGTCTTTCGTAACACTTTCCAGGTCTAAATTTTAAAAAATAACAGGACGGTTCAAGTTAAACTGCATAATGAGAGTATGAAAAATAATGAGTTACATAATATTATATCATTTTTATTATATTTTCTCAGGTGGACGATAGGGGATTCCCAACTGTTGAAGGATTAGTAACCCTGTATTCGGAAGGAGTTACCCAGAAGGACTATATTGTCGCTACTCTACAATCAGTAACCACATGCTTATACAACGCTCAGAAAAAACATCTGGTCACTCCTAAATCCATTGACGGTGAGTACAAATAAAAAATAATTACCTACAGAGATAATTAACTAATATTATAAACACCCGATATTATAAAACTGTTAACACACTCGTATTTTGGGGCTCGCGAGAGGGGGCTGCTAAGAAAAAAACGTTCTCGCTTGAAACCTGGTGGCGACTTTCCCCCAGTAAATCTTGCCTCGGAGCCGGTTAGTTTGGGCAGGGCTTTCCCGCAAGTTACGGCCGCCTGATATCTTCAAATTACTGTTTTATTCCACCCAACTATTGCGGTCAAATTTTATTATTAATCAATTGATTTGCAGAACTGGAAATGAAATTTTGCAGAAACTGGGATCAGACGTGAGACGCAGGCGCGGTGGTACTGATTGTTTTAATATTCTACTGCACAAAATTAGGGGAGCACTTTTTGGGGTTATCTCGCTGACAAACCGGCGGTCACTAGATTTAATCAAAATTTTACATGAATACTAAGCGTCAAATTCTCGAAGGTCTCCAACTCTCAGGTGTGGGTATGTCTGATGTGACGTGGAATGCACCATGTAAAAAATCGACTTCCCATAACTTTCAATCTAAAATTGAGCCTGCCCTATTAACCACCCGAAGTGTATTAACCCTTCAACAATGATATTCTGCTTAGAGCCTTCTCGAGCAGAATATGCAAATGCGAACGGGTTATTTTCAAATGCGCCTTGACCTACATCACAAAACTGTTGAATATGATATACAACACAGGAAAAGTCCCAGATACAGTTCCTAATAAATATCGACCTAAAACTTGTAGCAATTATAGGCTAATGAGCAATCTGCTAAAGATCTTACTTAGTAACTTCTCCCCAGAATAAGAAAGAAAGGTGAGTTTGACCTAGGTCCTAGACGATACCCAACTAGGTTTTAGGATTCTTTTGAACGCGTGAAGTTTTGTTTGTGCGTGGATGCTACGAATTCCATGAACTTACCTGACTAACAAAGAGGTTCTGTAAAGAGCACATAGCGAAAGGTAAACATTAAATAAACAATAAACTGAAAAATCGAGTATGAAGGGCAAAATAGCAGCAAAACGTGGAGTTGGCCTTAGACAAATGTCATTACTCAGAAGTATTAGAGAATGGACAGCGATCCACAAGGCAGGAAAACTTTTTAGAATGGCTGAAGACCGAAAAATCGTCTCCAGAGTAATCGCCAACGTTCGGGAGACCGAGCACGGCCCATAAAGAAGAAGGAATGACCAGTAAAGCATTCTCTAGGTATTTGAAAAAAACCGGGTCAGTTCGCCCCACTGTGCTTCCCGCATTTCCATTTTTTTGTGTCATCCTAAGTCAAGCTGTAATTGGCAGTTTCCCAGAACTATAATAAAATTGTTTTCATTCGCTATGCATGGTGTATTAGCCACATTGGAACTTCCTAAGTTTAACGTGCAAAAAAAATCACAAACAAAAAAATTATTGAGATTTTGCACCGGAAAAGGACTTTTTACTCAGCCAGAACCGACATAGTGCCCTGGAAACTTTTTGGCACGAAACTAAATTTGGTACAATAAGAATTTTGTAACCAGAAATTATTTTTTGCGCAAATAAGAAAAATTTACAAATTCTAATTCCTTATTGTTAACTCACCTTGTTAAGATAAGTAATTCTTTCATTTTTATAAATTCTAATATAAGATTATTTTTTCAGAACGTGGAAAGACTTGTGATATTGCCTACGACATATTTGATTGCGTGTCTGAAAAAATCGGCCACTATTGTGGACAAACGCCTTGAATAAGAATTGAAGTTCTTGCCAAGACTACAAAAGATTGTTAGAAGAAGATTTACTACTTCCAGTATTTAGCACTAAAGAATATCAAGTTCTTTTACCACACCATTACTACACCGTATATTAGTACATACCTACCTATTTACCTATTACTGTAATTTAAGAAAAAAGCATTTTTAATTTTGTACTTTGAAAGTATTTATTTGTAAATATATTTTTGTAAAATAGGCTATTAATCATATTTTGGATCATACTAAGATGATCAGCAAAAACTGTATCAGTAAAAATCAGAAAAATCCTGAATTTATTTATAGACGTGTGTTAGGTAGATACTAAAAAGGTATACCTACTTGTAGAATTTTATTATGTTGCAGTTAAGTGATTTATAAAACTGTACCTACATTATTTGTCAACGTTGGTTGCCTCACCTAAATACTAAATAGGTACCGTTCCTGCGTTATAAATAAATTACTGATTGCTAAAGATTAAAAAGACTTTTCTTCTGTAACACTGATACTCAAATTGTTGACAGCCACCGCCCACCCCAAGGCAAATTTTATGCCACCGCATGTTTTCTTATAATAAGTTACTGATTCTCATAAGTAATTACTTTCAAGACGGCTTTTCATGGCGCGTTATTTGGCAAGATATAGCCAAATCGGCACAAGTAGTGACAAGCCACCTCTCCATAAGTTATAAGTGCCTGCGATACTCCCTTTTTAAATCCAAACGACTGGAATGTCGAGCCACGAGCCAAGCACCCGATCCTTCCCATACGTGTGACTGGCGGTGATAAGCCAGGTCAGGTCAGGTCAGTCCCACGCCATGGGACAAATAGATTAAAATAAACAAGTTTCCACCCGTTTAAAACAAGCTTAAGCTTAAACAGATAACTAATTATTTTCTGCATGACGTAACGATTATAGGAGACGTCCCTCAGACTGTGGAGCCTTGGGCGAGGTATTTGTGGTGAACAGCACCCTCATCATAAAAAATAAACTGTCACATCACCTCGACACCTCGACATTGCATGGAACTTGGGGAGATTTTTTTGGGCTTGGAAGACGTTTCTTAAAGACGTCTCAACTCTTATGATCACGTCTTATGATCCTTGACAAGAAGTTTTCATCTTGCTCTGAACGATAAAGCAATTCCTGACAAATCTGGACGCGATTGGCTTATACACATCACGCCTGGCACATATTTCACACCAACAATCAACATCAACAAGCCGTATTAAGCATATAGTTAATGTTTCAGTCACAGATTTTATAAGATTATCAAAAAATTTTACAAAGCGTTGCTTCTTCAGGTTATTCATTCCCCCGAGCGGATTCCCCTGGAACCAACTGGAGCTGCACAAGTCAAAAAGTCTGCTTATTATCTGAACAGACCTGAACAAACATCATTTAATCCAAATTTCGTTTTTACCATAATGAAAGATACAAAACCTCAAAGCGGCGAGGTTGCAAGATCTCTCCAAATTTCTTCAATACACCAGAATTAACATACTAGATCACTAGACATATCAATAAAATAACTGACCAAGATTTAAAATAATTAACACCACCTCCAGAATAAGATTAAAGAATCTCTAGTCAACTTACCCCAATACCAGCGAAATTACCATCCAAAGAACAAGCCATAATCTCTCAAGCACAAACAATTCCCCAAGGCGTATATCCTTCCTTAGAGCAGAAATGTTAGACGAACAGTTTTTGACCGGTCAGATGAAGACACCCTGCTATCGGCAGAAATGTTGATAGCAGAAAAATCCCAATTATCTGAAAACCCAAAAAAACCTAAAACTGATAAAACGAGAAAGTAAGGAACTCCTCTGTTTGAACAGATACAACTGTTCCTATGAACAATCTAAAATGCAACACCTCGTGCGTACTTCTACAGCTACCGCATATTCTGCGAAGAATTTCCAGAATTACACACTATAACAAAGGAAAAGCTACAAAGGGAAAGTATTTCAATTCATAAATCCAAAAAATAGACGTATACGACAAAGATAATGAAGAAGAGGGTATCATTTGATAGTTTACTATCTCCTGAAGAGCCATTCTAATTTTTTTTAAACCAACTACTGTGAGATCCGAGGATCCTGTCCATCCATTCCAAATGTATTGCTCCATAACGTTTGAAACCAAAAACCAATGGGTATTTCAGCCGTTTCGAGAAACTGGGTTTCATAGCAACTATCTATAGCCACAACGCCATGCATTACGACTCTTTCTTCACCGATAGTGAAAAATTCTTCAATATATAGCATCTAGCTAAAATCAAAACGTGTCGTCCGATTAAGCAAGAGTGTTTCTGGCAAATAATCATCTTTATTTACTTTATTAGACTTTCCGGCAGTAACCGACCTCAATATCGAACGTTGTGTGGCGTTTATCATCTCATCTTCAAATATTATCAGCATATCATCATCAATATCAACTGTAAGTATAATTTCCTTTTTGTTTCTCGAAGAGCTCTTGATTAAAAGAGCGTATCAAACTTTCCTTTTGTGACACCATCAGAAAATCAATACCAATCGCCAGAATCCAGCTTACGAGATTTGAGTTTGTAAATTTCAAAGTGTCAGAGAAAAATTACCTATTCAAAATTTGCTACCTTCATCTTCTTTCTTCTCTCGTCCCATACAGTTGGGACCTGACAGTTTTTTTTTCTCTCTCGCAACCACTCACAATATCATCTTCCATAGCGCATGCGTGTAGTGGTAGGTTTAGATCTCTGAATTTTAGTACTTTTTCGTATTTTATGAATGCATTGCGTGCCATTTCTATTCTGCTTCGGATTTCTTTATCAAAGTCCCAGTCTGAATGTAGCTGTATTGCGTTACTCTCTCCATAAGTTGTCGATTTTAAACTGTGATCGAGGTATTGTTATTTGGAAGTTTATTTCCACTTATTATCATAAACTTTGTTTTATTCGTATTGATATACAATACGAAGTCTGCACTTTGGCTTAGTCAATCACACATCCTTTGTAGTTCCTTAGCATCGTTAGCAATCAACACAGCGTCGTCTGCATATCTGAGATTGTATATTCGTACACCGTTCACCTTTATTCCCATTTCTTGCTCTTCAAATGTTTAATCAAATATGGCTTTGGAGTATAAATTAAACAAAAGTAGGCACAAAACACATCTCTGTCGGACACCGCTTCTTATTTCAATGTCCTCTGAAGTGATGTTTGCTTTTGATGTGTACTGTTTGGTGTCAGTATAAGTTTTCTATGCATCTGATGTCCTTAACGTCCATCTCTGTTTTTTTTCAGTAAACCCATAAATTTTTTTCTGCCTAACACGGGCAAAGACTTTTCCGTAGTCTACGAAACACTAAAAGATATCCTTCTTGACATCACGGTAATTCTGTATTAGGATCTGGATTCCACAAAGTGATGTTTTTTCTTCAAAACTGTTTTTTTTTAAACAATTTAAACGAAACATGCACTACGTTTCTTGTTGAACGATATTTGGCTTTTTGATTGATTATAATGGATCACGAGGTTTTGACGTCTCAGCTACGTAGGCTTAGTAAGGATGAGTTAGTCAATATTCTTATTGTCACATCGGAGTTTTCCACAGTGCCGAATCTGAATCCTCAGACGGTGGGACAACTAAATATGCTTTTTGACAACCTTGTAAGAGGAAAACATACAAATTTACAAGAAACTACAGGAGACCCTCCTTTATCAGTTTCTCCAAGAAAAACTTTTATACACGGAACGTGAGAACTATCTTTTGAGGGAGATGAATCATCAGTTGAATGACAGAATTTCTGAACAATCGCTTTTCATTCTACATGCTAAGTAAGAAGACTTCCGGGGATGTTTCTTCTGGGGGTGGGGATATCAATGTTATTAACAATGGTGTTAACAAGACTGGCAAATAGGCAAAAAATTGCAATTCCGTTAATAAAATGATTGATTCTCCACAAGTTTCTACTGTGAACTCTAAGTTGTCGGGATCCGCTAGAATTGGATCTGAAAATGCTGGCCAACGGTCTGAATCGACGTCCACGGAATCAAGATCGTTGAACACTGAATCTGTTTGCAAATCCGGACGGTACAGTCGAGCTGTTGTATTTGGCAGTGCCTTTTGCTGCTGTTGTAAAGCGGGCCTACTTATATGCATATTCGTAATGTAAACCCAGTCACAAGGGAAAGTTTTTAAGGTATCTGGCTGGAAAACACACTAATACTAGCTTTGGTGCGTCTGGTTATGGTATGCATCGAGTGCTAATGCTCCAAAAGAGGACCGTACGCATAATGATGGGAGTTGGGAGGTTGACTAGTTGCCGGGAGTTGCTTCCGAGGGGTGGGATATTGACAGCTCCTTAAATATAGAATCGACCCTATATCTATACTAGTTCTCGAATTAAAAAAAAAACGCTCTGTATATTCAAATATTTTTGGAATTCTCTCATGTCTAATCCAAATTTCAAATTTTTTTCTCCTCTTCTATAACACCCTGTTCCAACCTACCAATATCGCACTGATATAACAATTCGCAATAATACAGGGTGCACCATGTATCCTTCTCTATATTGGTATCTCCTGAACGCTAAGAGATACAGGGTCGGTTAAATTAGAGAAAAGATGCGCAGTTTTGTGGCCATCTCGAATCCGTCAAAACATGCAAGATATCTGTGACCGTTCCTGAAATATCCTGAAAAAACTGAAAAATCGAGATTTCTTATTTTCCTCATATCTTTTTTATTATTGGAAATTAATAAATAATTTTTTGTAGGCTTGCATAAGCCGGCAAGAGCTATCCATCTAACGTTTCAAAAATTTTCGAGGCCTACTAGATCCAAGAGTTTTCACAGTCAACTTTCGTTTTTCTTATGGCCACCATATTATTTTTTTATGTCGTTCGATATGAAAAAAATAATGGAAACCAAAAATTAATAAACTTAAAAAAAAAATTTCAATTTTTATTCTTAATTTTTCAAAGATAAACCTAATAAAAAATCGTCGAAAAACGTCAACATTTGTAAAATACGCCGAAATAGTGCTTGCCTTATGGTTTTTTAATTTATCTATGAAATTCGGTCTAAAAATGTGTCTTTTTTGTAAAGAAAAAAGATGAATAAAAATTTTTTTAATTTATTTTTTGAAGTTTAACAATTTTTAGTTTTTATAATTTTTTTTATACCGAACAACAAAAAACACTATGGTGGCCATAAGAAAAACGAAAGTTGACTATGAAAATTCTGGGATCTTGACGACTTATGTAAGCCCACAAAAAATTATTCATTAATCTCCAATAATAAAAAAGATATGGAAAAAATAAGAAATCTCGATTTTTCAGTTTTTTCAGGATATTTCAGGAACGGTCACAGATATGTTGTATGTCTCGACGGAATCGAGATGGCCACAAAATTACGCTCCTTTGAACTTGTTTAACCGACTCTGTATCTGTTAGCGTTAGGAGACAGCAATATGTACAGAGAAGGATACATGGTGCACCCTGTATATGTAAAATTAAATAATATCAAAAACCTTAATTTTTAAAAATGAACGAACACTTTGGACTTTAGAACATCCTGTTATTACTCTAATAACATTATGTTAATAAAAAATGAACATTTTGACAAAACAATTATTGTAAGTAGAGTGTATTTGATTTGTAGTAGTTTCATTGTGAAAAAATCCGTCCCTATAGACTTTAATCCAAAAAGGTTCAAAGCAAATCAAGTTCTATGTGACAAAGAAGAATATTCAGAATCGGTCCAAAAATTAAATAATAAATTCAGACGCGTGTTAAGACCTTAATAAAATAAATGAGACACGCTGTATATTAAAGAATTACTTAATTACTTTTATTGTTATCCCACAATTAGTATAATAGTAGTAAAAGCAAATAATTAACATAAATAATTATAATTCTTCTTAATATAAATTTCATTCAAATCATGAGATTTGAAGAGCTTGTAGAAGCCTGGCCTTGCATTGATTCCGTCAAATTAATAAAAATTGCGATTGTTATTAAATTATTATATTACAATAATACACATAAGCCAGCTAATTGAGCAATGACCTCTTTTAAATAATTAAACAGACAAATACCTACAGTATAAACACGAAATAAAATAATTAGAACTTATAATAATTATCTTCTTCTTATTATATTTTTTTGTCCAATAATTTTAGTTGCAAGTTTAATCAGTGGGTAATTTAGAAAGAATAATAGTATGAGCACCCGTGACCAAAATTTGTGTGCCATAGAATACGACCAAATCGCGTCAAATAAGAAAACACATTTTTCAGACGTCAGTAACGTAGTGCGTACCCGGGAGAACCCTTAAAAAATTAAAAATGAGACAAAAAAGAAAGTGTCATAGCAAAACGTCTGAAAATCTTCTTCACGAGTGAATTTGAGTCAGTATTATGCGGAATTATTTCTAGAAGAGAATTTGAGCACATTAAATTTTCAGACCGTTTTGAAAACATCATTCAGAAATCGTACTCAGGCGTAGGTATTATTAAATTACACTTGTTGCTGGGAGGAAGTATGGACCGATGAAATGGACATCAATTACCCCAATCCATACATTTACTGAAAACTGATGCTGAAAATGAGGTTCATTTTGGCAGTTGTGCCTAAAAAATGTAATTTAGAAACTAAGATGAGAATCAAAAAATTACGAAACAATTTAACAAAAAAACATATATTGAAATTTTTTGTAATCTCTAAGCCCAGTGTAGTTCACCATGCATACAATGCTCTTCATAATTTCTTTATTGATTTTAATCAATTAATTTATTTAATAATTAATTTATACAAAATTTATTCCAGTTACCTACATATTATAATGGTAAAAATACAAAATATAGCTTTTTTTCGAAATATTTGATAGGTAAACGTGTAGGTATCTACAAAACAAAGCGGTTTTTCAAAAATAATTAAAGAACAAAATATTCTTAGAATAATCCAGAACTTCTATAGATTTTTTTCCGTATGATTAACAAACGCCCTGTATACCACTATTGACTTTTTATAAATTTCACTCTGAAGTCTGAATTGAGCCTGCTGACATTGCTGTTATAAAACCTTTAGCACCTTCTGAAACGAACTTGGAGAACAAGTTTGTTCTTCACTTTTTGCTTTAAATTCCCGGAACGTTCAAGGCGTATAAAAAGCTTCTAGACGACTTGGAAACTTTTTACAAATGATAAGTTTCGAACTTTCCCCTAAGTATATGGACGAGGTTTCCCGACAAAATACATTGCGAAGATATTAGTAGAACAAGAGTATACGCTACAAAAATGCAATTCACAAAACAGTTGCAGAGAAATAATTGATGACTTGAATTTGAATTTCCAAATACATCAATGACCATTCAATTCATAATTTTCTAAAACTCATTGTTTAGCGATTGTGATATTGATCCTACCATCACCATCACCATCACCATCACCATCAATAATGTAATCTTTTGTTTTCAGTTTTCAGTCTTCGCTCAGATCTAATGATACTGGAACTGGAAACAAATTGCGTTGCGATGTACCTATGAATTTAATTGAAAAAGAATAAGAATCACTCATAAGTATTGGAATCATATCGAGGATGTGGTAGGTATCATCATAATATCATATCATGCATCTGAAAAGAATGGAATGCCTATCGATTGAAACCATCTACATAGCTGGAGTTTCGTATGTCAGGAAAATGTACGTCTTCTGGGCCATTGTTAAAGTGACTGAAAACATGATAAACGTTTACAGAACTGTCTGCTCTCATCCCGTTGGACGCGAGAGCATTCAGGCGAAGACCATCATACGCAACATCCTTCAAGGGAGTACTTCAATGTCATTATCCTCGAGCATTGTTTTTCTTAAATTAGGCGATGTGTGCATAAATTACCGGCTTGTTATTTAATAATTAGCTACTTATTCGAAAATGCATGCAAATTATATAAAGTTAACACTCTCGTTTTAGTTGTTGGTTGCCTTAATTCCAACATTGAAACGCAATTAGGTACACTTTAATAAGAGTTCTTTCGGTACTGAAAGGAGTTATAGGTACTGTTTAGTCTTTTTTTTATATATTTTTTTCTAGAAAATTGTTAAGGGCTATAGGCAAAAAGTCTTTTCTTAAAGTGTGGTCTTTATTATAATATCAACGTTTCGACCGATCAATTTGGGTCATCTTCGGGATTCTAAAATGACAAAAAGGAAACAGTTAACGATATAGCAGCTACTTACTAAAGATAACTTACAATAATTTGAATTGGATTTGACAGACCTATTGAATTGGTCAAATTATTGTAAGTTATCTTTAGTAAGTAGCTGCTATATCGTTAACTGTTTCCTTTTTGTCATTTTAGAATCCCGAAGATGACCCAAATTGTTCGGTCGAAACGTTGATATTATAATAAAGACCACACTTTAAGAAAAGACTTTTTGCCTATAGCCCTTAACAATTTTCTATTAATATATTATTTGGCAATTACTTCTATTATAATATTTTTTTCTATATCGCTCCTGCGATAAAAAAATTTATTTACCAATATATTTACCGTTCAAACTGTTTTGGTCTATTTGTTTGTATGATCTAATAATACAGGGTATCCCAACTTAAATATGCACCCCCTAAAATCTCCAAGTTCAGCCAGTTTGGAAAAACAACAATAAAAACACTTTCAACATGAAAAGTCACTCGACCCTTCTTGCTATTTAAATTTTTTGAATAGACTCTGGTTGCTAGTTGTGGGAGGGCTGCAAAAATAACTTTGAAAATACGATAAAATTTAGTCCTTCGTTGGTAATAGGCGGCAAAAAGGCCTATTAAAGAATGGCAAAAGAGGGAATAGATCTACCTATCAGAAGGAGGGAAAAACAAAACTTACCTGATGAGAGACACATTACCAGCGCCCCTAGGGACTCAACCACTAGAAACTTGAGAAGAATTTCACAACAATGTTCAGCAACAAACAGTAGTGGACAAATGAGTCCGACAAGTACAAATTAAAAGAGCATACCATAAAATGGTATATACATATACAGACCGATCGAAGACCTTCGAAGGAACGGGAGCAGGAATCTTTGGACCAGGTACAAATTATTTTGAGCCAATGGGAAAATACACCAGCATATTTCAGGCGGAAATTTAATATTGATAAGAATTACAAGAAGCAAGAAATTGCCGTCTTAACAGACAGCCAAGCAGCCTTAAAAGCACTGAGCTCATTTGTCATCAGTTCAAGAATGTTATGAAAATGCCTAATAAAGTTAAATAGACTAGGCAAAGAAAACAAAGCAACTCTTCTCTGGGTGCCAGTACACACAGGACTGAGAGATAATGAAGAAGCAGACAGCCTAGAAAAACGGGGAGGTTTAATGCTGCTTATAGAGCCAGAATTTTTCTGCAGACTAGAAGAAAATATCTTCTTAGACAAGATAAGAAAGAAAAAATAAACCCAAAGGGAAAACCTCTGGAAGAATCTTCGGGGACTAAGACAGGCCAACATAATGCTTGGGAAGTTTAACCAAAAAAGATTTGAATCCTGCATTAAAGTCAACAAAAATGGGTTAATAATGCTAACAGGCTTCTTAACGGGTCATTTTAGACTCGGAGCACATCTCAACAAGACAAGATACGTCTATAAAACGACAAGATATGCTGATTTTGCTGGGAAGGGAAAGAAACCCCAATACACATCTTAGCAAAATGCTATGCAGTACAACAAAGAAGACTTTGCTGCTTGGACACATGGGTGCTATAGAAATATACACTAAAAGGGGAGGCATAAAAGATCTCCCTAGGTCAAAGTGTAAACAAACATCCCCATATAAACTATCAACTACTATCAACTACATAGATCATAGGTATGCCTCTATAAGTCAAAATTGACATTTTAAAAACTCCTAAGCTCGACTAAGGAGTTTTTACATTGTCAAACTCCTCGATAAGTTGAAGATTCATTAACTCGGAATTTTCAACCCTTCCCTTGAAGTTCGAGTTAAAAAGGCTCCACTGTATTTTAGATGTTGTTGAAGTTGTATCGAATCGTTTAATCACAGTGATCCGCGATAGTGTCCAACAGTATGGTCTAGGGGGTATGGAGTACCTCCCAGTCAGAAAGAGGGATCCGCGGGTTCCCCCCCCTGGTAAAATTTTCACAAAAATTACTAACAAAGTGTTTACCCTAAGACATTTTTACACGTGTAAGGCGTACGCATTATGTTTCTTGACTTCTTTTCTATTTGCTTTTTTTACTAGGAAGGGTGAAATCTTAGCCACTGGGGAGGCAGGAAGGGCACCGTAGCCTGCCTCCCCCAGGCTACGGTCCTTCGACTAACTGCATCACGAATTGTTTGAGATCAGTTAACAAGTTCAAAGTTCAAAGTTCAAAAAAAAAATAACAAGCGGTCAAATATGTCAAATCTGGAAAAATGGCTTGTGGCCCTGTCCTGGTTCCAAAGACGTGGTACAGTTTTTGCGATATAAAATCAATCCAACACTTGGAATATTTTTTTTAAGAACACAAATTCGAAAAAAGTTTTACCGCAAACAAAATATAGAAAGTTAAAAATATAGAAAGGGGAAAAAATTAATAAAAGTCGCACACTTTAGCCAGCCGGAGTCTTTTCAATAAAGTCAGTTTTGCCGATCTTTCACGTAAAAAATCGTCTTTACTTTTTATTTGTAGACGAGGAAAGTTTCTGTCACACTCAGCTGTTGTTGTTTTCTCGACCATTGTGAAGAAAATCAAGAAAAAACGAAAAATTACAAAAAAATCGCAATTTCTAAATTCTAGTCGTCATCCGTTCACCTAAATTGTTTGTCATAAAACTATCGTACGCATATGCTTTCCCTAAAAACATTGCAGAATTTCTCTACGTTGTCTCGTTTACGGAGAAAAATCCTGACAGGTTTACCATGTAAAAAAATACGACCCTGTACGATAGCCTTGAAATAATTCCTAAATTCTTCGGCCAACTTTCAATAAGTAGGTCTCATGGACTGATGCTAAGGTGCCTCGACTGCCAAATTTCAACACGATCGGTGCAACACTTCAAAACACTTTGACTGTGTCGCCTATTCTTCCCAAAAACTCCGAAATTTAAAAAAAAAACTTCCCGGGAACGGATTTTCTCTCATTTCCGGAAATGAGGTGGGAATCGCTCACCGTTTAAAAGGAGGCAAATTTCAACCTCCCTCCAGAACTAAAAAAGAAGCTTAGAATTTTGTATAGGCGCAAGAAACCCCCATCGTGCAGGTTAGACCAACGCAACATTATTCTCTCCAACAAACTGTACATCTTTGGTAAACGTATAGTCCAGTAAATAAGCCGGAAAATAATGTACAATATGAAGAGTGGTGGAACATTTATCATCACTAACCTTTGCATTACCTCGAAAAATGAGAAAATTAGGGTAATTTCCTCCCTTTCAAAGTACCCTAAATAGTGACAGTGATTAAAAAGTTATGAAAATTCAAAAACTTCACCTCGGAAATAGTTTCTCTGGAGTTTTCGGGGTCGATGATCACGAACTGAGGTCCAAAAACAAGTGAGAGTGGTTCCAACCTATCAAAACCTCCCCAAATGGTAGTGTTACAAAACATTAATTTATCGCGTCGGAAATCATCAGCTTAAATGGAATTCTTCAGCTTACAAATCAATCAGCTATCAAAGACGGAAAAAGTGAATTTTTTTAACTGGACTTCGGATTCGTGATCAGCGACCCCCCCCCCCCTCCGCGCGAGACGATTTCCGAAACGACATATTAATTTTTTGTATCACTGTCATTTCTTGGGGTGGCTTTGAGGATTTGAAACGAACCTTTGATTGCTTTCGGACCTCGGATTTGTATTCAGCAACTCCAAAAACCCCCGAGAGATGATTTTTCACATTAATTTTTATAACTTTTTAATCACTTTTACCATTATAATTTCTTCCCTCCATTTGGAGGGAGAAAATTACTCTAACTTTCTCATTTTTTCAGGTAATGCAAGGTTTAGTGCCGATGAAAATTCCTCAGGAATGCAGGGTAAAAATAATTTTCAAAATTGATGCTGTTCTACCACATTTACAGATTTTCCGGCTTATTTACCTACTGGATTAATATGATTTCTTCCTCCGGCAGCAGTCACCCGGGTGTAAGTTACATGCACGACATAAGGATGATCAACTTTTCTAACTTACCCCAGCCCGGTTACAGAATTGAAGTAATTCAATCAACAGTTTTAATCCTTTCACCCTTGACGAGGCATTTCTTCTTTTTTCATATCCCTAAATATGCACTTGAATGACTAAATTTTAATGTAAAATGCGATTTTTCTTCACAATAATTTTATCTGTTTATCGTACCTTCGGTGCATGATTGAAATTGAGAAACCTCGACAGGATGAACGGCAATCTTTCAGTACAATTTTAGGAAACAAAGTCTCATAATAATTGTAATAACCATTCTTGATAAAATTAAAATTAAACGCAAATTTTCATTATTTAACCATTGTTTACAACTGTGTCACTAACAAGACTCGCTCGGTAATTCAATTAAATTAAACAATGAGAAGAATCTGAGAAGCAGTTAATGAACGAATCCAATAGCAGCGAGTTAACACGGGAGATGCCTTGGCCAAGGGCATCAGCAGATCTTCACGCTAGAGGTGGCACCCTCATAGCCCAGTGGAACAATAATTATACGCTAATAATTGTTTCATTAGATTCTCACAATGGCTGATGGCTGCTTGACTGTCTATCTCAGATCGTAAAATATGCAGACATGATCCTTACCCCACTACCCTCTGTATGAGATATATATTGTTTTTTTCTAGATTTTGGTAATCAGTGGAACGTTATTGATGGTGTGTGATGTGATGATGCTGGTGAATAATATTATGAGTGACTTGAGATGTTGGATCATTTTCTTTGGGTGAAGTGAGATTAATTAACATTATTGTTGCTGGCAATTGAGGATTTGTGATTGTTTCCATAATATCATCGTCGATAAAACTAGGAGATTGTTGCTATTAACTTTCTAGGCTCTTCAATTTATTGGATTTTGTTAATATGGTAAGAGATGGTTATTGTGTTTTCTAAATTTTGATTGTTGTCATTATTTCTTTTAATAATAATTATTATTATTAGGTATGTATGTGGAATAAATAAATTGATACCGATTCCTTATTACACATCATAGATAGCTCAGTTAAAAGTTAATATTAGGATACAGAGTGGGAATTTTTTTAACCTACTTCCCATCTATGGAATCTCGTAAACTGTAGAAGAAGAAGATACAGGGTCGGTGAAATTATAGACAATTTTCACAATTCTATGCTTATGGAGAATCTGAAACAAATTTATGGAAAATTCAGGCGTTGCTGAAATAACCTGAAAAAAACTGAAAATTTCAGTTTTTTTTCAATTATACCGGGTGTATCAGAGATGTTGGGGCAAACTTGGAGGGGTGGTTACTCTCATTCTCTGACACACCCTCTATGTTTTTTGTTACTGAAAATAAAAATGAATAAATTATTTTTTGTAGAGGAGTAGGTACATAAGTCGTCAACACCTATCAATTTGGCATTTCATTTGACATTTCAAGAAAACGAAAAATTTATCACATCAAAAAAATCCATCAAAATTTTATTCTTCTTGTTTGGAAAAAAAAATGGGACATTATTTCACCGAATAAAGTTGATATGACGTCGAGTCATGACATATTGTTTGCCTTATTTTTTTCTATGACATTCGGTTAAACAAAGGTTATTATTCTCTCGGAATAAGAAGAATAAAATTTTAAGGAATTTTTCTTTGTATTAATAAACATATAATTGTGCAACTTTAATTTAACCGACCCTGTATCACTGCTAGCTCTCAAGATTCCAAGGCGAGAAATAAAAAAAAACTGCTCTGCATAGATGCACTACTATCATTTTGACTGTGAAACTTTTTCAGCAAGATTTGTACCGCAAACAGACAAAAAGACAGACAAGAAATCGAGTTAGTATTGCATTGTCATTCAATTATGAGCTATGTTTAGAGTTTCAAGTCTCGAACTCTTCGGAAAGTCAGTTTAAGAGCGATGACGAGATTTGAGCCGTACTTGAAGACAGGCAGACAGCACTTGAAGCGAGTTAAAATAAAAAACTATTATAGGTATCTTTATTTTCCAATTTGATAAATATTTTTATTGATAGGTATCATTTGATTTAAATTCAAATAAGAATTGAAAAAATTTGGTTATCCTCTAAATATTTTTGAAACCCAGTTTTTCTAGTTAATAATCGTAGATGAAGTTCTAAAAATAAAAATAAAAATTTGGCACTGAGTGGAAAATACTCGTAATACAAATTATACAATAACAGGAACTGTAAAACACGTAATAATTGTTACATCAAGGGAAGCTCTCATTTTAGACGGCTATTTTGTACACTTCCAAAAAAGGTTTCATCTAAAAAAAGCTCCAGGTTTGACCTTTTCTAGCCCAAGCAAGAGAGCTCTAAAATCACAAGACTCTGACAAAAATAGTAACAGAATACCGCTGCTGCCCATCACACGCGGAATAGCCCCCAGATCCTAACTGCACAGTTTTCTACTCGAGTTTACCATTTTCTTTCTTTATTGACCATTTATTGCATAAAATCGATTTTTTTTTGTTTATTTGCTTATAAAAGAAAAACTGATGGAGCAATGTAAATGATCCAATTGTACGAATTGTATATAGAGAATTAAAATACGAAGGAAATCACAGCTGAAACAAACCGATCGGTTTATTATTCTGAGATGTAAACCCCCCCCCCCCCCCCAAAACAACCCAGAACTATAGCGTTTTTTTTTTTTAATTCGTGACGTCGCTATTTTTTTAATTGTTGTGCAAGCTTTTTACGAGTTATTCGAGATTGATATAAGTACTTCCTGTATGCAAAACCCAGACGCTGTCGGGTAATTAGTTTTCGCGTAATTGCAATCAGAAGTTTCATACCATATTTTGCAGTGAGGCTTACGTTCTGGAGGTCGTCTGATTCGAATTTATCAAACGGATTTGGAAAGTTCCACTTTAAAACTGAAAAAAATTAGTAAAAATTGCGCGCAAACATTAGCGAAAACGGCCGAGCACTCCTCGCATCTGCTGTTCTACCCCCACTCTACAACCACTCTCGCGGTCTCGGCCGTTTTCGCTCATGTTTGCGCGCAATTTTTACCCATTTTTCAGCATTTAGATGGAAAACGGAGATTGAAGTTTTATACTTACTTGAACGCTTCTACTTTCTAAATCCGTTTGATAAATTCGAATTGGACGACCTCCAGAGCACCCAAGCTCACTGCAAAATATGATGTGAAGAACTTTTGATTGCAATTATGCGAAAATTCATTTTCCGACAGAGTCTGGATTTTGCATCCGGGAAGTACCTACCTATCAATATCGACTATCTCGCAAACAGCCTGCACTACAACTTAAAAAACGACGACGTTACGAAGTTTCGAAAAAAATACAAGTTTTTCGTTTTTTTTTCTTCCTTAGCAAGGAATCGATCAGGTTATTTCAGCTCTCGTTTTCTTCGTATTTTAATTCCCTACAATTCTTCTATTGGGACCAATTACATTGCTCCATCCAAAAAAAAAAAAAAAGCAATTTTTTGCAAGTTGTTAATAAAAAAAGACAATGGTAAAGTCAAGTAGAAAACCGTGCAATTAGGATCTGGGGGCTTTACTTTTGTCAAGAAAAAAACCCCTATGTGCTTGGTCTAATTGGATATGTGCTGAGCTGAGCTGAGCTTGCGAAACATAAATTCTTTGAAGCTGCTCTCTCAAGTATAAGTACTATAAAAAATTGCTTTCTACCAAAAAAGAAAAAAATTGTTTCGTCGTTTTTCAAAAAGTAGGTAAATAACAGTTTCCGGGTAAGAAATAATCTCTGAAAGGCTGTTTTTTAACCTCATGGAATTTGAATTTTGAAAAATCTTCCCTTTTCGAGCCTACGCCCTAAAATAAATCTAATGCCAAGTGTCAAGAGGTTTAGGTTGGAGCTTGAGAGGTGAGTCTCAAAAAAAAAACCCATCAAAAATAAGACTTTTTTCCTATAAGCTTATATGACCAGACGTACCGTTTTTGAGATACGTAACAGGGTGTCGAAAAAAAATAATTACGTTTTTTGTCAATATCTCCAGAGCCGTATGATATGCAATATTCAGCTCTTATACACACTTTGTGCTCATTAATCCCCTTGTCTTCACTGTAATTTTTTTTTTTATAAAATTGAGTGGCCTAGATTTTGGGTACTTTCAGGGCTTCAACCCTTAATTTGTACGCCAACTTCCATGCCACTGAGATAAATACGATTTTTGAAGCCCTCTAGAACTATCATCTACACAAAAAAGGTACTGAAAAAAAGGTTAACAGCTGTACAGTTAACCGTTTCTGAGAAAAACGGATACTTTACGATGGAAAGCTCGCCAAAACATGTGTCGGAAATTGAAGGGGAAAAACTGGCTGTTCCCGGGCACCCTTCTACCTACTTACGTTAAAATTTTTAAATTAGGTAGAACAAATAAATTCGTTTCTTCTCAAATTTAACCAGATGATTTGATCTATATCATCGACTTCAAATCAGATCTAATAGTTAGATCTACCATGCTGATTTGGGACCACAAATTGACTTATTAGACGCAATAATGATCAGGCATACAAAAACGTTAAGTAATAATCTGTATCGGAGATCGAAACCTTCCTAGAAGGAATCGTGTCGACTGAAAACCTATGGTAGAGTAGACGTGACTCGTGAACACTGCCAAATGAAGCTGGAGTATAATTGGTTACCACCCATCTCGATCAAGATTGCAATAATGCTCCCGTTGTGAATAACATTCATTATTTTAATAATATACGATAGCAGAAATATCTGAAGTAACTTATATTGTGTAGACTAGTAGAGGTTTTTTAGCATTTATTTATCCAGCTCATAAAACATAAAAATTGAAAAAAAAAAAATCAGAGCATTATAAAAAAATCCGCTAATCATTATTGTTGGAAGAATGGAAAGGTGAATTTTGATTATTTTCTAATATGTGCATGTTTATTAAATAATACAATCAAGTAATAAACTTTGCAACTATTTCTACTGCTTCCTGTTCTCGCTTACAACTCTACACCAAGTAGACGGTCTCTTACGCCGTTTTTAATATGAAGAATCTCAAGCCCGGCCACAATATCTAGGTCCTAAAAACCTGTGACGATTTGTCATTTTTGTCAGTTTTTTCGCATTGTAATAGTCATTCTCGAACACCCTATATCTGAGAGATGATTAATATCAACCGTATTATGTTTTCAACAGTGGTCACGATGGTGGTGGTGTTCCTTGTTGATGGCCCTGGTGCTAGAAGTACAAGGAGGCGACAACGATTACAACGTGGTACATAGAGACGGCTCCTTCGAGTTCGGTTACGATACCCCAGACTCTTACCACTACGCCGACGCCAACAGGAGGAACATCGTCAGAGGAGAGTTTGGTGGAAGAAACCCAGGAACAGGTCAGTTCAAGTCTATTCAATCATATTGCTTAGAACTTATCAATCTGTCGATTGAAATTTTCTATTCTACGTTGTCGGCGCGCTGACATCGAAACCCAATTTCTCGTCTTTTTTCTAAATATTAGAGCAGCGTAGATAATTTATACTTATTATTAATTTTCAGGAAAGATCGACACGACCTACTACACTGCAGGTCCCAGAGGTTACCGACCGCGTGGAAAAAACATAGCGCGTAAATACGACCTGAGCCAGTCTGGACCACGAGCTGTGGGATCCAGAGATGACCCTTACTTCGACCCGAGTGAAGATCCAAGCTACAACTTCTCCTTCAAAACTAGGACGTACTCCCGACAAGAGAACGCAAACAGGCTGGGCGATGTAACAGGAAAATATACTTACCTGGATGACATCGGCGAAAGGCATAATGTAGAGTTCATTGCTGGCAAAAAAACCGGATTCCATGTGAAGACGCCTTACCCCGACTCGAACCCTAGAACTTTCGGGCCTCTATTTTTCAATGGTAGAGGAAAACCGTACCCGAGAGGAAGAACGTCAATTCAGAAAGGATTGGATGGAAGTTACAAGTAAGAGATTTATCTTATTTTCATTAATTTTGGCACAAAAATATCTTTTTTACCTTCTAATTGTATCAAGAAATATGAACCTACCTCCAAATTTGGGTATTTAAGATCACTTTTCCACAGGTTCGTATCAGCCGGTCCAGACCAAAGACGAAGCGAAGTGAGCGACTCCACAGGACACGTCAGAGGCTCTTACACCTACCTAGATGATAAGGGAGTGCAACACTCAGTCCATTACATTGCTGGTCCGGAGACAGGATATCGAGTCCTCAAAAACGTTAAAGGACCCCACTTACCCACAATATTTCCCTTCAGTAGACCTGGAATCATTCCACCAGATTTCTACGACTACGGGGGGGATACCGATATTTTTGACTCGAAACCGCATCGCAGACCGGTCAAGCCAATAATTAATAACGGAATCGGTGGTGTATCGGGGGGAGGGGGAGGTAATGACGACTCTCCATTACTTGACGGCGGTATCGATTTAGATGAAGATGATTTAAATAAATTCAACGATGATGCAGGAAAGGGAAACAAATACATTCCGCCTCCCATTACCACATTACGACCGTCTTACGGTAACAGACGGCCGAGTAAAAAACCGAGCATCGGTGGAGGTGGGTTCAATAAGCCATTGGATCCAGGTAACGATGATGATGACGATGCATTTGGAGGCATATTTGGAAGCTCTGATGATGGTGAATCGTCAGGGAATAAACCTGGTAGTGGCAACAGAAAACCGATTGATGACGATGATGGCGATGACGGTTCATATAAACCATCAAAGAAAGTGGATGGTTATGGAGACGGTAGACCTTCTCAAGGTGGTTCGACATCTCGACCAAGTTATGGGACAGATTCCACTGAAAGTACTTACGGTGGTGGTGGTGGTGGTGGTGGAAATACTGGGAGACCTGGTGGTGGAGCTGAAGACTCGTATGGTGGTGGCGCTAGCGCTGGAAGACCAAGCAGTGGAAGTGGGAGACCAGGTATTGGTGGCGGCGGTGGGAGACCAGGTATTGGTGGTGGTAGTGGGAGACCAGGAAAACCACCTAAAAGACCCCCAGGATCTTACGGTCCAGGATTCGACGACAGTACATTTTACGATTCCGATGAGTTCAATACAGGTCTGTTCGGGAACAAAAAGGGTCCAAGCAAGAGACCTACCAAACCTGTTATCAATATCGGTATCGAGCAAGGCAGCGGAGGTGGTGCGAGTGATGAAGCAGGTGGTTCTGGTTCCAGTGGTAGCGGCGATGGCAAGCAATGCTCCAAATGCAAACATACCATCGTAACGAACATTGGTGATACGATTTTTAGCGTTCCACCAGGGGCTTCGGTGAAAGCACATGTACAGTCCATCGATTTGATACCGGTTCCCTCGAAGGTGCCTTCGCCTACCGACCAATACAAAGCAGAAACTAGAATAGACGATACGGAACAATTAAATATTGATGAGGACTCAATTATTGGAGAAAATGTCAATGATTATTCTTTGGAGAGTACTACAGAGGTTGAAGCCATCACGAATACCACACCCACGTCACCTGTGAGTAGTATTGATACTAGTACTAGTGCTAGTGTCAAGGCAACTACACCATCGAATTAGTTATATGTATGTCTTAATTTATTTATGTCATCTCATTGTAATAAAATAAATTTATATTGTATAGTCCGGAAGGTGTTAACTTTTATTATTCCTGCGTTTTTACAACACACCTACCTGAAATTTAATATTTTATCCAAAGTATACAAAACAGGGTATTTCAAAACATGTTTCGGAAAATGAAAGGTGTGATTCGTTGGTACGTTCTGTGAAAAAAGTTCCTATTAACATGGGTCCTACCATTTTCGAGATACAGAGTGTTATTTTTTTTTTCTTCAGTTTTTTAACCATATCTCAGGAATCGTTTCAGCTATAAAACTGAATTTTTGTACATATCTTATCATTATTATTATTATTTAATTTTTGTGCTCTAATTAAATTTACTTCATATTATGGGAGTGGCGGTGATTTTGGGGTTGCTTGAATTTTTGCCCCTAACTAGTACGACACAGGGCACATTGGCGTTGTGGAAGCACTTTTTCTACTTTCTATGTTTTCTACATAAGAAAGGTTCTGTTGGTCAAAAAAAAAATTTAAATTTACTAGAAAAATAGCATTTTATCATAAAAAACATAAAAGTAGCAAAATGTTTCGATGGTGATACAAACATCACCTTGTTTTTGATAATTTTTTATGATTTATTTCACTGCCATTAAAAAATTTATTTGCCCTCTTAACGTAGATAATATTAATAACAAGATGTCTACGAAAGCTGGGTTCTGTATCTCAAACAGTTCCTGAGATATCGTCAATAATCTGAAAAAAATATATTTTTTTGACACCCTGTATCTCGAAATTGGCACGGTTGCGGACCCATGTTGATAGGAACTTATGACGACCTGAGCACGTGCAGATTTTTTACTAGTTTTTTTGTAATCATGCTACATATACACATTTATTAGGTAAGGTAATAACATTCATGATCTGGCAGTATTTTTGTAATGAAATTTTGTGATGTAAAGGAGCCGAAAATTTATACTCTTTCAATATATTAGCATTTATTTCTCAAGTGGTAATTTCGTAATTTGATACACATGTCTGTTCTGTCTGCATGCAAACTTTCGTTGTTTCAGACCAAACCTGACCTGAATTTTCAGGAAGAGGCTGAATTTTTAGTGTTAATGGGTCAGCAGTGAAAACAGTTATTATTCAATTATTGTCAACACGTAGCTACATACGTTAGAGTTAAATTAAATTCAATCACTATTAGATGTTTCTTATAAGAAACTCAAACGATAGTTTATTATTGATTAGGTGATGGTGTGGCTGCTATTAGTGAGCTTTACGTTATTGATAAATCATTGCCTTCATGTTAAATACAACAAGGAACGACACGTGGTTACTTAAACACCCTATATGCAGAGATTAATTGCTTTGAATAATAATAGGTCCGAAATTTTGAAAGTAAGTAGGTATGAGAAGAAAAATTTATCGTGCATGATAAAGCTGAGCTAGAATGGTATTGAAGAGACAATTATTCGAATAAGACATTAGGTATTGAACTTTATTTAACATTGAACGATAAAATACTGTTTAAAAAGTACATACCAGTTATTATTGTTAAAAGGCAATTTTATATTTTACTCTAATAATAGTGACAATAAAAATATAAAAAGGTTAGAGTAGCCTAGTTGTTTGGTTTGTGAATGATTGTTCCAATGGACCCAAGTTCGAACCCCGGTGGAGCCGATAAGCTTTTTTTCCTTGTACACAAAATATTTCGAAATAATAAAAATAATTGCGACGTTAGTAATATTGTCCCAAAGAATAATTACAGGCTAGGCATATTAGGATTCGCAGAGAAAAATTTTGCTATAGTTTTGGTTTTCTCACCGTCTATGTTTTTTGGATCGCTCAACATAAACTTGAAGTTTGCAGGCAAACAGCCCGGAACTTGTTTTTTTTGCCCTTTTTAGCCAAATTTCGTCACTTTTTTTAGCCTTTCGATAATTTTTTTTTTCGATAATCTCGTTTTACACAAAAGTAAACGAGGCAAAATTTCCTACATTTCTCTTACAAAACGATTTTTTGAAGACTATTAACCATTCCGCCGCTAGAGGGCGGCAAAAACATATTCCCGGACCCATAAGTATACCTTAAATGATCAGTCTCGATTGTCATTTTGTTGTACCAACCCTCAAAGTTGATGCCCAGGTTATATGATGCAATCGAGGCTTGCTTTTTTGCAGCTACATTTTTTGGCGCAGGTCTCGCCGCATCTGCATGACACCAGGCGCAACCGTTGGGGAGGAGCAAGGGCTTGTGGAGAGATAAATCGGCGCCAGCAAGCTCTCCAGGCAACAGCCATTGCTGCACCTCAAAACAGCTGATAGTGGTAGTGTTTGAGCAGCAAAGATGGGCCAAACCCATGCTTAATCACAAAAAACTAACAGCCTTTTATGATTTTTTTTTCACTTTTTCAATTATTTTTCACAAACGGCAAACGGCTGTTACCTCCAAGCGAAAAGTCGGATTAAAAATTAAAAATTATTGCAGAGCCTTTTTATTCAATTGAAACATTTTTCCGATGAGTTCGTCGTTTTTCAGATATTTCTTAAAATATAAATTTTGAATAGAAAAAAATCACTTTTAACGTCAGTAACGAGGAAGCCAGCAATGGGAATACAAAGTCGCATACTGCACAGGAGAGAAGGTGGCTGGAGGACGTTTCTTTTTCCTGGGTTTAGGAAGAATACGTTTTCCTATGGCAAAGACCATGACCAACAGGTCGATGTCCTTTCCACCACATCTCACTACTTTCAGTCAGAGACAGGTCAAGTCTGACACAGTAAGACACAATGATGGACGGTGTCGACATCTTTTGTGGCCTGTCATTCTTTGAGAGTGTAACTTGGCTATGATCACTGAAACCAATCTTTTTTTGTTGTTCATATTAGACTAGATTTTTTTTGCTACATGCTCGGTATCAACTTCTCATCGAAGAGAATGTCAGCGGAGATCGTTTTCATAGACCCCTTCAACAGTTACAGCACATTTTGTTCACCGTTTGTACCATCAGGATATCCATCGAAAACAACTACCTACTTACTGTCAGCGGGCCATAGATAATAGTAACGTAGTCAAAATACGTGTTGCACATTGCAGAGAAGGATTGATTCTCGCGTCAGACAACTTTATTGTGTAAAAGATGGCAGTCTTCCTAAAAAAGGGTCATATATGAGAAATGTAGTAAATTTTGTCTTCTTTAATTTTAGAGTGCTTGAGGGCTTGTCAAAAACCTGCTTCTTTTCTGAAATATAGGCCAATAGAAAAAAGTGCCCAAATTGTGCCAAAAAGTTCACAAAAAAATGTTCCGGGTGAAATTTTTGCCTGCGAATTAAAAATTCATGTTCAGTGATCCAAGAAACATAGAGAGCGAAAAAATCAAAACTATTACGAGGGTATCGGCGTCGCTTTAACGCAAAAACAAGACGGTACAGACAAAGTCAGAACATAAGCAAAATACCTACAGCAAAACTGTCCAAAACCCAAAGGAATAGGAATATGTTTTTGGCACGCTCTGCGACGGAACGGTTAGTCTTCCAAAAAACAGCTATTTATGAGAAAGGTGGTAAATTTTGTCTGCTGTAATTTTGTAAACAATGAACTTGTCGAAAAAACGCTTCCTATCTGAGATTTAGACAAAAAACATGAAACAATGCCCAAATTTTGACAAAAAGTGCCAAAAAACAAAGTTCCGGTTCAAATTTTTACCAGAAAACTTCTAATTCGTGTTTAGCGACCCACAAAACATATCAGGTGAGATAATAAAAACTATAGCAAAACTTTCCTCTGAAACCCCGCATTTTATTCCTAGTATTTTATTCCCATTCTCTATTCCCCAAAATAATAAAATCCGGTAGCAAACTGCGATATTTGAGAAATGAAATTGGCTGTAATTATATCTAATTACGACCCGTATGAGTATTGGAGCCTTGGCCGGAGTAACGTTGTAACTTACATAATTTTTTGGAGTGATTTTTTCACTTCGGTAGATTTAAATAGGCAGAATGCTTCCACCAAAACGATAAGTTTTGTATGATTTTCCTTTAACCATATTTAAATGATATTTTAAGAATCGCCAAATGAAGACTATCCATTCAATAACCTTGTAATGTTCATTTTTTGCACCTCCTGTAAAAATGTAAGTTACAACGTTACTCCGGCCAATGCTACTGTTATTATTGTATCACTGATTGTTCGAGTTTCTGTCGTTCACCAGCGTTGAAGTCTCCATCAGTGATCCAACGCAAGCCATTATAATTTTAATGATTCTATTATGGTCTTTTAAGGAATCTCGTCGGATCATTTCAATTTTAATCTAATTATTAATCTTTAATAAGTATACCTAAGCGATACAATCCCAGGGTACGCCTCATTATACAAATCAAGTAATTAAAAAATAAATTGAAGTAGGTAGATTAAACACGTTCCATGAAAATTAAACATCGTCAAAATTTGAAGTTAATTTTTCATCAAATGACGTCCGTGTGACGTCGAAATGGTGTCTTTTTGTGACATTCGGAAAACAAGACTTTTTCAAAAAAAAAAAAAAAAATTTTTTTTAATTAGGTACCTATTAGTTTTTGGTTTCCATTTTTTGAATTACGCTCTAAAAAAAATAATAAGCGATAACAATGTCAAGAAGTAATACTTTAGTAAGTAATAAAAGAAGCAATAATAATAATAAAAAAAAACATTACCAAACATAAGAAGGATTGAGATCTCAACATCTCTACTGATTATAACTAAAATTTGAAGATTAATTTGAAAATGGCATATCTCCAAACAAAAAAATACTTCATAGCTCAAACCTACTAATTTTACATTAAATTATAATTAATTAGATCTCTTGAACTATTTTATCAACAAAGGAAAACTAGAGCTGTTTGAAAAAAAAAAAGATAAAGAAGGATGAAACAGGATCCTACGTTGTGTTTCCTTTTTTAGATAACAAGATAAAACAATCAAAAGTTAAAACTCATTTTAAAATTTTTAAATATCATGGTACGTAAAACAGCTTGCGAGAAGAATGAAGCTTCTTGATGAAATGGCTTACCACAAAAATAAAACAACTGCATCGAAATCTCTCTTGAATGCTCATTTCATTAAGCGTTCCATAGGACTCAAATTTATTCAGACTGGAATTCTAAACACCGAACTTCTCTATTGTAACCATAATAGAGAACTAATTGTAACATTTTTACCCAATGATAAAAAAGTTAAATTTTACCCATGTACTTACAAAGAATTAATTCGAAATCTTGAAATTAATTAAATTAATTAACCACCAACCAATAAAACATATAGAAATGTACCTAACGAAATTCTGATGACTTGAAGATTACAAATTTAATTAATTCAATAAACCATGGAACAGTTATTTATGCCTATACAATACAGTTCATATTTCTATAAAGGAATGTTATTCATCAAGGTCAGTTCACCTGACGTCAAGGTTTCCTTCTCCCCTATCAATCTACAATACGCAAAAATGAAAGTTTTGCATCCCAAAACTTGCCTAACTTTCATTGGTAATAACTTTCGATATTTCTAAGGGATTTCGATTTTATTTTCGCATATCAGCAGCCCTATCCTTTTTTTTTATTTATTGAATCTAAACTCGAAAAGACTGTCAACAAATTTTCTACAGACATTTCTACATTTTTATTGTAAATTTTGATAAGCGAATTTTGAAGTTTGATATCTCACATCAAGATAAATTTTTGATTTAACACATGGATTTGCAGGGTGATCTCAAAAAACAACCGTTTGTTCTTGAAGTGCATAACTTTTTTCCTCGGCAACCGATTTTGAAAATTTAAGTCTTGTATTGAAGCTAAAACTTCAGGCAAGACACTCCAGGGACGAAAATTGACGCAGGACAAACATTAAAAACAAAAAATTATATAAAAAATTTCTCAAAAACTTAAAAATCTAATGAAAACAGGTGTCGGGAGGAAAACTGAATAAAAATCAACTTGTCTCTGAATGAAAATCAACGTGTCTCCTAACTAGCCTTCACTTGTGAACAATTTCAGAATTTTCTTACTGACACGAGTAAAAAAATTCTGATACCTAACAGCAGCTAAATCACATTTGCACGTTTTCAGGATGAACCAGAGCCCTTAACCTGAGAATGACTCGTAACCTTCGTTACGAAAATTCTAACAATCACTACTTGACAGAAAAGAGTTAGCGATTGTTAGAATTTTCGTAACGATGGTTACGAATCATTCTCAGGTAAGAGCGCTGGTTCATCCTGAAAACGTGCAGAATAAATTTGGCTGATGTTAGGTGTCAGCATTTTTAAAGGACATCGCATAATCCTTATGGTAATTAGCTCCTGGTAAAATTTGATGTAACTTTGGGGATCGGGAGTATTCAATGAGTGGATCAGAAGTCTCCATGGGGGTAACCCTCAAAAACCCTCTGCTAGATATTCACATCTGAAAATGGTTTTTTTCTCTTATGGCAGTCATGCCTAATTGTCTTATAAATAAATTTTTGATCATCCGTTATAATTGAATAGCTGCTTCTGTTGCTGTAGTTACATTTTAAGTCTGTTGGGCCATTTTCGAGAAAATCGGGGAAAAGTTTTAATTTGTGGTGTCATTTTTGTAATAGCCTTTAAAATTTCTGTGACTTTAAAATTGGATTTTATTTTTTATTTTTGACGTTTTTGTTTGTTGTAATCTTAATTGCTAAAGTCAGTGCAATTACGACCTTGATAATACAAAAAAAAAACAAAAAAAAAACGTTTTTCTCTGAAATGGCTCAGCATACTTAAAATATAACTAATGGAACAGAAAAAATGTCTGAAGTTTTAGCTTCCATACGAGACTGGAATTTCCAAAATCGGTTAGCGAAGAAAGTTCAAAACCAAAACAATAAAGAAGAAAACGAAGACTAGGGCTGCTGCCATGAGAAAATAAAATCGAAATCCCTTGAGAATATCGAAAGTTATTCCCAATCAAAATCAGGAAAAATTTTGGGGAGCGACACTTTTCATTTTTGCGAAGTGTATTTTTCTGATCGGCCAAACGCAACATTGCCAGGATCTGCTATACAGCATAATATAATTAAATAGTTACGTTAGAGTAATGCCTTACTGGTAGTACATTTTAATCTCGCTTGGCAACATGGACAACGAAAGTTGATACGAATAAAACGAAGAAAGAAAGAAGATTTGTTTCGTTTCCACTACAATTTCTCCGAAATAAATATTTCTCTAGAAATTGCGTCGATATTATCAAGTAAGAAAAAGGAATTCTTTCCTCGTATTGGATAAAAGTACGCCGCAATAGAGTATAAGGGTATCTTCAACATTGATGCAAGCTTCGTCGCTTCACGGTTTTTCCGAACAATTCTCGGTTCAATGTTCACGCACACATCTTCATTTGGAAAAATGTCTGCCCGTCTGATTTACTTTGGTTATATGATATGATAATTTCATGCACATTCGACGTTGTAAGTTAACCACAATGGCACTTATCTTGGTAGTGCTATCGCATAAGTATAGAATATCGATTTCTTATTGAGTGAAAGATAATATTGTTTAACATAATACTTTCAGAACTAATGATGTTAATAGGAATTACTTATTTTCTCGTCCTGTATAATTAATAATTACGTTCACAATAATAAGTAGGTAGGTAATTGTTTACATTTCTTGAAATAAAGCTTGGAAAGATCGCCCTCGCCAAAGCCTTGACATTGCAAGTTTCGGTCGATGAACCGCTTCATCTTATTGCTCGAAGGACGTTCATCGACGTCGCCCACCAGGTTTTGGATTGTGTTAATAGTTTCCAGCATTCGTGATAATTTTATTATCTTGTTTCGTAATTAAATAGCCAACTGAAAAAGTCTGAAATGCGCCTCTATTAAAAATTATTAGGTATAGGTACCATAAAACGTGATGAAAATGCCTTTGAGGAGTCCGAAATTTTTTTCAATGTACATACCTACCTATGTGTTAGAGCTAGAATGATGACATTTAAGACTTTCATTTTTGTAAACGGTTTTCGTGATGATACTGGTACTTTGTGCTGGTACTAGTTTCATAAAATTGTTCATTTTATAATATTTGTGTGAACCCAAGAACAATTCCTGTTATTTTCAACGATGAGTAAAAATTGCATGGAATTAGAGCACTTATCTATCATCTATCATAAGTGTGTCAATAATGAGAACTGTGTATGTATACAACGCTGAATAAAGGTATTGTAATACATACATATACATTATGTAGGTATGTTTGAAATTTTTTGGAGCATCAAAAGCATGTTTGTTTACATTCTCTGAAACAATTTCAGATTAATCAGTCAGCTGATTTGTTGGTCAATGAAAATTCTATCTGACCTAACAGGAACATTTTAATTTTATTCTAATACAGAATTGCCGCTGTAACACCAGTGAATCTCCTAGAAGTTTTCGAGAATCACGTCCGGCGTATATATAAGAGTGCGTAGCAGTAGCTACAGTGAGTATTATTGGAAGTTAAGGTTGAAGCACTATGCACAGCGGTAAAGAATAGAGTTAAGTGATTGTGATAGTATAAGTTGATATTGATGGAAATATTCTGTAGAGAAGAGCATAGTTGTGTCTAGTAGTGTGTGTAAATAAGAAGAACTGATTGTTTAGATTTTGGAGGTTACTGTTAATTCGTGTTGTTACAGGATTTAAATAAAGACTAATAATTAAAAAATTAAAAAATAATTTTTTTTTAGGTATTCGAAAAAATAAAAAGTAAGAACTTTTCAGTGGTGTCAGAAACGGGATAACGATTCCACCAAGAAGACTAATTAATTGTTAACTTGCGAATGAGGAAATGTTAGAGAAAATTATGTTAAGTTTCAAAAATTGCAAAGGATGGCAGAAAAATATCATGATGAAGCTCGAAAACGGCCAGCAGCAACAAAAAGACCGAAAAGAGAAGCTGCTGCAGCAACAGAAAGATAGTGAAGAGATGCTTCTAAAGTGAAACAATGAAAAGTAAGAATGTTTAAATACGTACCTATGAAGATTCATAGAAGAATTACTAAATGCGGACGCAGAATTATCGTGCTCTCTCCATTTGCAGATCTTTTAGGGGATGATTTCAAACAATTTCTATGATTAGGTAAGTATATGTATAAGGAAGTACAAACTGATGAAAGTAACAATTTCTACTTATCTTCCTTGGATCACCCAGTATAATGAGTAAAATAAACAGTGGAGACAGGTTTTCAGTAAATATGTATTCAAGACACATGGAATAATGTGAATGCAATTAGCTTAATTGTTTATTGATAATGTAACCAAACGCAAATATTCTCAAGTACAAAAACCCATTTAATAATAAAACCAAGTGCTTTATATGATTTTTGCAAAAGTAATTGTTCTGATATTTGTTGAGTTAGAATTGATTTGCTGATAAATAAACATGACATCGACCGCTTGATAGTGCATAATTATAAGAGCAGGTGAATTACAATTCATTGGAACAGAGTGTAATTCCTGGTGGTAACGTAGAAAGACATTACCTCAAGAGTATGACGTCCTGGATCTTAAAACCAGGAAAGGGACTCCAGCGGTTTTCCATTCCTAATTTTAATGTTTTAGGTACCTTTTATTACCAAAATCCCAACTTCCTGAAATGAAATGGAAGAATCTGGAAAATTGTCGTAAGGATACCAATGCGGATTCCTTCTACCTAAATAAGGGAGTCCTTCAAAAGTCGTGTGACTTTTACAGGACGTCCCTTCTTGTTACATCAGGTGTGAACTGATGTAGAACTTATGAAGAACTTTGAATGTTCGTTTAAATATTTGTAACAGGGCGTTCTGTCAAAGTTTGAAAAACCCCAATCTTTTCACCACGATTCGGGCCGCAGTTTTCAGTCTAGAGACCTGAGTTTTTTCGGCATTTAGACATCTGCAGGGAGTTTTCTGGAACCAACACAAATGTTTGGCTATTTAACCTTTCGAACCTCATAAGCCCTACCTTTTTACAGATCCGGACGTAAGCGGCTTTCCTCAAACGAAAAATTCCAAAGACATCGTCCCAAATGTGTCGGGCAGTCATATAACCGATATGGCTGTGGCGCTCGGTCACTAGCGACATTCGTCGCTTACATTTTTCGCGGAAATTTACTAGAACTGAGAGGCCTTGTGCTCTTAATTATGCCCATCTCTTGTGGAAAGCCGTTTTTCCTTGGGCCTCTGAGTAGTCCTTTTACGTTTTTTTTACGTCTGAGGGGGGCTATAAATTACTGACAGAAACTTCTGAGGGCATCCACAGTACTCTCCAATAATGGATTGAAATTTTTATGGAAGTAAGATATTCACATGGAGTGATCAGGTATATTCAAGATTGATTGATTGATTGTGTACAACATCAAAAAATGATCAGGATGCTACGAGATACCAGCATAGATGAATCTGATATACGTTTTATTTGTACCGCAGTCTGTATTGCAACCAAACTGCGGAAGTAAAATACTTGCAACAATCAACGTCAGAAGAAATTGATATTAAAAAGTGCGTTCGTCAAGGATACATCTTATATCACCGTTACTCTTCAATATATACAGCAGCGTTGACGTCCCTGCTGGTGTCGGAATAAATGGTGTATTCATTAACACTAGAGATACACAGACGATCCTGTTAAATTGTATAAATCGAAAAACGTCAGTTTCTTCTGGACCTAGTGGTGCGGTATAGTGAAGAATTCGAGATGTTTATGGACACTTCAAAAACAAAAAACACTTCAAAAACAAAAATTATAATTTTTACAAAAAAAGATAGTAGATGTCGTACTAATAATTCACAGCAGCGAAGTAATCGAACATGTTGAGACATTTAAGTTACACCAACTTAAACGATAAGTGCTAAAGCAGCAAAGAAGTCCGAGCTTGATTTAGAATTAAGAATTTTTTCACAAACACTGCCCTGCTTGAGGAGTGACAATCTTGACTTGGAGGGTGCGTATATATTACGCTGCTACGTTTTCTCTGTTCTTTTGTATGAAAGTGAGTGTTGTACCCTTAACTCTACTATGGAAAAGCACATCGACGCTTTCGAAATATATTGTAGCGAAGAGTCCTTAAAATTCCTCGGACCGGCAGAGTCACCAATGATGAGGTCCTTGAAAAAAAGAACAAGGAAAAAGCACTACCAGTCAGCGTGAAGAAAAGAAAGCTCCAATATATTGGTCATGTTATGATATGGGCAAGATATAGTCTCTTAAAGCTCTTCAACGAAGGTAAAATCAATAGTGGAAAGAGATTAATTGGTCGACGATAGAACTCATGGCTGCGAAGACCTATGACGCTGGTTTGACAACTATTCTACTGAAATTTTTCGTGAGGCAGTTTCCAAAATTCAAACTGCCATAAAGATCGCCAAATTTTTGTTAGGAGACGGACGACAAGAAGAAGAAAATATGCAAGATGGAACAATTAAACTTTAGAATTAAATTCACAAGATGCGAAGAACGTTTTCAGAATTTTAGGGTTGACTTTATAAATTGAATTATTTATTTTAACAAGCCAGTGGCTGGGTAGGATAAGGGTAAAATCTCCTCAATTTCTTCAATCATTTATGAGCGCACTTTTAAAATAATTAAACTGAAATTTTTAGAGTAGACAACTTCTAAAGAGACATCTGGAGGCATTTGATATGTGGATCCATCGACGACTTCTGAAGATATCATGGACTCAACATATTTCTAACGAAACGGTTTTACGGAAGATAGGAAAAGACATAATTTTTGATAGAAAAACAGACGCACAAAACGAGCTATCGAGGTATAATATATGTATCTTATGTATAATCGAACAGGAAGAAATTATGAGCTCTTGAAATTAGTCATGGAGGTCTAGGGAGGAGGAAGTGTTTCTGGGTGAGAGATGTTAGAGAATGGACGAGACAATTTGCCAGAATTGTTACCGAGCTTCAGCGATGAAAATGGCACCTTAACAAGAAGAAGAAGAATAATAAGAAGACAAATTTACTAGTAACTTTAAACCGCGCAAAATTTTATGGAGCAAATAATTAAAATGACGGAGATTTTCAAAAAATTTACATTATGTTTATTTCTCCAAAATTTCAAAATTTCGATTTTAAAATCTTTCACATTTCATGCGTCAAAGTTTTAAACCCTTATAGGTGAAACCTAGGGAGGACTATGAATTAAAAAAAAAAGTTTTTGTAAAGGTGACCCCTTCAAATTTCGAAAAAAACCGTTTTTGTCACTCTATTACAGGTCGTAGTTTTCAATTTAGGGGACTAAAATTTTTGCAATATAGTCTGGAGGGAGTTGTCTGTTATTGCATTTGAGATATATCGGTCAAGTTGCTTCAAAATGGTGGTTATTTGAACTTAAAATTATGACCAATAAAGTTTTATTACTAGAAATAATAATAATTTTGCAAAATCTTCTTCTTATGCTTATGCCAAAGTTAAAAAAGTAAAATTTTCCCAAATTAATAAATTATTACTTATACCCATGTATAGAGTTAACTTTCGAGCCCAAGTTAGCCATAAATGATTCTAATAGTAGATCCTTTTGAGTAGGTGATTTCATTTTTAGAATCGTTTCCATAAAAATTAAGATCTGGTTTCTATATGCTTTGTATACATAAAACAGAGAACCAGTTTATCCACTCTCCAATGGATAAAATTCTCCCATTGGCATTCTTGCACAAAGGCGGCGTTTGTTGCCTTTTGCCTTAATGGGCGAGACGTTGAAAGAAAATCCGCAAACAAATTACTTTTTACATTTAAATTGCGCCCTTAGGCACTTATGCTTAAGCAAACAGAAGCGTGGTTAAATACATTGATCATTGAACGAACCACCAAGTCTAAATTAGAATCAGGCCCTAATAGTGATGGCTCGAAAAACGTGTAGAAAAAATTAGAATCATTATTACACGATCGTGCAAGAATCTTCTTCGTGAGATTATTCAAAATCAACCATGACGGAAGCTTTGCGTTATTATATCATTGTATTGATGGATATATGTGGCAATTGGCAATATTCATTTTTTACATATCTATATGACAACATATAAACTGTTTATGATGAATAACTGATATTATTTTAAAGCATGCGCAGAACTGAAATATCATTAAATCGTTGATTTAATGATAAAATTAATTTTTTTTGAAGATGCAAATTTTTCTGGACGAAAATAATCATAAATTTCTTATTGTCATTAAAATATATTATTTTTGTGACCAATAAAAAAAGAATTAAAAGGCGGAATACAAGGCTGCTTCCACATAAGTGCATGTAACGCATTTAGTGCGTTTAAGTATCTTTACAAAAATAATATCTTAAATGGTATTATATTAAATTGGTATATTATTAAATGGCGAAAAATAATGATTTTCTCGAGATAAAAGTCTAGACGACCTTTTTACCAAAAATATCGAGTGTAAGTTCACAGACCTTTGTTTTATGCGAAGGGACAATTTTACAGTACAGGCGATGCCAGCGTGGAATAATTCGTGGAGGTCGGAGGTGACGTGTCAGCGTCGCGCGCCGCAGATGCGATTCACGATTATTTTTGCGAACAAATTCAACTTGTTCGCAAAAAGAGTCCAGCTAAGATGACGAAAGAACGTCCAGAACACGGAGGCTGGAAAGCGAGAAGTCGCGTGCGTGGAAAGTCGCTAGCGGGGAATTAAAAAAAAAAAAACAAGAACGGCCCATGCACCTGTATTATCTTACTTTTCCTAAATCTGTAAATATTTACCTTGCCTGTGTCTGCCGCATTTTAAAGAAGTTGCGAAGCACGTACCTTCCTTTTTTATTCGAAAATTAATTTTCGCATTTTGTGTTTTCCGCCTGAGCCACGTTTCGAACAGAATTATCGACGCCATATTTGTTCTCCGACGCTATTACCTAATTACATGGAATATCTTAACAAATAACTAACTCGGTTAGTTAAACCAAAGTGTTTTCCTGTTAATAATCACCAGATTACTATCAATTTCCGAGCTTTTCGTCTTCCAACATCAGACGCTGAGTGTTATCTTCAAGGAGATTCTTTAAATCAATACTAATATCTTGTGAACGACGCCATGTTTAGCAGTTCAATTTTCAAGCTCTTCGCCTGACTGCCTTATGGTAATTATCGTACAACTACAAGTTCACCTATTGCAATATATTAATTTGGAAGGATATCTATGTAATAGCATCAGCGAATTGTAAGTAAAGTTCTAATTTTTCTGCCTGCCATAGAACTCTTGCAAAAAGGGCGAAATAAACATCCTTGAAATCCGTCGACTAAAAGACCCTACCTCCAGTATCGTACCTCCAAGATTCATGAGTTGTTTTAATTAAAATTAACAAACTGAAGTAGATCAAGAGTAATTAATTATTTCATGTTTTATTTAATTATTTTAAATGCCTTTTGTACAAATTTGTAAAGAGCGGAGGTATATTAGGAGGACTATCAAATATTAGCTCCTTGAAGTTTACATTTTACTTCCTTGTATCCTAATTAAATGTAAATAAAGGAACTGTTATTTTGTTTGAATCATGGCTTTTCAATGATATAGGGACTATTTTACCTATTAGAATTTTTTAAGTGCAAATAAAATAAGAAGGAATTCCATTGGTGAAGGAAAATGTGATTCCTAATTTGATTCTCTATTTGGAATTTTCGGAGATTGAAAATTCGTAAAAATATTACGAATTATTTACCGCTAAAAATTGCGTAAAAATAATTACCTACTCCCGAAAATCTCTACGTGAAGAACCTTTAGCCCATTATGGTATTAAAACACCCCTTTTAAGTTTTTTTTGCTTCACACAGCTGACGATTAAGATAACACGCAAAGATCCAATGATCACAAAATCGCAAGTTCTATAACAAAGTTGTTATTAGGATTCGTTATTTCTTATTGATAATTGACTGTCACTCGCTAACTAGTCTTTTAGTTTTAGTAAAAAAAAACAATTTGTACAAATTCCTGCGACATGCGACAAGGATAATAAGATATAATCGTTCAACTCCATAGTAATTTAATCTTCGAGAAATTAAATACCTTCACCTGCAATTATATAAAGTTCAAAGAAATGGTAAGCCTGGTTGAGTTTCTTCGCATCGTTCTTCGCAGTAACGGTTAACAATAAATTAATAAAAAAAATTATTACCCTCATTTATCACCGTCGTGTAATGTATGAGCAAAATTAATACCCTCATTTACAAAAAACGAACAACAGTCAAAAACTTTACTAACGATTTTGTCAAATTATAAAAGAACTATTATCTGAGAAGTATTCAGCATTAAATTAAAAAATATTAGTCCCAAACAGCACATTATAAATCTTATTAAAGGATAATGGGTATATGTTATTGCGGACTACAATAAGTAAAAAAGCCTGGGCAGTTCTACAACTTATTGTTGATCGACTACTGGCATAAAATGAGTGATGAGGTAAGCGATTAATTTTTTTTTTTATTCAGTATCGATGAAGACGACACGCACGCAAAAGAAGTAATAACATAATAACATAGCTACCGGTACCCTTAGCTGCTCTTTAAAGGTGCGTTGACACTAACCGAGACTCGTTTATGAAATGAACCAACCCACTCTTGTATCAAAAAATTGATTATTCCTCTTTCATATTAAAAAAATTAAGTAGATCAAAGCCTTTAACTACCTCGAACCAACTCATTTTTACCATGTTAGTTATTCTTATAGGGCACATTTGTTGAATCCTGAATATAGCGATTAATATTCGTATATTCATGGAAATGTCCTCACTGTTGAAATAATTGTGCCGAAACGGGACACATCTTTCAAAATTGTTATTCTATGTCGCGTCGTCTCCAAGTTTCTTGTCATTATCAATGGCATCTGTTAAATCTAACTTTTATTCTTCTTTTTATAAACAATTTTTCAATATGCGAAATATATAATCGAAAAAATCGAATCCATCCGTTAATCAGTAAATAAGCTTATCCAATCTTAAACAGCATTAGCGTATTTTGGAATTCCCGATATAACATCAGAAAGTGTGTCGTCGAGGGAGGAGAAACTGGCAAACGTACTTAACTAATTATTGAAAGATGATGGCCTAATGACAACCAGGCCAGATGGCTATTTAAACGTACCAGGGTCAGCAGAAGAGCTCCCGACTGGATTTCAGTATCGGCAGAAGACAAGACAACAAACACAACATACTGCAGACCATCATTGGCCTTCAGTGAGTCCGACTGTCCGACCTCGCGGTTGCCGTTAGAATTTCAGTATCCGAATGTCGTTCAGGAACCGCAACGTCAAGTCCAGTTCAGGTGATATCAGGTGCATCATGCAGAATTTTTTACTGCTGGTATGTTGATTTTTTTATTTATTAATTTGTTTTTTTCTTACAATATTTGACACGATTTGAGTTAGGAAAAATTAGTCTAAAGATTAATCAATGAGTGATTCTTAGATTTTTTTATTTGTTTTTACAAAATTTTGTAAAAAAAATTTAAAAAAAATTGTAAAATTTTTCTTCTTATATAGGAAAATAAAAGATGTGATTTCTTGTGAAGTTCTCATATAAAAAGTCAAAATCAAATCAGTCACTATCAGATGTAGCATTTGGAAAAATTATTATCTCCATAAAACAAATTAAGTAGGTACCTAAAGTTTATTAACCTGTTTTATTTGCAACAAAAGTAAAAGTGTCAGTTTTTAGTTTATGACGCTTTTAAGCTCTGGCGAAGCAAGCAGGTATTTGGACTTGGAGTCATAAAAGCCGGTTTCGTTAATAAGAACGACAGGGTAATTAAAGTTTATATTGCCAACCCTTTTATACTCTGTAGAATCCATTCATAAATAATAAAGAGCCCTCAGGTATTTCAAGATTCAAATAATTTATAAACTAATTGTTTGTTAAATAATTGTTTCATTAAATTGTCATTTTGATTGTCATTTTAGTTTAGAAATGATATTCTCTTAGGCACAAGTGCCTAATAGTCACATTCTTTCACGCAGTTGATGTGCTTAAAAGTAACATTAATAACAATTAAAGGCAAATTTTCATGAATCTTCGTGATGCCTGTCATTTTGACAATATAAAATACCAATCTCTAGACTTCTAGAGAGTTTATAAATTTATATTTCTTGACGACTTAGAATAATTATTCATCAATTATTGTTGTTTCTTGAAGATTTAACAAAAAATCTTGTGTCAAAGCACTTTGACAATTTTCAAACTCGGCCTTCGGCCTCGTTTGGAAATTTTCGCCCTTGCTTAAAACACTCCCATTTTGCAACTTGTATCATAAATAGCTATTATTTTAAATAGTTTCATAAAGTTGACATTTTGATAGTCAACAAGTTTCAAAATGACATTCTTTCACGCACTCATGATTAAAAAAACTTCCTTTCCTAATTGCGTAAAAGTGACATAAATCACAATTAAAAGCAAATTTTCATTAAGCCTATCACTTTGACAATACAGAGTGTCCCGGATTTCAGATCTCACTATGGTTATCTCGTAAACGCTAAGAGATATACATTGTCGGGTAAATTAGAAAAAACGTGCCCTGTTTTTGAAAAAACTTAAAAATCGAGATTTGTTATTTTTTGTCATATCTTTCTTATTATTGGAAGTTTTTAAATAATTTTTTGTAGTCTTACATAAGTCCGCAAGGGTTGTCGATCCGTCATTTCTAAAAACTTCAAAACCGACTAGATTCCAGAGTTTTCGTAGTCAACTTTAGTTTTTATTATGGTCGCCATATTGTATTTTCATGTTATTTTATATTGAAAGAATACCCAAAATCTGACACATTAAAAAAAATTCTTCAAAATTTTATTATTCGTTTAAAAAAATAGCCTTTCTTCAACCGAATGTCACACATAAATCATAAATAAGTCAAGCAAAATCACGTCATATTGCGACGTCATACGGTGATAAAACTTTACTTTTTCGAAAATATTAAGTAGAAAATTTTGAAGAATGGGTGATAGATTTTTGGTTTCCTTAATATTTTTATATTAGGTATTATTTTGATAATTGGGCGTTAGGTTCTGGCTTACTATTTTCGAAGTTACAAATCGAAAGTTTAACGTAAATATACTTCATCGGCTTCAATTTAGTTCAATATTTACAATTTTCTAATTCTTAATATTTTTATTATATTATAGGTGACATGAAAAAACAATATGGCGGTCATAAGAAAACAAAAGTTGACTATGAAAACTCTAGTCGGATTTCAAAGTTTTTTTAAATAATTGATAGCTCTTGATGACTTATGTAGGGCTATAAAAAATTATTTAGAAATTTTCAATGATAAGAAAGATATGACAAAAAAAAAGAAATCTCGATTTTTCCGTTTTTTTCCAGGATATTTTATCAGGAACAGTCACATTACATATTGTATATGTCTTAACGGATTCGAGATTGCGCATATTTTCTCTAATTTAAACGACCCTATATCTCTGGGCGTTTACGAGATACCCATAGTGAGCTCTGAAATAAGGGACATCAATAATTGTAAAAACTCGGCCTTCGGCCTCGTTTAACAGTTTTTGGATGTGCTTAAAAACACTGTTTTACAGGATGTTAATCAATAGGTGTTAAAAACTTAAGGGCCATATAGGAAATGCAAAAATAAGCGAAAATTTTCCTGTAGACATGGAATAACGTTAGAGCTTTCACTTTCGAGATACAGGAGGGTGTTAAAGTTGTTCGAAAAATTTAATATCTTTTGAATATCTACAAACTGGCTGATCAGAATAACTCGAAATTTTTGACAGTTGTACCAATAATTGAAGTACATGGTTTGATATAATAAGTCTGTATTCAAAATTCTTCAATCCGCAGTAGAGGAGTTCTGGGCATGTCATTAGCTTTTTTTTATAATTTCTGCGCCACCGGCTTTATTAAAAATATGACATTTTTGGTAGATAACTCGTGTTGTTTAGAGGAGAAAAGTCGTCTTCCTTTTAACAAAAACGTAAGATAAATTTTCTCCACTAAACAAAACGGGATCCACCAAAAATAATAAATTTGCTTAAAAGTCAGTGGCTTATATAGAAATTATTTAATAAAAAAGGTAACAACTCACCCAGATCTCCGCCACTGGGTTGATTATTTTTTCGGGACGATCATGTACGATCAATTAGTACAACAACTATAAAAAATTTCCATTTATTCTGATCAGTCAGTTGGTAGATAGTCAAAAAATATAAAATTTTTCGAAGAACTTTTAACACCTTGTATCTCGAAAACTAAAGCTCCATGCAACTACTTATGACTATAGGAAATTTTTCGTCTATTTTTGCATTTCCTGCATGTCCTTTGAGTTTGCAACACCCAGTTATTAACGCCCTCTATTTAAATTTTATTTTATCTTTTATACTTCACATGAAACTGTCAAAATAATCCTACATGAAGTCAATGAAAATATGTAATCAAAAATTTTAAAGCACTCATCTGACATTTTCGTATGTTGCTTTGCTTGTCAGTTGTCAGTTAAATTCATATTGACGAAATAGCATAATATAAAATTTCAAGGTAGCTTTCAATAGTTTAATCGGTAAATGCAAATGACCTGGGTTCGATTCCCCAACAAGTCTTTAAACTTTTTTTATAAGTAGGTAGGTAGGTAAGTATAAATCAAAATCGCAGAAAGAATATTATCTGCTTAAACCTGTGGGACTTGAACATCCTTTAATGGTTATTTATATCCATATTAGGTACCTACATAGAACATAAAAGCCGTGCGGATACACGTGAGTTCGAATCCCACTTCTGTCACGAATACCTTTGCGTCTCTCATAAACTATGGAGCTGTTTTAGAGATTGAGATTACTGAAATTAAGATTTTTGTCGCTTACATCATAGTGATGTTTACATAGTTTAATTTTCCACAAATACCTTTTTTTAAACTTCTAAAAAACCTCTACAAGTCCTCAATAGCTACCTATTATAAAGACCATGCAATGAAAGATGAATTCAAAACTTGTTTTTTGACACTACCAGAACTAATATATTTTTATACATGGTGCCCTTTTTTAGAGAAAATGTAAGGGGATCTCATGCAGTTATCTTAAGAGTTACGAAGTCGATTAAAAAAGGGCAAAGTTGCGTATTTTTGTACTTATTAGTAATGTGAAAAAAAATCTGAGCGGTCATTATCAGTTGTCAAAATATTGGGAAAAATACTAAATTTGCAATTTTTGTTTTTATTATTTTATTTAATGACCAAGCTAGCCGTTTTCAACCGAACCATTATTGGGACACCTTTCAACAAGGAATTCAAAAATAATTTTCAAATCGCTCTAGCACTGTAAGATATCGGAAAAATATTTTTTTCTTATGGGCGCCATTTTGATTTTTTCCAAAATTTTATAACACAAAGCGTTTATCTTGGTAATCAGAAAAATAAATTGCGTTCAAAAAGGAAAAAATCCACTACGGCGCCCATAAGAAAATCGAAAATTGACCATCGATGCTTCCCCATCTAGAGAGCAAGAGTAATTGCAAAATTTTTTTGGATTCCTTTTGGAAAAGTTCCCTAATAATGGTTCGGCTATAAACGGCTAGCTTGATTGGTCATTAAATAAACAAATAAAAACAAAATTAGAATTTCGTATTTTTTCCAATATTTTAATCAGAGTACAATTTTTTTATCAGCAAAAAAATACGCAGCTTTGTCCCCATTTAAACGACTCTGTATCTCTTAAGATAGCTGAGATCCCCTCAAAAAACTAGAACGCTATATACTCGTCTGACCTTGATCATGTTTTTCTTTTTCCATTGTCAAAAAAATTGAGAAAACTTACGATGGAAGATAATGTCCCAGGGGCAAAGCCGTTTTGGGCCGGTTTGTTGTTGCGGGTTTTCGCATAAATCTGCCATAGTCAAAATCAGCTTTTATACAATAGAGCCGGCATTTTTCATCCTGGGAGGTTGAAATTTGACTCCTTTTAAACGGAACGAAGTCCAACGAAGTGCAGTGAAAATTAGCGGTATCAACCCCAGGAAGTATGATTTTTGTGAAATTTCGGGATTTTTGGAAAAGCACTTAATTAGAAAACGCTGTAAGTGTTTGAAAGTTTCACAGATCGAGTTGAAATTTCGCACGATAATACCTTAGTATCCCCAAATAGAACCGATTGAAAATGGGCTAGATCAGGAAATTTTAAGACTTCCGGTCAGGGCCGTATTTATTTTTACACGGTACCTACCACCTATCTGGTATTTTCTCTGTAATGATGATACAACTCAACGGATTCTGTCGCAGTGAAGTTTTTTATGGAAAGCAAAGACGAATAAAATTCGTAAAAATAGTTTCTTTAAAAAAGATATAGAGGGTGAGCGGCTATCGGTAAAAAATAAAAAATTGCGGTTTTTTGTTAATTTTTCCGTATAAATTTGATTTTTTTTTAATTTCTTAAAAGTAAGTAAAAGTACCTATCCGAAAAGTAAGATAAAGACGTTCGGTAAGCACTTTTTTTACGTGAAGTGTCGACTAAATAGGCCTTGTCAAACATTAAAAAAAATACATTTGAGCCTGTTTTATAAAAGTTAATTATAGCGATGGCGATGGCGATATTTAATATGGGAACATTCCGTATAAAGCGTTAATTACAGAAATAGCTTCCAAGAATTTTGCTAACAAGTCGTGGGTAGGTACTTTGATCACATCTGTAGATCATCAAACTCAAAAAACGAGTATTTTACCTACCTATGCAAATTTTGCACTGCATCGTGATCTAAGGTTAAAAAACCGATACAACATTCATTCTTATTCTGAAAGGTTGAATTTTTCTACTTGAAATTATGTCTTATTTACAAAACACGAACGGACTCGAAAAATAAATAAACAAATTAAATTCTTCGTTTTAATTTTTACTATGCAAGAAAAGTCAATGCCCTAAATCATTATGGATATGAGCTGAACTAAAATATTCCAATACTGTTAAATGTGTGACGTATAACTGTATTGAAATTGAAAGGATGACGCCACGTGCATCGTATCGTAATTATTATTGAACCGCATTAAATTTACTAAACTAAGCGAAGACGATTCGAAATGCGTAGGTGTTAAATAACGACCACGTAAACACATAACGCAACTCACGAAAGAGACTTATTACAGACTTCATTTCCTCCGAATAGTTAGTTGCCCAAGAATTTCAGACCTCACGAATGACGAATTAAAACCCACACATCTGAATAATGATCATTAATATCATATAAATTTTTATTTTGGATAGAAGTTTTTGTGATACCTAATGTGATATTGTCTGGATCTGGAAGAAGTTGACCAAATTTTTTTCATTTACTCTTTAAAAGTATCTAACCTACTTTTACCTTTAATTATTTCTTCAAGGTAACTTAATTAAAGACTGCGGAAGTAATCAGCCAAGCAAACAAGATTTACATGAAGCATCACCCATCTCTTCACTTCTTATTAGATGCAAGTCGAAGATCATCAACGTTAACGGTGAAAACATGAGTGGAAATTCACTCATAAGAATACAATATCAGCTAGAAGCGCTAGTAGGTACTAGTGCTTTGCTTGGTTATAATTATAAATAAAAAAACTAACTGTGAGTCTTTTTGTGGGTACCTAGATAGGTAGGTACTACAATTACCTGTCATATTTGGGTCAGTAAAACAGCCTTGAGTACTTTTTAATTTACTTCAGTTCATCTTTATGCAAGGAAAATTATCATTTATCTATTATAAATAATTCTAGAAGAAACTGTTATTTTATTACTAATATAATATTAAGCACACCTAATTTGTTTAGATGCTTAAGTTTTCCGTTGCCTACTAACTCCAGGGAAATAATTTTGCACAATGATACAAAAATTAAAAAATTAAGGACAATGGACTGCGCTTACGAGTACAATTAACTATCTACGAAATACCAAGTTCACTGGGATTATATCTCCTATGATCAAAGTAACCCTCTGTATATTTTTTCACCATTAGATGCAGAATTGAAAAATTAATCTTTTTTGTAACTAGGTATGTACCGGGTGGTCCATCACTTATGTCCACACCCAAAATACTTAAAATATGGAAATGACAGGTAAAATGATTGATAGATGGTAGAGTAATAAAACTGACAAATCTAATGAGGGTAGGTACCTACCATAAATAATCTTCAAAGCAGTCAGAAGAATGTGCCATTGAACTCGAATGGGACTTCTTTTATGAATGTTTACTTAGGATATGTTTACTTAACATTTGTGCTATACCAGCCCTTCAAAATCCTGGTAGTTTTATTGCTTCCATAAATCAATCATTCTAGCAGTCATTTCCATATTTTAAGTATTTTATTTAATTAAAGGCTTGTAATTAGTTTTTTGATATTTCTTTTAAGCGATTTTGGTTTTCTTAATCAATTTCTATCGATGTATTAAAGAAAAATCGAATTTACTTTGGTCACATTAACACCAAATTACAGTTTTTTATCGCTGATGGCTTAACTAAAAAAAAATAATTAAACTGATTACCTATCTCATTATATGGTCCTATATTAATTACACAAATCCTCAAAGTTTCAATTTTTTATCTTTAAAATTAACCTCTATTTCGGGGGTGGACAACTGTACCTACTCAAATTCTCGACTACTTTTTAGATATTTACGAAAAACCATTTATTTTACTTTCCACAGTAAATTTTTAATAAAAAAATTTAAAATTAAATTTTTCTAACGTTTTCCAATGGAACACCCTCTATATTTTTTCACACCTAGATGCAGAAATAAAAAAAGAAGCTTTTTTGTAACTGCAACTGCACTCAAATTCTCGACGGTTTTCTAGATATTTATGAAAAACCATTTATTTTACTTTCCACAGTAAATGGTTATAAAAAAATTTCTCACGTTTTCCAAATGAAACTCCCTGTATATTTTTCAGCATGAGATGCGAAATTGGAAAATGATTTTTTTTTATTTAAAAAATATCAAAATTTTGTTCCTAACAACTAACTTACATTAACCCAAACTAGACTAAACCTCAGAATAGCATTCCTGTCAATGAAGCAACCTCCCCCCTTTCCACCATAAAAACAGCTTAACAGACTATACTTATACTTCTAATCGTCTGCAGTGGTCTAATCTAATTTTTGCCCCTAAATCTTCCTGAGGTACCTACCTACTAATAATTGCATTAAGTATTGTTTTGAAACTTCATATACCTAATGAAATTTCAAAGTCTGAAATCCCAATAGTAAACTATTATAATGATAAAAAAAATATTAATCTATACCTCCTGTGCCTATATACGAGAGATTGATTCGAAAAGTTGAAATTAACCATACTGAGGGTAATCGAACTGATAACCGACATTATGGACGACAAACCAACAAACGAAACATTAAAATGTAAAGAAAGTTTCATTAAAAAGAGATTAAAAAATTATTTAATTCAATAAACCATGAGATATAGTTATTTATATCTTACTCCCTGATTTCCTCTCAAAACCTCGCTATTCTATTCTCTCAATAACCTCTCCGTCATAGCGAATAAGCGACTTGATGCCTGGCTTACGTTTGTTATATTGTCACTTTTTTGGTCAACTGAATTGTCCCATGCATTTGAAACCTGATAAACTACAGATTACCTTGATTAGTTAAAAATATCTAAGGGAATCTGGCAGCAACAACACCACTTAGACCTGCAACGAAACATTATCTTCGACTGGTTGAAACAAAAAAGGAAATAGAACTCGATTTGCAGTAATTACGTAGACACCAACAATCCAAGCAAAAAAAAAAATTCCTTCTTCGTACAGAATGACGCAAACACCCATACGGCTTAAATAAGAAATATCTCTAGAATATCAATAAAAATAAAACCCTCCTGTGACATAAAACATAAGACATTTAAATAAATTTAATTTCAATTTTATTATACAGAGAGATAAAGAAATGAAAGTCCAAATAAAAGAAAAAAAACCATTACAGCTTGCTTTTTTAAATGTATTCTCCATTGAGTCTAATAAGCAACGTCTTTCTGAAATTGTTCAGTAATAATAATTATTATTACCCATTTTAACCTTTGTAAACATAATTTCAGTCGAGCTCATAATTGATTCCGGGATGTTATGCCGTGGTCCATGGAGATTTGGTCCGAAAGTTTCGTTCACACCTACGGTGTACCTACATTAGCAGCGGTTATAACTACGCAAGCGGTAAACGATGCTGGATAGGACTGTTTCGCAGATATTTTTGTGGGAAGTGTTCAACAGACGTGACCCTTTTGATCTCACCTAGAACGAGGTCGGGCAGAAATACACCTTGAGCCGCAATAGTTCATTGAGGCTCAGCTCGTTACACCTCGTACCACCCTATTTCAGACTTCTTTCATGTATAGAACCGCATCCCTTTGGAATAGCATTCCGAGGGGGTGTTTTCTGAGCGTCATAGGGATTCCTCTGCACTGCATCTGCCTTTTCAGAAATAAAAAAGCCCAAGGCAAAATTGTCCGGAATCATTTATGATTTCAGTTGGCGCCAGCCATTAAAGTCTGCGTTGAATAAATTATTTCTATCCTTACTTTAAAATAAGCCAATTTCCGTCTTCATTACCTCGTCATCCCCAAAAAATGCCCCCTCTAGAGGTCCTTTTTGAAATTTAGAAACACCAGAATCTATCTAACCAAAAAAAAAAGCTTCATAACCTCTTCCAGTCCATTATGACGACGACTTAACTTGTTTGGTGAATAATTGTAAGTCTTGCATTCACTTCTGAGTCGACTCAGGTGAATTAATGGCGTACTTATTCACAAGTCGTATCCTCAATAAGAATTGATGATTTTTGCCCCCGTATAAGGTATAAATACATGGTTGCCAAGATATAACGTTTTACAAACCCAAATGCTATTGAATCTGTAAAAAGATCCCTTTTGACCTTACATCCTTCACTAAAACTAATTTATTTCATTTTTCTCCCAACTTTTTTGAAGGTTGCTTCAGGTGGCTTTTATTTCCGATAATTTAACTCATGTATTAAACATGACATAAGGAATAGTGTTTTTGTCACTTTGACATCGGATAAAGTTAGCCCTAACTTTGCATCTGGATAAAATGTAAGCTAGCTTTTTAGACGCAAAATCAAGTAAGTAGTTACCAAGGTGATATTAATTGAATAAATAAATTTTGTTATTCGTTAAATTATCTCCCTAAATTACACACGAGCTTATATTTTTTATCCGGATAAAGATGCACTTTTAAACTCAAATTTGTTTTTTCTTTGGCAATTCAACTCGTCAAATTGTCAGATAAAACGACTCGTCCTTCGGACTCGTCGTTTTATCAGACAATTTGACTCGTTAAATTGCCAATAAAAAACAAATTTTCGTTAAAACTGCATCTTTATCCGGATAAAAAATAAGCTCTCGTGTAATTACCCCCGATAAATCCTCAGCAAGTGTCACTTAAGGAACCAATGCCACTACGAGACCTTGCCCATTGGGCTCGCAGACAGAATTTACCTAAACTTTCGGGGCTGACCGAGTTTTTTGTATTACAAGTATATTTTGTATTTAGTATCGTAAGAGATAACCCCAAAACTTGACTCAACAAAAAAAGACTCTTGAATTATATTGTAGTTATTGAGGGTGATTGAGTCACTACGACCTAAGAGATCTATTGTGCCTCCTCTGCTATGCTTCCCTTGGTATGGAATCCCATTAATGAAGCATCCTCTCTGAGTCCGTTTCCTCGAGAAACTTGCAGATTTTGAGAGGATCAAGGTCGGGTAGATCACCTACCTCCAGGTGGTGTTAACCCAGAGTGTTTCTTGTCCATGCCTAACTTCGTCAGATGTTCCTTGAGCTTAAAATATTCCGTCAGTGTTCTGAGAAGTTCTTTACTATGGTTGAGGAGTACTTCGACCTCTTTCGGTTGAAGTTCCCGAGGAGTTCTTTGGCTTGTATCCTCTTCGAGAGTTTCCTCCTATGGATTTCTCTCAATTTTTCTTCTTCCTTTCGGAATTCTGCCTTGAAGAATTTATCTTGAGCCACATAATGATTCTGGTCATATAAATTATATTGATACTCCTTTTCTTGCCAATGAGGGCTCACGTTCACTTCCTTCAAATCCAATAGACCTGGTATCTATTAGAGGTGAATTTTATTTTTCTTGCCTTATTCGTTGAGTTTTTCTGGGCGCTCTCAAACCATTTTAGATCTGATGGCCGAAGAGCTCAGCGTTTTTATGGTTGCTTGTATAGTCAATAATTCAATTTCTATTTTTTCGTAGTTTCTGTCGATGTTTATTTGAACACATATTTCTAGTGCGTGTAGCTCCGCTTGAAGTATGATGTTTCCATGGGTTTGGTTTGGAGAACTTGGTGCGCAACCCATAGTCTCCTGCCCCGGTTCCCTAGAAGGTTTTAGAGCCGTCTGTGTACCATTTAATTGTACCTTCTTTGAGGTTGTTGAAAGTGTTGTTCCGTTCCTCTTTCCTAGACAGTTCCATGATTTTCTCTCTTAATTTCTTAATAGTTATGTATTTTGGCAGTGTCAAGAGTTTCTTGCAGCCACTTAAGGGTTGAACCTCAATGGCTCGTTGTCCATTTCTGATTCCTGCTCTTGACATTTTAAGGAGAGCTTCTCCGGCTCTTCTCTCGATCACCAAATGTATTGGTGTCAGATCCAAGATTACTTCCAACGCCGCAGTTGAAAAAGTTCTCATTGTTCCTGTGTTGCGCAAGGACAAGCAAACCTTCGGATCTTCTCGAGTGTTTTCCTTGCTGTTACTAGCTTGATTGATCATCTTGTACCAGTGAACCGTTCCGTATGTGATCATAAGTATCACCAGCATCGTGTACATCCAGCACAAAATAGATAGGTTATTCTTTTAGCCATCCATCTGCATACCATGAGTATGGTTGTGGCTTTAGTTTTTTTTTCTAGTGTTACTTACTCCTAGAAATTTAACTTACTCCTTCCATTATAAATCAACTATGCCTAAGCGAATAGTGTTGATTTCTGGAAGCTTGATCCTTCTTGTGAATGGTATAAGTTTTGTTTTTGTAAGGTTCATGTTTAGCCCTACTTCCTGCGGCCATTTCAGGTTTCTTTTTAGCTCTCTCTGTATAATGTCACAGAGTGTTCCTTCGAATTTGCCCTTGGCCATTATGACGATGTCATCTGCATATCCAATGCAGGTAATACCGTTCTCGGTGAATAGCCCGAGGACCTCGTCTACAACCAGACTCCACAGAAAAGGGAAATCCTTGTGGACATCCTTTAGTTTTCTTTGTCTGAATGGTGTTCTTGCCCACATTGGTCTCAACTGTTCTCATAGACACCATTTCTGAATCCGTTTGGATATTGTGATGCTACTCTCTATTTCAGCTAAGGCTTTTTTGACAGCATCGTGCTTTGAATTGTTGAATGCTCCCTCTATATCAAGAAAGGCGCAGATGGCGATTTCCTTGCACTCCAGAGTGTCCTAAATTTTTTCAGTCAGCTCGTACAGGGCGGCCTCTGTTGATCTGCCCACTCTATTCGGGTGCTGACTTGGGTGAATTTGTATCCTGCTTAGTGTTTCTGTTCTTATGTAGTGGTCGACAACTTTCTCCATTGTCTTCTCTTCTGACTCCTGAATGAGGTAGCCATTTCAGCTTTCTAATAGTCATAAGTTTGTCCAAACTTGTCTGGTAGGTAATGTTTCACAGCAATAAGCAAATATGAGCCATTTTCAATAACTGACCGTTCTTGAAAAGTAATGCTCCCTGCAGGTATAACATAAAACCAACATTGAACGAAAATACTTTTTCTGCATTACAGAGAAATTAATATAAAAATTTTTATTGCAGATTGTGATTATTTCTGGAGTGTCCTGTAAGCCGAGACCGCAAAGTCAGCCCGATATGGCTCAAATCGGCGATCCAGAATACCCAACAGTCGAGTAAGTCTCTCCAAAGCTTCTTTAAAATTTGCTAATAACTAATAATAATGTGACTGACAATTCTTTTGTAATTATACATCTTAAAGGAAAATTTAGGTACTGTTGTAATATATATTTCCGGTATGCGTATATAGATGAAGGATCGTAGTTTGTAGTGACTCTGTAAAAAAAAAAGATAGAAAGTGTAGTTTTTAGAAGACCTCCTTTGAAGACGCAAATCTATTTGGTAAGTCCTGCTTGACTAATTTTATTAATTCTATTAACATTTTTGTTGTAAGCGAATTTTCTATACTTTCCAGTGGTAAAACTTTCCTAATGCATCATTTTCATTTTTTAGGGTACAAAAACAAGACTTTATCGAAATCCATCCCGAAGAAACTAAAGAAGTTGTTGAGATTGTTAAAAGTGACAATCCCACAGCTCGTGCCAAAGACATCCTAGATAGAATAGCTGAAATAAATAGAAAAATTGAAACGACAACAATCGTCCCATCCACATTATCTACCACGACTGAGAAAAATATAGAAGAGCGCACCAAAGAAATATTAGACAAAATCGCGGAAGTGAACAGGAAGCACGGCTTAACTCCACGTAAAAAGAAACCTCCTCGTACGCAATTTCCATTCGGTTACTATAAATCTTCCGCAGACAGTAACAACACTTCGAGAGCTGTAGATTTTAAATTTTCAAATAGTCCGTTTAAGAACCCCATTTTCGACTACCTGGAACGAAAGCAACAAGAAGAACGAGATAATGAAGAAGATATTAATAATTACAAACTAGAGACTGAAACGAATAACGAAGCACGAATCTCCACTATTGACCAAGAGGATGAAATTCCGGGGCATTATATAAAAAGAAAAATAACTCATCAACAAACTTTCATGGTACCTGTACTGCCAAATTCGAATTATCAATTCTACCCACAGCTACAAAACGCATACTCATCACCATCAGCTTACCCAAATATCCCTCCCCAAATCGGCTATAGCCCTCAGGCGCAAATTCCAGCCTATCCTAATTATCCACCAATCAACCAACAACAAGACCAGCTACAACATAAGAGCAGCTTACAGATAAATGCAAAAGCAAGTACAAACAAAACTGCATCAGAAGGGCAAACAGTCAGCAATATAAAAAACATAATTGCAAATTCTCAAGTACCATACCCATACCAGATCCCATCTTATTACAGCAACCAATTTCCAAATTATAACTACCCCTATTATGGTAGTAATCAATACCCAAATGTGCAGCAGCAATCTGATTATCGCCTATACGGTCCATTTTTGGTACCAAATCAACTTAATAAAGCCAGACAGCAACAGTTTCAGTGGCCATGGCAGCAATACTTTCCCATAGTCATCAGAGACCCAATGGTGCAAATGATGAACGCCATAACAAGTATGGTAGAATATGGGCCAAGCGCTATGTTAGCACCCGCATGCAAGAAGCATGCAAAAACGAGCGAAGACGACAACCCCAGCAGTAATAGAACTGCTAAAAAACTATCACCGGGGAAATTGAATTATAAAATAAAAAACGAGACTTTTTCACCCGAATTAACAATCTACGCAAACGACCAGAGCCCCCAGGAAAATTACAGCGTGCTTGACATTGAAGACTTGGTCATCAAAGGTGATAAAGATAACCCGGAACAGCTCATTGTGGGTTTCAATTCTCTGAAAACCGAAACACGTGAACCCAAGAAGGTCTCGAAAAAAAATTCAACGTCAGCTCCAACGAAACTCAACCCGGTTGAGGACAGAACGAACGATCGAGATGCAGACGGTCGTCCCTTATCGCAATGGCTGCCAACGTTCCGGCCAACAACTACAACCACAACGAGAAGACCCGTCCACGACTATGACGACGACGATATTGAGATAAACAGCGGCGGTAAGAAGAAACTCTTCAGTAAAGACAATACTGGCAGCGGTATCTTCATCCATAGATTGAAAGTTAGGAAAGGAGGGGTCGCTATTGCTGGTCCTGGAGGAATAGCGACCGCAGGAAGCGGAGGTACAGCCATCGTAGGACCTAATGGGTACGCTTACACCCATCCTGACAGTCTTGCGATCGCAGGAAGCGGTACTAAAGTTGTAGCAGTAGATCCGATTATTAGTTTGAGCGATATAATCAATAATAGTCACATTAAGAATCGAAGAAAGGGGGATTACCCAAGAGTTGGAAAAGTTGTAGCTGTGGGACCTGTTGTTTACTATAACAAAGGTTAAAAAGGTGGAAGGAATTATTTTTTAAATGTTTTTTGGTGTACCTAAGTAGATTTATTTATTTACAAGCAGCAGCAGTCTTTGATCGAATGACCAAAAAGTAAATCGACTGAACACCGATGCAGCTTACAGGCACCAGTCAGGATTTTTTTTAATGTACAAGAGAGAAAAACGAGTTTGTTATTGCATTCCAGTTGTCTCAACGACGACAGTTGTAAATATTTTAAATGATAAATTCCGTCTGATGAATAAAGTAAAAAGAAAAAGTATAAATAACCTGAAATCTTATAGTAGCTTGGTATATTATTTTTTGGTCGTTCGTTCGAGGACAACAAGTGTCTTTAAAAGGGCTAGTGCTAGTGGGTAATTATATTGACATGTTTGTATAACAGACGAAAGATGAAAAAATCCAGAAAAAATAGTATTATAGAACATTCTTTTTTATATCTCTAATAATACTAATATAAGTTAGATAACTAAGTTTTTCCTGTTAGAAAATAGGATATACGTAAGTAGTGGTAATAGCCTGAAAAGAAATACGTAAATTAATTCATTCTTCTGTGATAGTACTGTAAATATTGAATATTAATAATTGATGGGAAGATTGCATACCTTATACTTAATATTATTAATAATTATAACATCGTATTCTTATATTTCTACTGTAAGAAATAATTTCGTCTTATGCAACCCTTCATACACCTGAGTATATTGTTGGTCGGTTGCATAATTGTTAAACCCATCTATTAACAAAAAGTCGATTAATGGTAAAAGGCGGAAACCTCCGGTATTCAAACCGATAATATGACGTACTGAACTAATTTTAAGAGTAAAACTGTGAAAGTTTACACAACAAGAAGTAAGTACCTACTTATTTTAGCTGTTTCAAAATAATGGTTTCCGTCGTGTTCACCAAAATGACAAATTTGCATTTCAGTCCTTCCTGATGTTTTATATTCGAAGATTTCGAAATTTTTATAAATTTCAGTAACTATATGATGCGACATGATTGGAATTATTATTAAACAAATACATTTTTGTGCACCACTAATTTCGTCAATAACAGATTTGGGAATTCTAATGATAAAGAGTGATGAGCAACAAAAAATAGACTGGCGGTTGATCATGGAACAGTGAGACAGTAGATAAGGACATGTCTTCTATAAATTAGTTACAGTTTATTTGACAGTTGTTCAGTTAAAAATTAAAAATTTAAATTATACCAAGGTTATGGTTGTGTTCCTCTCAGTTGAGAAGCGTTTATTTGAAGATGAAAACCTGCGTGCGCACTTAGACTCATGATACGAGTGGTACACTGTATGGTCTAATTGGGAAATAATCTTCGAATCTTAATATGAGATATACCTAACCTGGTAATAATCTGAACTTTTAGGCTCTGGTCAAGCTGGAACATCTTTCCTTTGAAAAAAAATAAAATAATATAAAATGCGCTGCAGCTTTTTAATATTCCAATGAGCTCTGTATCGAGACGCTTTTTAAGTTCAGATAGTTCCATTTATAAAGTGAATAGTTCCAAAGTCAGGAATTGCATATCGACATTACAAAATTCAGCCTCTCTTGACAGTTTTTATTTTGCTCACTCTTTATTATAAAATTAATAATAGGATAACGATGGGGGGTTTTATTGGATTTTTGAGTTATAGACGAGATTATTGTTGGAATCCTTCGTTTTATAGTCTTGAATACCCTAAGTTTGCTGACAAATTGATGGACGATTGATTTTATAATTATAACAATTAGTGAAAAAAATAGGAACTTCATTTCTATCTGTTAACTTTTAGGGTAACATATATACAGGATGTCCGAGAATAAACAGAATAAACTTCTATAAGGTAGAATATTTACTTGATTTTAAGACTGAACTTACCTTCTAAAATTGGGTGTTAACGAAGTTAATACTCAATTCATTGTTCCAAATTCCAAAACGGCTGAATATTTTTTATGAAATTTTTGTGTTGTTTTTCTATTAATTAATCTAATATAACAGCGTTAATTACGTGCGTGTAATTTGACCTGGGACATACGGTAGACAGGGGTACAACTTTTTTACCCCCAATTTTTAGCCACAGGATAAATTTTCGTTTTGACATATTTTTACAAAAGCTAGACATTTTTGGTACAAAAAAGGCATAAGGTTTGTTGTGTGAATTTTGAACAGTTTTTGAGATATGTACGATTTAGACATTCGAGAGGGACAAAAAATATAGGTTTTTCATCAATGATTTTCAACTTTTTTTCTTTTAATAACTTTGTTTTGTTTTTTTATATGTAAATATTTTTGAACTTTCGCCTCTTCAGTTGTGCATATCTCAAAAACTGTTGAGAATTTACCTACCAAACCTTTTTTAATACCTATGTCTTCAAAAAATATGTAAAAACCAGAATTTATCCGGTGGCGTAAACATTGAAGGGGAAAAAAATTGAACCCTATCTAACGTGCGTCTCTGGTGGTTCAAATTACACCACGTAATTATCGCTTTATATTAGACTAATAAGTAATTGAAAATTAGAAAAAATAGAAAACACACAAAATTAATAAAATAATTCAAACGTTTTGAAGTTATACAAAAAAAAATATTTTTTTAACATTGAAAACCCTGTAACTTCGTTAATATTCAATTTAAAGGGTAGGTTCATTGAGACTTTTTTGTTTTAAAATCAAGTAGATAGTCTACCTTAGAAATTTATCCTCTTTCATTCTGGAACACCCTGCATATTAGAAAGGTTGTTCGTTACGAAATTCTCTGAAAAATAAGCACTTTTACAGAGGTCGCTAGGTGCAATTGGTAACTTGCAAATAGCATCGAAAGCTCAAAAGTCAAAACCCTCGTTTTTCACTATTTTGTTACTCAAAACCTACTGGCATATGGAAGGCTGTGAATTCAAGATGGTGTCCACATATATGCTATTCCGATAATAGAGAAAAAAATTCAGTGAGAACGGTTCATTTCTACATTTTGAGTAGGTACACAACGATATCCTGTTGGAATTTTTAAAAAAAATATATTATAATTAATTTATTTTTTGAAAATAAACCCGATATTCGTGTTCATCTCGTCGTGTTGCCCAAAAATGAGAACAGAAAAAAAAATTACGAGGAAGGGAAGTGAAGGTAATGGTGATTATACTAAAATCGCGCACGAAAAATTAATAAAATCAATTATAAAATCTGTTAGAATAAATTTTTTCAAAAATTCCAATGGGATATCGTTGTTTTTAATAGTTTTTTTTCTAGCCTGTTTTGGGTAGTTGAAATTTTTTATACAAAAAATGCACTACTAGTTAATTGAGCATAACTTTTTTTATCGTCAATTAATCAAATTGTTTTTTTTTTATATTGTCGGAAAAACATAGACACCATCTTCAAACATCTTCAACCCACCATATGCAGTAGGTTTTGATTAAAATAAATACTGAACAAAACGTGTTTTTTGAGCTTTCGAGGCTTTTTGCAAGTTAGCAATTACACCTATATACAGGGTTATTCACGGTATACGCCACAGAAGATTATGGCCGTGTCTCTGGATTTTAGGATCTTTTTATTTTTGGAGTGGATAGAGACCCGGCAGAGGTACGTTTTAAAATTATATTCATAATGTACAGGCTGTCCCAAAAGCATGAAACATATCAAAGTTATGTTTTTTTTAAATGGAATGCTCCTATGTTATTGCATTTTTAGGATGCCTGAGAATAGAAAATAAGATTGGTTTTTACAGTTGGTGTTTAAATTCAGAAGTTTTTGAATTATAAACAAGTGAAAATCGTCATTTTTCAAGTTCAAGACCCTGTACAACGAAAACGGTTCAAGATAGAGAAAAACGGCTTACATGTCCCTATTTTAACTTTTCATGTACTATCCAATGATGTAGATGAAATGTTTATACAGGGTGATAAAAAATTTGAAAAATTCTGAGATTTCTCCACGCGTCGACAAATAAAAAAATCAAAGAAAGTACAAATGTTTGTATACCATAGCATTATGTTTTTGATAAATATGTTACACTAAAAAAATAACAGGAACGGAAATATTAAAGGAAATAGAGATGAAGTGTCTATTTTTTTCACTAATTATTATTGTTAATTATAAAATCAAGCAGTGCACCAATTTGTAAGCAAACTCAGGGTATTCAAATAAGGGAGCGAGTAGATTTATTTTATTACATTTCTCATAAGTGGGCCGTTGTGACACCTCCACACTCCAAGGGAGTAAGATAAAAATAAAAATAAAATAATAACAGTTCAACCGCCTCATTCTACAGAAGCGGGCCTGTTTCTTCATTATATGAATCAAATAATTGGAAGTAAAATCAAAACATTGTTTGAAAGGGTACATGCAATCTTCCCAATAATTAGATTTAATAAGTTTTTAATATTAGTTATATAAGACGATAAGATTAGGGGTACCCTATAATAATAGGAAAAGTGATGTCTCAAAACTGGTTAGTTTTAAATCTCTTACAATTTTGCTCAATTTTTTTTTAAGACGTTATAAATGTAGCTGTCTATAGCTATAATCCAGATAACTTACATGGAAACTTTTCTATTCTTAACAGTTGTTTATAGCTTCTATCCTGGTCACAATACTCGATTTTCTGCAACTCATCGTTGATTTTTAAATAATGGAATACATTTCGTCATAATTATGACTGAAGCTGGTCAACTACCTGTAAACGCGGGAATAAATCGTCACGTTACCCAGGTGTGTTGTCGCAGTCAGTCGCAGTGTTTTTTAGAGCAGTGCTGAGCGGTTTATTAGAGCAAGCGCAAGCATAAATTATTCACGCATATTCACTACACGTGTGCTCTTATATTCTAATTTTATTAATATTTAAATGTCGGTATGTCAATTGATGAAATACCCGTGGTATTTTCATCGTATCAACTTCTGCAATTAGGCACAACACACTTTTTGCCCATTTTTGCCCATTCGCTCACCTTATTTGTATATCTTAAGGCCGAGCGGTATAGGTATATTGTCCCTCAAGGGTCCAGGTCAGGTTCACACCCTTTGACGTTTCAGTGGTGAAATTCTAAGGGCGAACCTACTGACAGTCTGGTTGATTAGGGTAAGGATGCAAATTAAAAGGAAAAAGTAAGTAAAACTTGAGAGAATTGTATTGCCATAGAAACCAGGTTGAAACACTTAACTTCACTTTACTGTATTCTACCAGTTTTGAAATGACACTATTACAACATTACTTAATTTTAGATTAATTAGTAACTAATGCCTGCATTCTAGAGCATACATAGTTTTTTTTTTTGTATTAGAAGAACAAGCATTAGAAGTTACTATATTGAGAAGCCTGATCTTGATAATAATAAATTATGTAACTCTAATACATAATTCTTTTCTTTTTTTTATTATATTTTTATATTTTGTACTAAAAGTTTATTGTCAATAAAAATGATGAGGCAATCTAAACAAATATTTGTTTTATTTAAACATCTCTGAGTATGCAATTCAACTAAAATTCCGATTTTTTTTGCCGTGATCCTTGGAGATTTGCTTCGAAGAAATCTCCAATTACGACCGCGGTAAAATTAACAGAAATAAATGCATGTACCTAGAAGATATTAGAAGATGTAGAAAAAAATCCTCTTGAATCTTTATTAAAATCCTATTCCTGACACCTTAGTTTGTAGAAATCATAATCTTTTATTCCATCATCAACTAATACTACTTTTTTCTTCCCCAGATTAGTAACATTTCCCAACGGACTACGATTCCCAAAATGGCTGCCCCATCCTGCTTCTACAAGCGAATTTTACGGCAACCTCAACCTTCAGAAGAGTCTTTTGCATGGCAATCTTCAATTTAACACGAACACTATGCTTTCTAACTACCCCACTACTCCAGTAAATCAACCGACATTATTCCCACTAAACTTCTATTCTATTCCTGTAATAACCAGCAACAACTTAGGATTTCATCAACGAAATCAGCAAACTTCAGAATTGAAAAAATCTATCGAAATCCTCATGAGCAGCCCAACTAAACAAAGTAATGGGATCGTGACCTCTGACGAAGCTATAGCGAAACTGAGCGATTTGGTAAAACAAAAACTGGAAGAGATGAAACAGAAAGTCCAGGGGACCAATTCGGAGCAATCTCTTGCACCGTACAGAGCGCATCCATTACTTCATTACTTGAAGAATAACAACACTATCAGCAAGGAGAATATCATCAGTTTAAGGAACGACTTATTGAAAGATCAGGCTGTAACAACACTTATCCTAAAACCAGTAGCAAGAGCTATCGCAGGAGCAGATGGGAGAGCCATTTCGACTCCCGTTTCTAGAGCTGTGTTAAGACCTGGGACCAACGTGGACGTCCTGTTTGAACCTGACGCCATCGCAGTGGCAGGTCCTGGAGGTATAGCGCATGCAGAAAGTGATTTAGAAATAACGTATGAAGATGAAGATTATGATGCGGCAAAAATTCAGGAGGCTGCCACGAAGACTGAGTGATATAGATTATTTTAAATAACAAGCCAAAGAGATATTACGATGCCATATATTTTTCTGTAAAATAAGAGAAATGGATCCCAAATTTCTTTGTACCTATATTATATTTTATTTTTTTATGATACTTTGTGACCAAAAACTTATTTTTTTATTAAAATTATTATGTTAGTATTTTACCTATACTTAATATAACTATCTAGTGCTAGTGTAAAAGTATCCGAAATATTTCTGTATTAATTTGAGTGTGCTCAATTCGACATGTGATTTTTTTAGGCAACATCCCTTCACACGATGCTATTTTGCTTACTTGATTTAGCTCGTCTTAGCTGCGTTTCAAGCATGCTATGCCGCTTATTTAGGCTAGATGTTTGTGTTGATGATTCTTTTTTATTAATTTACGAATAACGGTGAAGATAAAAACGTTTGAACAAACCTCTTTAGACTGTGGAGTCCATCGTTCATCAGCATGTCACCCACGTGATACAATATTGCTTTTCTATTGGTTTTCACTCAAATACAGCAACCAAACAAGCGTCGAAAATATATAGCACATATTTTATAAATAGGATCCAGCATGAGTCCACGCAACATAGTCCTTAATGACGTCATTTTCTATCTCCACAGTCAGCTCAGTTACCAGTAGAGGTCCCACCAAGCAATCCAGCTGACAAAATGGCAAAATATCGTGGTGTGAAGGGAGCTTTATTTGATAATATAATTTTATGAATAAATTCGGTATTGTTCGTGTGATAATTTTAGGGCTGAAGCACCACCAGAACAGGAAAAAGTATTTTTCCCATACTTTCTAGACGTACTGTACTAGAAATTATATTTTTGATAAAAAGGAAAGCAATAAAGCTCTTTTATTTTATTAATACATCCAGTTATTTTTTTAATGTTGCCTTCCAGAAGAATGTAATCTTGACTAAATGTATATGGCATCATCCCGGATTCTTAATTACCCTCCAAATAAAATTAAAATCGTTAAGGAGGTCTAAAGGTATCATATCAAAAGAAAAACGTCCAGTCAGATTGATAATCATATCACACTGCTTTGTTTTTTTTTAGTCGATTGAAAAGTAAGCGTGCTTGATTTTTGAAAGTCATTTTATGTTCCTCTGATGTGATTCTCTTTCAACTGTCAAACGTCTCAAAATTGGCAGAATTTCTTGAAGAGCTCTGCTAAGATAATTCTTTATCGGCTTTTATTTTATTCAAGTTTTGTTGACATTTGATCTCAAAACCTGCCCAGGATATACAGGGTAATCAATTAAGGATCCGGTGCGGCCATATATCGGTAACAATTGATGATAAGCCTATGTAAGATAATTTTTTTAGGCATAAGCGATCTCGAGAAATTCAATGAAAATATTTTCAAGAAGACCGCAGTTCGAAAAACCCGGAAGTTACCACCCACTTCCTTGACCCTCCCTATCCTCCACCCCTCCTACTCATCCTTTACCCTTCCATACCCTCTCTTACTCCTCACTCGATGTTCCATTAACTTTTCCTCACCCCACTCTCACTTCTCTCTTATCCCTCCCTTAACCCTCCCTCCTCCCCCTCCCCCTAAAACGTATCTCACCTCTCCCCAACCTATTCCTCATCCCTCTTTCACCCCTCCATCAACCCTCCCTCAACCCCCCTCATCACTCTCTCACCCCATCCAAAATTGACACATAATACAAAAATCCAATCGAAATCTAGTCTTCTAAAAAATGCACTTTAATGACGTTCACAATTAAAATATATTTTCTCACCGAAAAGAAAAACTGTTCTGTATAACTTATAAGCAAAAAATAAGCTTCAAGCAAGCAGAGCTTTATTTACTCGCCCAGATCACTATTATATGCAGGGTAAGTCTTTAAAAACATGTAGGTATGCATATAATAATTCGTTAGAGGGGATTGTCTCTAACTCCAATATGTATTATACCAATTAATTTTTACCACATTATAAAAACAAAAATTAGTATATCACATTATTAGTGTGGAAAGTGACCCATTTTACACGACTGGGAGATTGTTATCACGAGTGTGACAATTCCACGAGTGTGAAATGACACTTTCCACGTAATGTACTGTATTTTTCCTACGACCACAGATTGTTGCACTTTTTTTAATAATTTTTTTCAACACTTTTATTTGAAAACTTTGCAAAGAAAACTAATGATTGAATTAGAAAAAGGTAAAATAACAATAATTTAGAATTGTAGAAATTGAAAGTATAGCTCATATTATTATAATTAGGTAACCACAATTCTAATTGTATAATGGAGTTTGCAACAAATAGAGAGATTTCTCATTGGTATTATTTATCTATACATTTGTATATCGAGGATAACTACAAGATTAACACCAATATGAATTCGTGTGCTTTAATTGAAATTCATATTTCTAAAACGTCAGATAAACTTTTGGATTTTGCTGTTTTGGGTCTACATCATTAAACTTATTAGGTACTTACTTACTTTTAAAGAGCATAATCTAATTTTATGGAGCTAAAAGAGTTTAGTCAATACAAACTTGTTAAGGTGGAATTTCGTTACCAAAGATATTTTAAATATTAATAAAGATTGCTTAATTGTTTAGATGTGGCGGACACAATACATCCGTTATTCAAACCAATAATATGACGCACTGAACTAATAAAGAGTAAAACTGTGAATGTCTAAACAACAAGAAGTATCTATTAGATATCGATTTCAAAATGGTATTTTACATCGCGTTCAATAAAACCTGTGAATTGGCATAGTCATTCCCAATGTTTTACAATCGAATATTTTAGTTACCAAAAAACGTCAAATATATTATAATGTCGATTGTCAAGTAATATCAATCAATAACTACTAAATCAAAAACATTACTGAATTAATAATTGTGATTTCTAACAATCAGGACCTATGATTGCGTGTGCCACTCATTTCGATAATAACAGGTTTGTGAATTTTGTACCTTTTGCATTATTTTGCTTATCGAGTATACCTACTTATACCTAAGTACCTAATAATTATGTTCGACCATACCATAGCCGCTACTTTTGACTGATGGTTTATAAGACCGTGTTGTAATGAAAAAAACAACACTGTTTTGACTTTTGATTTTCATTATACATTTGCAAGTAGTTTTGTAATGTTCAACTTTCATATAATAAGGGAGTGGAAAAAACACATTTAAATCGGAATTAATGAATAAAAATTTAGTGGTTTCGTTTTAAAGATAACAAATTTGAGAAGCCCCTAAACGAAGAATCAAAATTCACTTATAATTCCTACAACTCCCCATCTGCGAACCTAATGATTAGGAAATCTCTAGGAAAACTCTCGCAGCATAATCCAGCGGGGCTCTATCTTCTTGAAGAAATTGCATATTTTCGTCCAGCACCACCCGCTATTTTGTTACTTTCTATTTTGATCGCGCTGGTTTTACACTTTTTGAGGCGCTAGTTTTGCGTTCAGTTCTTTGTTTTCGCTTTTTCAGGAAAAAAGAAAATAAATTTGTGTTTCTTCTAAAAGTGCGGTTGTTCATTATTTTGTATCATTCCTAATGCAATAATTTAGGCTCCCATTTTACAAAAATCATTAAAAGTAAAAAAAACACACCGCTAAATTACTGACCAAATTTTATTTTAAATGAGGTTTAGTTACAAGATGGGTTAAAAAAAATTTAAGGGCAGTTTAAGGGGCGAGGGCGTAAGTGATGTATTTACGTAAGTGTTGTAAGTGATAACAAGCGTTATTTTAATGTCTCTCACTATTGGGATCGCGAGAACTAGCAAAAATGGAGCAGGGTCGATTAGATTCAAGAAACGCTGCATTATTTTATTCTTTTTAATATCCTGAAATATCCTGAAAAAAAACTGCAAATCAAGATTTCTTCATTTGACGTTCGAAACTTTTTAAAGCCAACTAGATCCTATAGGGTTTGCATGGTTAAATACAGTTTTTCTTATGGTCCTCATATTTTTTTCATGTCATTGCTTCCTCACTTTTTTCGAAAAAAAAATTTCACTAATTGACGTAGGTAGGTACATACAGGGTGCACCATGTATCCTTCTCTGTATTGGTATCTCCTGAACGCTTAGAGATACAGAGTCGGTTAAATTAGAGAAAAGATGCGCCGTTTTGTGGCGATCTCGAATTCGTCAAAACATGCAAGATATCTGTGACCGTTCCTGAAATATCCTGAAAAAAATGAAAAATCGAGATTTCTTATTTTCGTCATATCTTTTTTATTATTGGAAATTACTAAATAATTTTTTGTAGGTTTACATAAGCCGTTAAGAGCTATCCATCTGACAGTTCAAAAATTTTCAAGGCCTACTAGATCCAAGAGTTTTCACAGTCAACTTTCGTTTTTCTTATGGCCGCCATATTATTTTTTTATGTCGTTCGATATGAAAAAAATAATGGAAACCAAAAATTAATAAACTTAAAAAAAAAAATTTTTTAATTTTTATTCTTCTTTTTTCAAAGAAAAATCTAAAAAAATCGTCGAAAAACGTCAACATTTGTAAAATACGCCGAAATAGTGCTTGCCTTATGGTTTTTCAATTTATCTATGAAATTCGGGCTAAAAATGTGTATTTTTTGTAAAGAAAAAAGAAGAATAAAAATTTTTTTAATTTATTTTATTAAGTTTAACAATTTTCAGTTTTTATGATTTTTTTTATACAGAACAACATAAAAAAACAATATGGTGGTTATAAGAAAAACGAAAGTTGACTATGAAAATTCTGGGATCTAGTCGGCTTTGAAAATTTTTGAAATGTCAGATGGGTAGCTCTTGCCGACTTATGTAAGCCCACGAAAAATTATTCAATAATCTCCAATAATAAAAAAGATATATATAGCAAAAATAAGAAATCTCGATTTTTCAGTTTTTTCAGGATATTTCAGGAACGGTCACAGATATCTTGTATGTCTCGAGATACAATCGTAATCGAGATGGCCACAAAATTGCGCTCCTTTGGACTTGTTTAACCGACCCTGTATCTGTTAGCGTCAGGAGATAGCAATATAGAGAAGGATATAATATGGTATATATATATTCGTTTGAAATTACAAATTGCAGTCTTACGATTAACATGTTGTTTAGTTTATTAAATTACATATGATTGGTTTCGTCGATCATGGGGAAAAGAACGATCTGTAGGATATTCTGATGTGATGTTGACATCATGGTGAAGCATTTGCTTTGAGAGATATAGTCTAGGGAAAACCCCATTAAAAAAACCTAGACACACCATCCTGTTGAGATTGATTTGAAGTATTCCAATCACAAGCATCCGTCTGAGGTTATCTGGCTGTTAATGTAGATTTTGTTTACAAGAGCTTCAAATTCTGTAACCAGTCTATTGTTTCTGTGGTGCACCCTGTATATGACGTTAAAATGAATTTTTGTGACATTCGGGGGGAAATCCTTTTTTTTTTCAAAAAATAAAGAGAAAATTTCAAAATATTTTTTAATTTAATTAGATTTTGTTCAGATTTCCTTGATTTTCTTAGAGCGAATGACATAAAAAACATTATGACGGCCATAAAAAAAACAAAAGTTGATTAATATTATATTATGCAACGAGCTTATAATGAAGGCTATTAATACGCGAGTATACGGCTCGTATCTTAACCATCATAAGAGCGTATTAATAGCCATTATCTGCGAGTTCCATACACTATTTTTTCTACGACCCTTTTTTATTTCATAGAAAAGATTAAAAAATTATATATTTTAACAATGACCCGTGTACAATTGCGGATCATTGAGGTTAAGATAGGTTGCTATTTGTTTACGCATATTACCAAATTTTCTCTTCGTCGCTAAGGTTATTCTTCTGAGACATGTTTTAGTATCAAGTTTAAAGGGCACTACTCACTACTGCGTAATTTTTATTATGCGAAGTTCGAATTCCGAATTTTACGCTTCGATTTTGAGATTAATTTATAATTTTAATAAAATTGACAGCCATTAATTACGATATTGTTTACCTGCGCAACGCGGGTCGCAGCGTTGCCGCTTTGAATACTATATCACGGCGGAGCGCTACGAATGATATAATACTTTATCTTCCCATCTTTTACACGATATACCTACTTATCAAATTAATTAAGGTAACATTAAATCTTGATAAATTTTCTTTGAATGTTACTTATGTTCTAAATTAAATAAACGTTCAGAATTTTTTTTCAGAAATACAGAACTTATATCACAAGGCAATTTTTGTCGTGAGTATGACAACTCTGTGACTTCGGTTGGCTTGCCGACCCGATTGTGAGCGAACAGGTACCGATTCGATTGCAAATGCTCCTCTGCCATTGGATAGCTTGACCAGTGCTTTAATGAAAATTTGTATCTTAATGAGACCCATTAAAGCACTGGTGATTCATATTTAATATGCATATTAAAGGTTGGGAGTAGAAAAAAAGTAATAAAAAATTAACTTAAATGTTTTCTCTCATGGCGCAATAAATAATCGCTACCTCTTTATTAGGTACCATAATTCTGAATCATCATGTATTGGATTAGGATTGTTGTATTCGTCCAAAATTGCACGTTAAGATCATTAATATGACAATTGTTTTTGATTAAATACCACGAAGTTGAGTTTGCAAATGTGGTCTAAACCAAATGTACCCATTCACGTTCCCAGTAGACAATTTATGAATGCAAATTTTCAAGAGGTCAAGCACTACTAGCTCTAGCACTTGTCTCGTCACATAAATTAATAGTGCTACTACTTATTTAATAATCCAAGAGTGTTGTCTACGATTATTCATTTGCGGTGCTTATCGAATTATCAGATCATTTAAATTGTTTTACTGGCGAAATAAAAGGTGGACGCCCTTGAAAAATCAAACATAGCTCAACCTAATACATTAGTAACTTTCGAAACATAATTCTGGAGAGTAATTCTTTGTCAATTTATTTCAGAGACTCTAAAGGAAATAAAATCACCATCATACCGTACTATGGTGGTGGAAAAGGCCAATCGTTGCAAATAATAGAAGGCCCCGATGGAATAACAACGACGACAATCATAAAATCGCCAGAAAACATCACTGACAAACCACAAGAAGTGGTAGACGTGGCAGAACTAGAAAACCCCCAACTGCCCTCGGTTTACGAAAAACAGTTCTCTTCCAATCTTAGAAACATACATAAAATAGCGATAGACATAATAAATCTTCAAGAATCGGCGAAAGAAAGGGGTCAACTAACCGATCAAGAAAAAACAGAATACGAGGAAAAAATGGTCGAGCTGAACGTCCTAGCGAGGACACTGGCGGAAGTGCAAGAAGTGTCCGACGAAACTGATTTGGTTCTCGAAAACCGGGAAGGTCTGGAATCCTGGTTCGATAAGAAGAAGACGAACAAAAAGGATAAAAATAAGAAGAAAGACGAAGAAGAAAAGAAAAAGAAAGAGGAGGAGAAACGCAAGAAAGAGGAGGAGGAGAAACGCAAACAGGAAGAAGAAGAAAAACGACGTAAAGAGGAAGAAGAGAAAAAGAAAAAAGAACAAGAAAAGAACAAAGAAGGCGAAGAAGAGAATGAAGAGGAAGAAGGAGATGAAGATGATACCATTTCTATCGGTACCCCTGATGATTCGTCTGTCGCTGAAGCAAAACCTATTGGATTAGCTATTGCAGGTAAGAAATATTTTTACCTGTCTTACTCGATATATCTTACTCGATAAAAAATTATCAGTTATCATTAGCTTTGTACGTATACCTGTTATTTTAGGTTTTAACTTAAAACAAATTTCTCTCGGGTGTATTGTATATGATTGGAACCTAAAAAATATTTTTAGGTGTAGGAGGTGTAGCAGCAAGTAAACCAATAGGAACGGCCGTAGTTGGACCTGGAGGACTGGCCATAGCGCGTCCTGTGGGAACGGCCATAGCTGGAGTGTCTCCGGAACAAGCGCTCGTTCCTTCGTATGCTGAATCCTACATTGGAGTCGATAAACCCCTTAAAAACGGAGTCATGAAGAAATCGCAATCCACCAGCGAATATATCAGCAAACTTATCAGCAAATATCACCAAGCATGATCAGTCCCGTGAATGTACCAATATAATATTGTGATGGCGTATTTTACAATTTAATATGATTTATTTATTTTAATTAAATAATTAAAGAATTATTTCTTTCAAATCCATTTAAGGGTGTTCTTCCTATGACTGATAGGTACTTCACAAAGTGCTGATCTTTAACTTTAACCATGTTTTATTACGACGTTCATGCCGAAGTGCTGCGGGCTCTTCTTGAAAAGCCTAGGCAGATTGTGTATCTTCCCGTTTTTACACAATATACCGACGCTTCATGACGCTTCATGAAGGCGGATTGCACTACAAGACATATTCATGCAACGGTGCCCGAAAATTTACCTTCAACTCCACATTTATCTACAGAAATTTTCAACCATAAACATTCAACTTGTGACCTTCTCTTCTTGAGCATCGCTTCCACCAATACCTCTCCCTGGCCAATCAGAAGCTCAGGGACACGATCTGTCAATTCACCAAGTATTGTCACGTTAGCCTACCTGCTGTTTTGATTTGGAAACTGGATACCTAAACTTTCTCTAAATTTTAAGAGAAAATCTGCTGCGTAGTCTGAAGAGGTAAAGATTTTAGAATTTGATGGAAAAAAGTAACTAAATCCTCCCTGAAATCTATATCTAATACAGGTGTTTCATTTTTTACCAGCGTCATTTTAGGAGGTGATAGAGAAACACCAATTAAGTGGGCTTTCGTCACAATTTATTTTAAGAAAGACATAATAATAGAGGAAGAAGTCTTCAAAGTTGAAGTATGAAAATTGAATTGTGGGAATAACTCTAGGGCCGCTTGTACACATAATAATTGGTAATGATATATTGTTTCCAAAAAGTGGCTGCCCCCATTTCCGCCCCATATTCTACGCCTCTGGATATTTTTCACAGTCATATTTTTAGATTAAAAGTTTGAATTTGAAAATTAAAATACTCTTTCAAAAACTTGATATTTGATATCGTTTCCGAGCTATTATAGGGTAAACATTTTTCAGATGGAAGGCGAGAAACGGAAATTTTTAGGTTTTAGTATTTTTCATCAGTTTCCTTTTCCCCATCCAAAATAAAGTGACGTTCGAATTCACATCCGGTGGACAATTTCTCATAAGAATCAATTTTTTTTTAAATTTTTTTTATATAAGTGGCCTCAAGTGCACCCCCCCCCTCCTCTAATTACTGAAGACACCGCAGAAACTTCAGCGGACAAGCAGCGTCAGCAGCGGAGTAATAATCCTTAGTCCTCTAACATCTTAAGCTGCCTCTTTACTAATGAGTAATGATTTACGATGTTCAGGTAAAGGTAAAATTAAGTAGGTACCTAGTAACGATAACGAGTAAGTAGACCAATTAAAATTAATTCATTATAAATTTTATAATACTTTTTTATGAATGATGGACAGCAGACGGATACGGAACGATTAATAAATCTTCCTTTTGAGCTTCTTATCTTTTTTTATTATTTAAGGAGGAAGCAATAAAAAATTTATTATTGCCCAAATTCTGAAGAAATATTATTGTTCCTTGGAGTGATTGAACAATGACGAAAAATCTACACCTTAAGCATCCATAATTATGTATCATTATGCAGAGCGGGTTCTTGCAAGGTCATTGATCAAACCCAATGCATGGTGAAAATACTTACGAAATGTCACATTCCTTCTCGTTGTTAATAATTTCTTTTCTATACGGGGCTACGGTTACGAAATATCGACTCAATTGCCTTATGAAGTGTGTTTATTTTCAGTGGAATGAAAAATTAGAAAAAAAATGAAGAATCTCACATAATGCACTTTAAGTAGACTAATGAAGAAAAATAGATTAAAAGTGCATAATAATTTTAATAATTATCCGAAAATTGCTGTAAAAGTCAATTTTATGCCTAGAGATTCTCATTTCATCAAAAAAAAAAACATTTAGCTATTCTTAAATAGTTTATAAGCGAGAATAGTAAACAGTTATAACAGAAATAGTAAAAAAAAGCGCGGCGTTAAAAATAAACCATAAAAACGAGGTTGTCATGGATTTTCCAATAAGAGTTCGCGGTTTAATTACCCACCGGGTGGCTGACCAATTACCATACCTCTGTACATAGAACATTGCCTAATAATACAAAAATAGTTTGTATTGTTATTATATTATTTATTATTGTAATATTAGGCAGTGTCCTATGTACGCAGAGGTATGGTCAGCCACCCGGTATACTATTTTATTACGTACCTTTAATGCAAAAAAAATTTAAAAGCAAAAACTGTGCGATTAAGTAGGTACTTGTGGAAAACGATATCCAGTACCAAAATGTCTACCCCATTTCTATCTGCAAAAAATTATAATTCTTTTGGGGAACTTTTTCATGACATTTTTGCACTACTGAGGCTCTATCTGACGAATAACAGTTCAAATATTACCTCTGAAAAGAGCAAAATTCTTTGTGGGGCATTAGCATAGACTCTTCCCTTTATGGAGCCCCAAAGAAAAAAAATACACTAAAAGTCTACCGAAGTTTAATAATACGATTTGGGAAGTCTTCTTAGATCCGAGCTTTCCAAAATAACTTGCCCATGAAATTTCTCGCAGCATTGCAAAATGTTCCTGCTGGAAATTAAAATTATCGTTGTAAAAATTGTTCAACACTCACAAAAGAAGGTGATGACATCGCTGACCCAAAAACCGCACAAACAGTGCGTAACTCTGACTAACTCGTATTGTGATAAAGACGTTTCCCGACAGTTCTACGATTTTCGGAACTCCAGTTCTGTGGGTTGAGGAACCCACTGGAGACTCGCGTAGCCTAGCGGTTCAGTCCGCTGCCTACCGAGCCTAAGGTCGCGAGTTCGGTACTCACCGGCTCGTGTTATTTTTCGGATGCATTTTCGAATGTATGTGAAAAATAAAACAAGCGACCGAAGGTTTAAAATTTAAAAATGGCAACTTGAGGCTGGGTGAATGAGTAATGCTCGAAATCCCGTGTTACCGGAGTGGAGCGACTTTGTCTTACCTACATAGTTAAGACCGATGCTCCCTCCTTTAAAAAAAAAAAAAAAAAAAAAAAAGAGGAACCCACTGGATGGAAGTGGCTTTCGTCCCTAAAGAAGATTTTTCTAAAAAAAAGAGTCAGAACTACCTGCAAGACAGTTTACAAAATAAAAAATTTCAATAAAATTTCTGGTTTTATCCAAAGAATTTTAAGAAATCCAAAGAAACAAGTTGTTGACTAGTTTTTTTTTTCAAATTATGTTGATTAAATTCAATAAATTATTAAAAATTCTTAAGACCTAAAAAACAAAAAAAACTAAAATAAGTACAAAAAAAAATAATTGTAACATCTAAGCAGATCATCAATTAGGTGCATAAAAAATGCTTTTTTTTTACGTTTAACGCGTTTCGCCGTTTTTAAAATTACTGAACAGTTTTCCAGAAAAAAAATCAGTTTTAAGGGGCTGTTTCTACTTCTCTTGAGAATTTGAATTTAAATGATACCGTAATTTGAATCTGTATGCCAAAATTCAACTTTAGTGTAAAGTGGTTTTAGGCTGGAACTTGATAGAACCAAATGTTGACCCCCACCCCCACTTTTTGGGAGTAAGCAACTTTTAATAATCTTGAATGGGTAACCCTTTTTTTATTGCAGAATCGGATTATACGTGGCAAAAAATTACGTCAAGTTTGTCTGAAACGTTTTTTCGTATCATGACAGATGGCGTTGTAGTCGCAATAAGATTTTGTTCGTAATTTTTGAAAAATTCTAAAGAAGAATAAAAAAAACTAAAGTACACATCAGTGGCGGCCCGTGGATTGCAAAATTGGTGAAGTGTAGATTCTACACAAGACATAATAAGTCCGGTCAGCTCAAAAATCCAATTTTTGGAAAGTCTGGTCAACTCGAATTTTCGATTTTTGCAAAGTCCGGTTAGCTCGTTTTTTTGTTGGCGATGCCCGTCTAAATTTTTTTGCAATGTCTGGTTAGACAAAGTCAGGTCAGATCGATAATTCAATTTTAGCAAAGCCGGTAGGCTCGATTTTTTTTTTTCGCAAAGTCCACTCAGCTCGAAAATTCGAGCTTTTGTTTTGAGTCTATCAAACCGGACATTGAAAAAATAATCCAGCTGACCAGGCTTTGCAAAAAACGAATTTTCAAGCTGATCGGATTTTTTCTAATTGAACATTTCAAAAAAATAAGGAAAAAAATAGAACTGACCGGACTCTATACAAAAAAAACAGAGAAGATTTTACAAAAAACTGAAACCAAAAAAAAAACAACCTGACGTCTCAAAAAAAAAAAATGATTAATAATAATAAGAGATATAACAAGATTTTTCTTCACTCACTCGCTTCATCTAAAAAGTCACCACTGGTGCACATTGCAGACATTCAATGGGTTAAATTTAATATTTCCGTCACCATTAAGGGGAAAAGTGGAGAGCAATCTCAAATATTGTTTTTTTTTCCAATATGCAGAAAATTTTTTATGGTCATGGTATAGTGCGAGGGGAGGTGGGAAGTAAATTTAATACTACTGAATTATATAAATGACTTTCAATAAATGACCTCGTACTTTATTTCTTTCTATTCTTCCGTACTTAAGAGGAAAAAAAAGAATTATGCGATTACATTACCTGTCACGAATATAAAAAAAAAGGTTCATACAAACTTGACAATTTGTTGCCATATAGAATCCGATTCTGCATTAAGAAAAAATAGGGGTAAGTTTATATGTTTAAAATTTATATTTTTAAGCTGCTTCCGCCCGATCCAATGGGTGGTGATTGGGGGTTGATATTATTACGACTTTTTTTTCTTTTTTTGAATTCAAAATGCATTTCTCGAGATATACAAGGTGATTCAGTTGTAAAGTATGTACCTACCATAAATTGAAGGGCTTGTAGATAAAGCAAAAATACGAAGAAAGTTCAAATAATTTTTTTTCCAAAATGTTTTTTAACAGAGAAACAGGGTGTTTCAGTGTCAATCTGCGAAATTGTTTTTTTATTGTATCTTTCTATAGAGAGGACCAATAACTCTGCATTTTTGTATTCAAGCTTTATATTTAATAGCCCCTATTTGGAAAATTCTGGGTAAAATCTAAGCACCCGGTGGCGTAGAATCGGGGTCACATGACCTTGTTTCTCGTAAAAAATCTGAACTGTTTTTTTTTTTCATTTATTGTTTTTTCGGAATGCCAGATTAAATTGCTATTTTTAAGGTTTTTAATATTTTTTATGTTTACATTTTTCTATTATTTTTATTTAATAGTCTTTGATAAGTACCATAAAATGAAGGGCTTGCAGATAAAGCCAAAATATTAAGAGAATTTAGATTTTTTTCAACCCTAAACCGTTTCCAGACTTTTTGACACCTCTGTAAATGAATCTTGCATGCCTTGCAAATATACTCGTAGAAGCAAAATTTACCAATCTACTTACGACTTTGTTACCTACATTTTTGATCCAGTTTCGAACGATTATTAAACTTGGGAAACCATGAACGAAAATATTATTTCTTCATTTTTTATGTCTTCTTTTAAGATGAATTTCAGCAGTTTTACAAAATGGGACTTAATGACATTATACCTACTATAAGTTTTTGATTTTACCATTCACTGAACAATCTTAACACCTAGGTATAATATGTATGATTCGGAATAAAAGGTCCATACCTAATTCTAGCTCTAGGAACAGATCACCCTGTATATGAATCAACGATATAATATCTACCGATTAAAATTGAAGTCTAATTTGTTACGTTATGATGATCTACGAGTACGAGACCGCTACGCTACAAGCTTCGGATAACCCCAAGGAGTGTCCAAGAAAGTCCATTGACTCATATTGTTACCATAAAGCATGATGAATTTGTGGGCTGGATTTTACTGAAAAAAAAAACACGAAAAAAATAGAATAAATTTCATATCATCGATGAAATATTGAGGTGTATATCGCCGACAATGAGGATAGCAAATTTTAGGTGTGTCATCCCGAGGGGCAGGCCATTTTGATGTCAAATGAGATAGCTGCCGAGCAAGGTCAAGTGTTTCGCATCTCTGTATTGTTTTATTGTTTTTTTTTTCCGTTCGCAATATAAATTATTTGTTATAATAATCAGCCAGAGAAGATCTGACATCAAACATGGTCAGCATCAATGATAATTATGTTTGTTTTATTATACTGGTACTGGTAGGTACCTTAGACCATTAATGGTTAAAGTAAGGTACCTATACCTACCAATAGGTCGTTAATGATGTAGGATTTATAGCAGGTAGTTAAATATACATAAGGAAGAAGAAAGGGCTATTGCGAGGAAGAGTGTTACTAAACTGAAGTCAGAGATAGATCGAGAGATGCATAGACCGTGAGATATTTTTTAAGGAGGAAGAGGGAGGGGAAACCTGTCCCCTCATCTATCTATTTATTACAAAAAAATACTTACTAGATTGCTTCTGTCCATTTTCTTCCATTTCTGCAATTCTTCATCATCATCATAAGTTTTTTTATCGCAGCCAATTTTCGAATTTACCTCAAAAAAACTGAAAATGTCGAAATTTTCATCTTTTGTGGCGATTAATTTGTTTATTTGAAGTTTAGTTTTGGATCATAAGCGGGCTAGCTTTTCGAAATAGCGTAAATAGTTTTATCAGCTTACATTGATTTTTTCGCAAGCTGCGAATGCTGCGATAGTCAAATTTGGTCTTTCTTATGACAGCCATATTGTTTTGTATCTAATTCGGTAGTAAAAAATAAAAGAAACCAAAAGGATAATATTTTTTTCTAAACTCACAATTTTATGCTTCTTTTTCAATTCATGTGACAAAGAATTCTGTTTTTCGGAAAAAGAGTACTGAAATTTGGATTTTTTTTTTAGATTTACAAAAATCTTACTTTAGGAGTAATCTATAATTATTATTACCTATGTCTAGGGATTCAGCTTATTTACAAAAAAATCATTTCATTAAAATTTTTGGTTTTATTTGTCGACAATCGAATTTTACGGTTATTGTGACTTTTATTTCACAACTTTCACTTTTTTTTAATTTCAATTTATTATGATTTTTTAAATTTTTACAAACATGAAACATCAAACATCAAACATCAAACAATATAAATATTAAAAAAAATTACAAATCAAAAATTTCAGAAAACTCCCTCCTAGGTGGAAGTGTTCCCAACATTGAAGCTGCATTGCTTCTTTGTAGAGCAATGCTCATGCGCTGGAAAAGAAAATACGTCGCACAGGATTCCTCCGTAGCATTCGTAATTTTCTGACCAACCGATGTCAGAAATCTCAAGACTTCATCACCCCAAACTCCTGAAGTTTCTTGTCCAACAGGAACAAAAATGAAACGATCTTCAAGGTTTCGGTATTTGTTGCTTTTTTTTGATTCTGCAGTATTTGCCGCAGACCCAGGATTGCATGGAGGAAGTGGAATGAAAGTAAGATGCTGCATAGGTGTCTGCACAGGTATAATCCCACAGCAAGCATTTGCCTCTTTATATTAATTTTGGTACAATTTATTAGTGATTGAAAAATCATAAATTCTTTGTCGACGAAGTAACTCTTACTTCTTAATACGGTAACTATAAGTATGTATTGTATACCAGGTGATTTTTTTAAAAAACTTGCCACCCCCCAAATATATAGAAGTGTGATCTGAAGATGAAAATGCTGAAACAGGTTGATTTTAGAATCGAGGGGGAAAACAAAAAAAAAAAAAATTAGCCACCCCCGATCTGCGGTATCGCAGGGGTGGCATCTTCGATATTCATTTCATTATTTGAGAGCTCTTTTTCTTTGGATGGGCAAGTTAATCCACATACCTACTTATTGTTATTGGAATGATAATGAATTCTCATCGATTTTTGGAACGACATACCCAATGGCCACAAAAACTTGATCTTCGGGCAAGAAGTCTTGGCATTTCTAATAATTATCGGACCAATATTCATTGATGGCAACTTACACGGCCGACAGTACTTGGATTTGCTTGAATATTTGATCAACCATCAAATCACAGATGCTTTGGAGAATCATATCTAGGATTCTAGGATAGAGAGGATTTAGTACATTTCCAACAGGACGGTGCCCCTCCGCATTATGTTTCACCAGTTCAGCAGATCCTTTGTAACAATTTTCCTGATAGATTGATTGGCAGAGGAGGTGCCATTGAATGACCAACAAGATCTCCTGACCTTACACATCCTGACTTCTTTCCCTAGGGATACATACATCAAAAGGGTAGTTTACGCGACGTCTGTAGAAGATCTTCAAGAACCACGTCGAAGAATCACAGAAGCTTGTCATAGGATTCCACAACAGATGTTTAAAAACCTTCTTGCGCATCAATCGCAGAAATAGTGTATTTTTATGCGATTCAATTATGAATATTTTCACCGCTTTTTAAATTATTGGCTTTCTGAAATTTTCCATAGTCATGTCATGTTAGCGTAGTGCTTTAATGTGAAAAATTTTCTGTGATAATTTCATTTCATTTCGTTTCAACACGTGTAGAATAGATTTTTAAATTTAAAAATCAAAAAAATTTGCAAAATTTCACAATTTTGTCCCTTTTCCTATGCCCGCCACTGGCTAACTTTACTTGAAAAATACTATTTTTTACACTACCTTTAATAAATTCGGAAAAAAACTGAAAGGAGAGTTTTGAAAACCGAAAGTTTGAAATTTTAGAGGAATAAACATCATTTAAAAAAATATTCGAATATATCTCCGCCATTTTTATATTTGCTTCTTGAAATTTTTGAAGGTTAAATGCTATTAGTATAGTTGTCTACTATCAAAATTTCCGTTCTATTCCTTCAAAAATAAGCTCATGAATGTTTATAGAAATGTAGACATTTTTACCCTTTTCCTACCCACGCCTCTGGCTTATTAATAGAAATGATGCAAATTGTATTGCATTAGCTCAAATTTCAAATAAGTTTATTCCAATCTTGTTAATTTTGTTTAAAAGTTTTTGATCTTGCCTATTTAGGGGTTCAAAATCTAGCCATTTTCCAAAAATTGAAAAGGCCGCCATTTTGGAATGTCTTTACCTATTTTACTCAAATACAGTACCAGACGACTACTTGAGGGTATCTTACTACCAAAAAAATTTCAGCGCTCTAGATTGAAAACTTCGACCAGAAACCGTGCCTCACGGACGGTTTTTTTTCTGAAATTCGGAGGGACATCCTGTAGAAGTAACACAACTCTAGGAAAATGTTTTTTACGAAAATCAAACGTCAGCTCTAAGGTTTATAAGAGTAAAAAATTTCGTTCATTAATCTTGAAAGATGAAGCTACAGGAGCGTTTTTAAAAATTTAGAGAAATTAATTTAAAAAAAACATCATGTAAAAAAAAATCGAATATCTCCGCCATTTTTCTTGTTTATTTTTTGAAATTCTCAAGGGTTGAAGTCTATTAGTATAGTTGTCTACTGTAAAAATTTCAGTTTAATTACTTCAAAAATGTGCTCATAAATTGTTGAAGAAATTTAGCCATTTTTACCCTTTTCCTACCCACGCCACTGGCTTATTAATAGAAAAAATGCAAATTTTGTTGCATGAAATTAAATTTCAAGTCATTTACTTCCAATATTGTGAATTTGATATAAAACTCTTTTTCTATCTAGCTTATACAGGGGTTCAAAAAATAGTCCTTTTTCCAAAAATTAAAATGGACGCCATTTTGAAACGGCTCGATCGATTTTGCTCAAGTGCAATACCAGACCACTCCTTGTGGATATCTTACTTCCACAAAAATTTCAGTCTCCTAGATTGAAAACTGCGACCTGAAATGAGGTGACAAAAACCGGATGTCTGGAACTTTGAAGGGACACCCTGTAGAAGTGATGGGACTTTTGGAAATTTTTTCAACGAAAATCCAACGTCATTCCAAAAATTTGCAAGAATCCAAAATTTCGTTCACTAATCTTGAAAGATAAAGCCACAGGAGCGTTTTTAAAATCGAAATTTCGCGATTTTGGAGAAATATATATATAAATATATATATATATATCGTGGGCAGGTGAATTTTGGAAAACCACTTTTAGTGTATTTTTTAACAAAAAAATACACTATTGAGGACGACATCACTTTCCAAAAATCACCCAAACTCATCAAATGTCCACCGATCGTGACCCCCAGATCACGAAAAAGTAGTTTTCCAAAATTCACCTGCCCACGATATATATATATATATTTATATATTTATATATATATTTATATATTTATATATTTATATATTTCTCCAAAATCGCGAAATTTCGATTTTAAAAACGCTCCTGTGGCTTTATCTTTTAAGATTAGTGAACGAAATTTTGGGTCCTTGTAAAGCTTGGGAATGACGTTGGATTTTCGTTGAAAAACTTTCCAAAAGTCCCATCACTTCTACAGGGTGTCCCTTCAAAATTCCAGGTATCCGGTTTTTGTCACCTCATTTCAGGTCGCAGTTTTCAATCTAGGAGACTGAAATTTTTGTGGAAGTAAGATATCCACAAGGAGTGGTCTGGTATTGCACTTGAGCAAAATCGATCGAGCCGTTTCAAAATGGCGGCCATTTTAATTTTTGGAAAAAGGACTATTTTTTGAACCCCTGTATAAGCTAGATAAAAAAAGAGTTTTATATCAAATTCACAATATTGGAAGTAAATGACTTGAAATTTAATTTCATGCAATAAAATTTGCATTTTTTCTATTAATAAGCCAGTGGCGTGGGTAGGAAAAGGGTAAAAATGGCTAAATTTCTCCAACAATTTATGAGCACATTTTTGAAGTAATTAAACTGAAATTTTTACAGTAGACAACTATACTAATAGACTTAAACCCTTGAGAATTTCAAAAAGTAAATAAGAAAAATGGCGGAGATATTCGATTTTTTTTTACATGATGTTTTTTATAAATTAATTTCTCTAAATTTTTAAAAACGCTCCTGTAGCTTCATCTTTCAAGATTAATGAACGAAATTTTTTACTCTTATCAACCTTAGGGCTGACGTTTGATTTTCGTAAAAAACATTTTCCTAGAGTTGTGTTACTTCTACAGGATGTCCCTCCGAATTTCAGAAAAAAAACCGTCCGTGAGGCACGGTTTCTGGTCGAAGTTTTCAATCTAGAGCGCTGAAATTTTTTTGGTAGTAAGATACCCTCAAGTAGTCGTCTGGTACTGTATTTGAGTAAAATAGGTAAAGACATTCCAAAATGGCGGCCTTTTCAATTTTTGGAAAATGGCTAGATTTTGAACCCCTAAATAGGCAAGATCAAAAACTTTTAAACAAAATTAACAAGATTGGAATAAACTTATTTGAAATTTGAGCTAATGCAGTACAATTTGCATCATTTCTATTAATAAGCCAGAGGCGTGGGTAGGAAAAGGGTAAAAATGTCTACATTTCTATAAACATTCATGAGCTTATTTTTGAAGGAATAGAACGGAAATTTTGATAGTAGACAACTATACTAATAGCATATTTAACCTTCAAAAATTTCAAGAAGCAAATATAAAAATGGCGGAGATATATTCGAATATTTTTAAATGATGTTTATTCCTCTAAAATTTCAAACTTTCGGTTTTAAAAACTCTCCTTTCAGTTTTTTCCGAATTTATTAAAGGTAGTGTAAAAAATAGTATTTTTCAAGTAAAGTTAGCCAGTGGCGGGCATAGGAAAAGGGACAAAATTGTAAAATTTTGCCAATTTTTTTGATTTTTAAATTTAAAAATCCATTCTAAGGCACGTGTTGAAACGAAATGAAATGAAATTATCACAGAAAATTTTTCACATTAAAGCACTACGCTAACATGACATGACTATGGAAAATTTCAAAAAGCCAATAATTTAAAAAGCGGTGAAAATATTCATAATTGAATCGCATAAAAATACACTATTTCTGCGATTGATGCGCAAGAAGGTTTTTCGTGATCTGGGGGTCATGATCGGTGGACATTTGATGAGTTTGGGTGATTTTCGAAAAGTGATGTCGTCCTCAATAGTGTATTTTTTTGTTAAAAAAATACACTAAAATGTGTGAAGAGAGTTTGAAGATCGTTTGTATTAATTGCATCATGCAGAATAACGGAAGGCATTTCGAACATCTCTTGAGGTGTTAATTAAGGAATAAAAAACAGAAAAACATACTTGTTTAGAGAATTAAAAGACCTTCAAAATGAGGTGAAAAATCGAAGGGTTGCCACCCCTGCTGCGACGTAAAAAAGAGGTGGGTCCTTGAGCGGAACTTGAAGCACAGTCTTCTTCTTCATAAAATACAAATTAAAAAAACCTTCTTGCGCATCAATCGCAGAAACAGTGTATTTTTATGCGATTCAACTATGAAAATTTTTGCCGCCTTTTAAATTGGCTTTCTGAATTTTTCAATAGTCAGGTCGAATTTGCGTAGAGGTTTACTGATTTTTACACATAATAAACAAAAAAAAAATTGGCAAAATTTAACAATTTCGTCTCTTGTCCTATATACCCGCCACTGACTAACTTTAAAAAGTTACAGGCGAGTTCTGAAAACCGAACATTTGAAATTTTAGAGAAATAAACATCATGTAAAAAAATTCGAATAACTCCGCCATTTCTCTGATTTCCTTCTTTAAATTTTGGAGAGTTACAAGCTATTAGTGTAATTGTCTACTCCGAAAATTTCAGGTAAATTACCTCAAAAATGTGCTCATAATCAATTAAAGAAATTTAGCCATTTTTACCATTTTCTTACCCACGCCACTAGCTTACTAATGAAAATAATAAAAACTTTATTGCATTAATTCAAATTTCAAATCATTTTAGTCCAATCTTGTTAAAATACAGGTTTGTAGGAGTTTTTATTTTCTGCAATTGGGGTTGGCAGGAGCAGTCATATCTGCATGGGTGGTCCCGCCCGAGCCGAGCGCGATGAAAACTGGTCTGGTGCTGGTGCTGGTTTTAAATCAAGCAGTCCCGGGTCTGAATATTACATTCAATCGTTAAGTTATTAAACAAGCCTTTAATTGTCATCCTCATTATTTTGTTGTGAAAAGTTTTCTTTCTATATTGCTTATACAGGGACTAAAAAATAGCCCTTTTCCCTAAAATTCAAAAAGCCGCCATTTTGAAACGGCTCGATCGATTTTGCTCAAAAAATGCAATACTAGACCACTACTTGTGGATAATATCTTCCTCCCATAAAAATTTCAGCCTCCTAGATTGAAAACTGCTACCAGAAAACCGTGCCACAGGACCGGATGTTTCGAAATTTTAAAGGACACCCTGTAGAAGTAACGCGACTTTTGAAAAATTTTTCAACGAAAATTTAACGTCATCCCAAAGTTTCACAAGAGTAAAAAATTTCTTCCACTAATCTTGAAAGATGAAGCTACTAGAGCGTTTTTAAAATTTTAGAGAAATTTACATCATGTAAAATAAATTTAAATATCTCCGCCATTTTTTTTATTTGATCCTTGAAATTTTTGAAGATTAAAGAGTATTAGTATAGTTGTCTACTGTAAAAATTTTAGTTCAATTCCTTCAAAAATGTGCTCAAAAACTGTTATAGAAATTAAGCCATTTTCACTCTTTTCCTACCCACGCCACTGGCTTAATAATGGAAAAAATTGAAATTTTTTTACATTAACTCAAATTTCAATTAATTTTCTTTCAATCCTGTTAACTTGATGTGAAAGTTTTTTTGCCATCTTGCTCATACAGGGATTCAAAAAATAGTAAATTTTCCGAAAATTCAAATGGTCACCATTTTGAAACGGCTCGGCCGATTTTGCTCAAGTGCAATACCAGACCACTCCTTGTGGACATCTTACTCTCACAAAAATTTCAGCCCCCTAGATTGAAAACTGCGGCCAGAAACCGTGCCTCAAAGTCCGGATTTGGGGAACTTTGAAAGGACACCCTGTAGAAGTAACGTGACTTTTGGAATTTTTTTCAACGAAAATCTAAAGTCATTCCCAAGCTTTACAAGAATCCAAAATTTCGTTCACTAATTTTGAAAGATAAAGCTACAGGATCGTTTTTAAAATCGAAAAATCGTGATTTTGTTATGGTTCGCAGGGTCTGTGCTTTCTCTACTCTTTTTGAAAATTTATTTTTCTCTTTGATTCCCTCTTACCATAAACAATTTATTTATTTTGGGGGCCTTTCTTTTTTAAAAACTAATAAAAGTTTACTCTGTATGAGACCTCTATAACTCAGAGTGAGTTCAAGTATTTTTTTTTTTAATTAATTTTTTTCTAAATTTTCATAACCTATAAACTCCTATTGAAAGTCAATTTAAATTTGTTTGGGTTTTATTACAATAAAAATTTTCCAAACAATAACACTTACAACAACTAACTTAAAAATAACTTAAAATTACTCACAGTTTGTTCCCTTAATGAATCTTCTTCGTCACCGACTTTCTGTCATTAATTTTTGACAGAAGTCCCTCGTAGGTTAACGAAAGGAATAACCCACGGAATCTGCTGTTGAACAAAGCTTGAAGTCAACTCTAGTAGCCTTGCTGTTAGTGTGTCAGCAATTTCAATGTAGATCTCTGCACAGATATATCCAGTTCGCTGCTACGTTTTTCTATCTTCAATGTCAAAATCGCAGAATCCAAATCGCTGCACGGCTGTACCCAAATCAAACTGCAATTGTCAGCTACCTCCTAGCCAAATCTCTGCACGGCTGTATCCAAATCAAATTGCAGTTGTCAGCTACCAGCTAACCAAATCTCTCCTTCTAACCTATATGTTTCTTCTTGCAGTCAGCTACGGCCTCTGTTCTTTTCCAAATTCTTGATGTTCGAAAATTTTCACGATGTTCACGATGTTCACGATGTTTACGATGTTTGGTTATGATTTCGTGCTCTACACTGATTAACTTGTGTTTTAGGAATCTCCACGGATAATCGTTGTTTTTCTATTTATAGTTTTTCTTGTAACTATGTAAATTCGATTGTTATCTGCTTGACAACATATTATTTCTCACTATGACAGCGGATAATTTTTGTATTTTCCTTCCAATCAACATCTATGAAATTCATTTCTCTTCTGGAGTACAACACACAAAATCCTCTTTGGACATGTTATGTTTTCCCCATTCTAACAGCCAATTTCCCTGCTACTAGAGTTGCTGTTCTTTTCTTCAAAATTGTGACTTTTTATAATTTTATGCTTGACATTTCCCCATACACTCTAGCTAACTTATTCTAATTATTCTAATTATTTTACAAAAATTATTCTATGACATTTCACCTTATTATTACAATATTTACTATTCTACTCTCCCAAACAAATCTAAATATTCTGTTCCAATAGAAACTTTTTCTAAAGCTAAAGACTATTCTTCATGAAAGAAAAAAAAAACTATTTCTACGTAAATAAGCGTAATGAGCTTTTTATAACAATATATATATATATATATATCGTGGGCAGGTGAATTTTGAAAAACCACTTTTTCGTGATCTGGGGGTCATGATCGGTGGACATTTGATGAGTTTGGGTGATTTTCGAAAAGTGATGTCGTCCTCAATAGTGTATTTTTTTGTTAAAAAATACACTAAAATGCACTAAAAAATTATATCATTTCGCACTCTCAATTATTAAAAAAATGCTTGTTACTTAAAAAGAGAAAAAATACGCGTTTCACTGTTTTTCAAGAAACCAACAGGTTTCGAGAGAAAAAATTGAGGGCTTATTTCTATCGCTTGAAAAATACCTACTTTTTTCGGACGTAGGTATCCTAAAATGAATCTTATAATAGCAAATCAGCATTCTGTGTCAAGCTGTTAAGGTTGGAGCTTGATAGGTGTGGGTCAGTCTCCTAACTATTTTATATATTAGTACATAATAGATTTGTGAGCCATAAAATAAAACAAATGAATTAGGCTTGTGAATTTTTGTCCATTACAAAGACCATTAATCTTAGCGTAGAATTTAAATTGAATTTAGAATAATTTATATCAAACGGTTGGTATTAGAGATAAGGTACATTAGGTACGTTATCTTGTACATACCTACTTCGTGTTTTCTTCTCCACTTCATATTTTTATATATTATTATATTTGACCTAATTATGCGTGAATATACATTTTTATAGCATATAATTCTGAAATAGCTATTTGTGATAAAAGTTGCAAAATTGGAGTGTTTTAAGCACGGACGAAGATTGTCAAAAAAGGCCGAAGTCCGAGTTTGACAATCGTCAAGCGCTCATACACTCTTTTTGCAATGTTGTAACGAATAAGCGGCGTTAAAATCTATCGACGCGCATTTTAACGTCAAAATAAAAATTACTTTATCGAACAAAAATTGTTAACAACCTTCTCTAAACGAGAGCGCGTTTGAATTCGCGGATATTTTATGTCGGTGACGGTTTACGACGGCGATATCACCTAGCGGGCATCGTACATACCGAAAGTGGTATTACTAGAAAGAGAGGAAGACAGACGCGCGTGAAGTAGCCAATGTGAAGAAAGTACAGATGACATAAAGGGGTGGCGGAACATAGCGCGCAATCAGGGACCGACGAGCGGAGAACCAGGAAGAGAAACCTCACCTGTACCTTACCTCAATTTAATTATCTACTATCTTTTGTCTTTTATCTACAAATTTATAAACTAAACCGTTTTTACATTATTGTCTTAACAACAGTTACGCCCGCGACGGCAAGTACCGAGTTATTATCTTCGTTTCGCGAATTACGTCTTTAACAAGATTCTCGCATATTAGCGGCCATATTGCCATTGTTGCATCGCGATATTTAAATCGATAAAAACGCGAATAAACAAAGTATTTCTGGAAATTAATCACTTCTGATGAAATCCATCCAACCGGCTACGATTAAATAAAGTAACGGGAAGTGAGAGACCCGATTTCCATAAATTTTACTAATACACGTGTTTCAGTGACGTCATCATATCACTAGAGAGAAATTTATAATTAGGGCATTATCTAGGTCTTTACATCGTGGAAGAGAAACAACTAAGTTGCCGTCACAATCACCTGTAAGCATTTTCCTTTTGGCAAATGGTAAAATTTGTGTGCACTGCTACAACTTCACCTGTAAGTAAGAGCTATTTTTCATTCTTAACAGTCTCTGGGAAGAATGAAGTTTCCATCGGATAAGACAGTTCGAGCACATTAGTACCAATCTATCGCCAGTTTCCTTTGCAAGTTGCAAATAATCAAAATAATACAATCATTGACAGTGAAAAGTGATCTTATGAAACATTGCTTTTGTAAATGATTAGTTCAATTATTTCAAAATAGGTTCTAAAATAAATGTTCAGTAAAGGCACATAGTCGACTCTGCTGAAGCTCTTTGTGCTGATAAGTTCAGCGACAAAGAAATGATAATAATTATTTCTATGAACTTGAATTATTGTATCCAGAAACGTGTCACATATCGCTCGATCTCAACAATGCGTTCAGAGTGTTCAGACTATTTCCAACATATTGCAACAACACTCAACCGTTTTGCGCTGCTATTCAACAGTTGACGTCAGGTTAACGTACTTATTGTTAAATCGCCAAGAAACAACCAATCTATGAATAATTGTAAATCGTCAAGAAATATAAATTTGTGATTAAGGAACTGAGTGCCCTAAAGAATGTCATTTTAAAACTGAGATGACAAGCAAAATAGCCAAACGATTTAGCAAAAAATTGGCACGCTTTCTGATGCTATAGAGGTATATATATATATATATATATATGCTATATATATATATATCTTCAATGATTTTTTGTAAATAGATATTTGTGATACAATAAGTTGCAAAATAGGAATAGTAAATTTGTGTGTACTGCTACAACTTTACCTGTAAGTAGGGTTTTTAATTCTTAACAATCTCTGGGAAGAATGAAGTTTCCATCTTCAGTTTCCTATGCAAGTTTCAAATGATCAAAATAAGACAATCAATGAGAGTGAAGGGTGATCTCAAACGTCAATGGGAATCCTGACAAGGAAAAAAAACTTAAGAAATGATTCAAAGAGATGCAAATTTTATCACATCCATCTTGAAATTTCTTATTTTTACATTTCTACATCATTATCCATATATCATATCAGTCGTATCAGCTATAAGGACCCGTTGACAGGACATTAAAAAAGTGATTAAAATAATACCGCGCAGTTGTCCCACTTTTACCTATTTAAATTAGAGCAGTTTAGTAGTCCAAGTCAATTAATATATTTGAATGATTTATAAATAATGTGTCTCACCAATTTCGATCTAGATAACACGCTTCTTAATTCTCTCATAATGTAAAAGTTCAACATTACAAGTCGGGCGTACCGGCTGGAAAACTAGACAAAGAGTATCTTTATAGATATAATAAGAAAGATATTACGATTATTAAGTCATCGGTTACGTGACGAAACAATCTTATTGGATTCCAAACTGGATATTTAAAAGTAACATACGAAACGCGATTACTCTCCGATTCAAAATCGAAAAGTGGACCTGACAGCTGCAGCCAGACACGTAGTGAAAGTAAGAAATTAAAACTGGTGCGAGAAGAAATTGAGAGGAATTTCATGATTTTGTCCTCCATCAATAATTCAGTATCAGTAATCCTCTTGTGTGACGCTGCGGAAGAATGCATTTATTATTGTTAATCTGCACTCTTATTTTGGAACCTTTCGACTTTCTTTTGATGATTCGAGATACCTACCTACATCGCATCCCATGTAAAGATTGCGTAATGTATTTTTACAGAATTGTCATTTACCTCTATACGTATACCCACCAACTTAATATTTATTAATGAAATAATGTAAATAGTTGAAGGCGACAAGAACGGAAAAATTAAACTTTTTATGATTATGTCACGTTCTTTTCCACTTACTGCAGCAAATCATGTGGGAACTTCAATTTAACGCGAATAACTGTGGTGGATATATAGAACGATTACCATTTTTTAGATAGGAAAACCACACAGACCATTAACAATAGACGCATCCAAAAATGAGGAAATCCCAAGCTGGGCAACTTATACATACATCCTAAATAAATGACATGATTTAGATGACATTTATAAGCCAAAAAAAAAGCCTCAATCTTCTTCTGAAAATAGACTGACACACATAAATAATGCACTACTATCTGATAACCTGATACTCCTCAAGCAGAATACTTCTGCAAGAAATTCATCTCATTTATTATATTATTATAAATTCAATTTTGTATTGAAAAAAAAGGTAAAATTTTGAGTCTGTTTCTTATAATCAAATTAAATCTCTTTGTTATTTTCAAAATTAGACCTTTTTAAATAAAAAGCATTAAAAAGCTGATTCAAAAACTTGTTCTTCACAAAAATAGTAACGGTATACTGCCGGTACCTTCACTCGCGGAATAGATCCCAGATCCCAACTCCACATTTTTCTACTCGAGCTTACAATTTTTTTTTTTTTTGAATTGAACATTTTGTGAAAATATTGCTTTTTTAGATCTTTTGCTTATAAAGGAAAAACGGATGGGGCAATGTAAATGGTCCCAATGAACGAATTAAAAGACAAAGAAAACCAGAGCCAAAAAAACCCGATTGTTTCATTTTTAAGAGAGAAAACCAAAATAATCCGAAAAAATACCGAAAAAATAGTTTTTCAAAAAATTCGTAACGTCGCCATTTTTTGAGTTGTAGTACAGGCTCTTTGCGGGATATTCGACATTGATAGGTAATTCCTGTGTGCAAAACCCAGACGCTATCGGATGATTATTTTTCACGTAATTGCAATCAGAGGTGGTTCATACCATATTTTGCAGCGAAGCTGGGTGCTCTGGAGGTCGTCCCATTCGAATTTATCAAACCGATTTGGAAAGTAGAAGACCATCTTAGTTTTCCATATAAATGCTGAAAATGGGTAAAAATTGCGCGTAAAAATGAGCGAAATCGCAGAATGGTCGTGAAGTGGGGGAAGAACAGCAGATGTGGAGTACAACAGCGTTTGTTTTATGCCTTCCCCTCAACTGCTGTTTACCCCCACTTTCGCGCACTAGGTCTTTTTCGCTCATATTTTTCATCATTTTGTAACGTACATTTCGTACGTACCGGCTAGATGTCGGTAACACAGAGACGACGGCGGGCGCGCGCAGTTAGTGAGTGATAGTGGTTGTTAGTGTATCGACCAACTCGAGTTCTCGTCGACTTCGACTGTCAAGGAAATCAGGTGCGTTCATCTCATACCGACACTTTCACCTTCTTTTCACTTCTGAATTCGCTAGAGGAAGGGACATTCTCGCAAACACCTTAAGTTCCTGAAATGGCGTCGTGAATTTTCACGTTAATTATTATAAGAATCAACTACGTTTTTGGCTTGTTTTTTCCCTGGAGGCACATTTTTACCTGGAGGCAACTTTTTTCCCTGGAGGCACATTTTTCCTTGGAGGCCACTTTTTTTTCTGGAGGCAACTTTCTCCCCGGAAGCAGTTTACCGAGAAAGAACTCCACGTACCAATAAGGCAGATTTTCTTGGATACCAAATCACCCCTCAAACCAAGCAAGTTCCTGGAGCCAAGCCATCCGAAGATAAGTGCCTTGTAACCTATTTAGCACCCGATCTATTCATTCGACTAGCACCGCACGCTCTTGTTTTTTCTTATCTGTTAACCGTGCTCAAGAGTGTAGTATTCATAATTGTGATATTTTATATTTTAATAAAGAGAACCTGTTATTCTGCTGACCCGCTTGTTATTGTTGACCCTCTTAGACTAGCGACTCAACCTGCGACCCTTGTTTTTCTTGTCTCATGCTCTCAGCGACTATTTTTTCCCTCTAAGGGTTAAATAGTCCGTTTCAATTTAAATGGTACTTTTGATAGGTACTTCCTCATCAATATCGATTATCCCGCAAAGAGCATTTAATATAACTCAAAAAATTACGACGTTACAAATTAAAAAAAGCGCTATTTTTTGCTCTTCCTCAATAATGAACAAGTTGATTTGGTTCTCATTTTCTTCGTATTTTAATTCTTTATAATTCGTCTATTAGGACCATTTACATTGCCCCACCAGTTTTTCTTTTATAAGCAAAAATGCAAAAAAAAAGAATGTGAGTTGTTGCACTAAATGGTCAATAAAAAAAAAAGTAGGTATAGGATTTTTGAGTGGAGAGAGATGAAAGTACATTGAACACTGTAAACGAAAAAGAGAAGGTGATCCTATCCCATTTGAATTACTTGCCATCGATGTTGTCTAGCCTGTTAATTTTTAATTAATTTGTCAAGCCACAAGTTGCAAATTTTTGTCCCTTCGCTGATTTCCGGATCAATATGACAACATACCGATTCTCCATCCTTTCTTAATGCGCATCGCCTCGATATAGATTTTCCTGTGTATTTTCGGTATAGCTAGACACGAAAAAAATAAGAGTGCGAGAAATAAAGGAAACGACAGAGAATACAATCATGTTCTTACTCTATTGTTATATGTGTCAGTGGAAGTCACACTATATTGACATACAGCGGCATAATTAGTTTTATTAAAAATAACAGTCTTATTAGGTAGAATCTTGTCCGTTTCTGCAGCTTCCAATTAGATAAAAATATCGACATACAGTCCACCAAATACAAGATCTCGAGCACGTACTAGTAGAAGAACTAGAAGAGAAGAAGAAGCTGATTTCTGTGCAACTCCATCAAGGACAGATTTTTTTGCTAATAATAATAACATGGATCGGTCTAGAAAGTGTCCTGCAATTTGCATATTCGGAGCACTTGCGATGTGTGCTTTTGCGTTTCTTTATACCACTCTTCAAATCTTCGAAAGTACCAGAAAAGATGTATCAGATTTAAAACATGATATTATGGTCGATGTAAAAAAGATCTTGGTGGCAATTAAAAGTGAAATAAAATCGATATCACTAAAACTTGACAGTTTAGAAGAAGAAATAACTGAAGATTCACGGTCGAAAAACGAAGAAAAAAATTTTGAGAGAGCCGATTTCGCCTTGTCGACATCAGGGGGAGCAGTTGTTAGGTTAATCGATACGGAAAATTTGGATGAAACGACCGATAAGAGAGGTGTGAAATTTTACAACGAAAATCATGGACCAATGGAACTGATATCACCTGGCAACTTCCCTGGGCAATGCTGGGCTTTCAAAGGTTCTAAAGGAATGGTCGAAATTAAACTAATAGGTAAAGTTCACATAGATGCGTTCAGTCTTGAACATATCCTTCCGAATATCTCACCGAGCGGTAATATAAATTCTGCCCCCAAAGATTTTGCAGTGATTGGCTTGGAGTCCTGTAATTCTACCAGTGGAGATTTGTTGGGACAGTTTACATATAAAGTTCCTGGACCGTCTTTACAAACTTTTGATCTGAAACAGCCCACAACCAAGGCTTATGAATACGTCATATTTTCGGTTTTATCAAATTATGGCAACCCTCAATTTACATGCGCTTATAGATTTCAAGCGCACGGCAAATACTTAGCATAATAAAGATACAATTCTAGAAATGAAGTCATTATAATTTCAATTAATTGTTAATTAAGTATTCCGAATAGTTTTCACCATCAAGTGTAAGGAAGAAATTTTAATTGTATTTCAAAGAAAATCTTTAGCTGGTTACTTATTACGCGGTACTTTGGCAAGTACTTGTGAATACTCGGCAAGTGCCGAGCAGTGTGTATTAAGGCGGCGTGCAACTCAGCAAAACTCGACTTTACTTGCCACGCCATTACTTTTGTACATCCCGTTCGTTAACAGTGAACTGTACCAAGTTAAATGTCAAAGGTCGTTACTTGTAAAGTGTTTTCAAGACCGCACCACACTGCACCCGCTCTGCTGCATGCGCGGAAGTAACGTGTACGGTCTGACTTTTACTGGCACAAGTACTCACAAGTACTCGCCAAATAACTCGGTAATCAAGCGTTTTATTTGTAATTTGACACAGTGAATAGCGTGTCAAAAAATCATTTCTTACAGATTTCAAAATGTTTTATGCGTCCTAACAAACGGATGCCATCACCATCACCTCTCCTGGTATTGAGCAGTTTCTTCATTCTTTGGAACACTTTCCCAAGGACAGTCTACTCTGTCTTCGCTGTTTCTTATGGTTATGGTGAATTCGAGTCTCTCTTCCACTATTACAGATCTTCCGACAAAATTAAGAAGTTCTCTGCTTCAAAAAGACTTCAAGGAATGAGTTGAAGTTAGTGAACGAATTGAACTTTGTTCTGCACAAAGAAAACGCTTTGAACACAGTTAGTTAGTTTAGTTATATAATGAGTGGGTCGATTAGTGACACCTCCACTGCGACCAAGCGGTCTATTGTGGCTCATACCTAAGTACTTTACATCCACTCTAGCAGGCCACTGCTTTTTAAAAAGCTAATGACCTTAGATGGTGTGAATGTATCCAGGTCTCTCGGAGAGAGAAGTACTTTTCCGAACGTTGAGTGCCTGGTTCTTCCCAAGGCGGGGCAGTTGCATAGAACATGCTCTGCTGTTTCTACATCCTCCAAACACAGGCGACATTCTGCGTTATCGGCTAGATTCATCCTGTGTAAGTGGTGGTTCACTTTGCAGTGTCCTGTGTATAGGCCTATTAGGGCCCTTAGGTCAGTCCTTTTGAGTTCCAGTAGCTTTTTAGCTCTGTTTCTCGAGGGTCCCTCAATGAAGGTCTTAGAGTGAGTTAATCCTGGTAGAGTTTGCCAGTACCGAAGTACCTTGTTTTCCGCCCAGGTGTCTATTGTTGTTTTGGCAGTATTTGAGGATATGCCAAGAGCAGGTTCCGGTCCTGTAAATTTGGGCTTTGAACACAACACAAACTCTTTTTGGAGTTCTTTTAAATACAGTTCGTTATGTAAATATTGTAACAAAATACTGGCGAAGTATTCTGGATTCATGTTTTGTTTGCATTACCTCATAATTAACATCACCTGGTTCACGGAAATTCTGACTGCCATGACATGAATTTCATATTCTAATCCAGAATATTTCCGCACAAGTTCGAAAGAGTGCATCTACAACACCAATGAAGCTCCTAGAACTTTTCGAGAACCATGTCCGGCGTGTATATAAAAGTGCCATGGCAGTATCTACAGTTAGTTTAGATTGGGAGTTAGTCTACATTGGAAGTTAGTTAAGGTTGGAGCACCACAGGGTTAAGAAAACATAGTGAAGGATAAGAAGGTTGTTTAATGATTGTGATAGTATAAGTGGATATTGGAAATAGTCTGTAGAAGTGAAGTGAAATTAGAGCATATTTAGCATATTTAGTAGTGAGTGTAAAGAAGAAGAACTGATTATTTGAACTTTATTGTTTATTACACCAACTATAAACAATTATTGTAAGACTTTTGAATTGAAACAATAAAGAGGAAGAACGTTTCAATATTTTTGGAAGATGCGACCAGTTCAATCTTTGTAGAGATAATAGGAAGCAGGATATACATCTCATTTTTTGATTTTTTTTGCAAACTTGTTAAATTTAGTTCTTTTTTATTTTTCTTTTAGCATTTTGGAGATGCATGTCAGCTGTTCTATTCATTCTATTCATTCTATTCGTTTTATTCATTGTAGTTTATTCATTTTGTAGTTTTTTTTTTTATTTTTGTAATTTTTGGCTTATTATATGTATAGAATCTCTACAGTGTAGTATATATGTGTGTATATTTAGTTGATAATTTATAACTTTTGTCCTGTAATTGGAATTATTCTGTTGGGCAAATAAATTGTTATTATTATTATTATTATTATTATTATTATTATTATTATTATTATCTCTTTTAACTGATAGGTAGACAACAATTCTACATAGGATCTGAGCAATTCGACTTTTCGTGCAATGTCCAATCAGACCAAATCAAGTCACCTCCAAAATTCGATTTTTCCAAAGTCCGGTTAGGTTAATTTTTGCAAGATACAGTTTAATAGGTTAAAAAAAAAGAATGTGACTGACCGGAATCCGATCTTGCAACAAGCAAAATTTCGAGCTGACCAGACCTTGTCAAACCGGATCTGCAATAAAAAATATGAGCCGAGTGGACCTTAAATGATTGGCGAGACACACAGACAGTGATGGTAATGAAGAAGCCGATCTAGTGTAGCATGGGGAGCCGCCACTACTCAAATGGAAGAGTCGTTTTACTTGTTGAAACAACATCATCAAAGACAAAATTATGAGATTCCCAAAGAGATTTTTTTTGGAAAAAAAAATGGACCTTCTCCGCAGGGAACAGAATTCCCTGGAGAAGTTTGTCTGTCTTGAACTTCTTCTGAGTGCACCCGACCAAGAGCTTCACCGAATCGAGGTTAGGGCCCACCTTTTATTTTACTACCTGAATACAACTTCTACAAACCAGAATAAAAATAATGTTAACTGGAAGGTAACTGGGAGGTTTCTCTCTCTATCTTTTCCTTTTCTCTTCCCTTCTATATCGTTGAGCCCTTTCCGGTTCTAGGAAAGCGTCTTTCCGATGAGAGAAAAGCATGTCGTTATGCAAGAGTTGGGAGTTTTATCCTACAGGTGCTTTTACGATGGCCGAAGCCGTTCACAACGTAGGGTCTCGGTTAAGCCTTCCTCCATTTCTCCAGAAAGCTTAATTGGGGCGTACACAATAAAATGATTTAAACTCCTATAAAAAAAATTGATTTTTGGAAAATTATGTTTTCTGTACCTAGTATGCATGCGCTTGGAACATTTATGACTAAATTCTTCAATAAAATTTAATTAAGCAGAGAGTATCAGTTATCTTAAAATTATCTTACACACCTACCTATCCATACTACCTATACTTATAACAATCCATGTTATCTATAATAGATCTTTACAAGTAGTCCGACCATCCTTGGAGTACTGCTCACATATTTGGAGCTCAGCTCCTAAACATACGCTGAGACTACTCGACTCTATTCAGAAAAGAGCCATCCGTTTGATTGGGGACCCAGATTTGACAAAGAATTTAGACACTCTCGAACATCGAAGAAGAGTAGCTGACCTGAGTCTGTTCTACAGATATTTTAATGGAAAGTGTTCAAAAGACGTGGCTCGCTTGATCCCACCAAGATCAAGACCGGGCAGAAATACACGCCGAGCCGCAGACGCTCATCCGTATCAGGTTCAGCTCGTTACACCTCGTACCACCCTATTTCAGACTTCTTTTATGTATAGAACCGCATCACTTTGGAATAGCATTCCAAAGGGCGTGTTTCCCGAAGTATACAACCTACAGAGATTCAAGGCCAACGTGAATCGATATCTCCGCTCATGCACCGCTCCCAGAGCGTCATAGGGATTTCCCTGCAGTGCATGTGCATTTTCAATAAAAAAAAAAAAAAAAAAAAAAGGTATACATCGACATAACTTACAGGGTGTATCTTTAATATTGAGAAAAAATTTAAATGCGCATTCTTTGTTGAAAAATAAACAAAAACTTTCCCATTAACCTGTGGCCGCAAATGCACCGTTTTCGGGATACAGGGTGTCAAAAAATACTATTTTTACAGTTTTTTGAAAATATCTCTGGATTTTGTAAAGATCTTATTAATGATTTTGGCTATTTTTTTGCGAAGATTTTAGGGTTGCGTGAGGTTTTTTGCCCCTAATATTTACGACACTGGGCAAATTGACATTTTAAAAGCACAATTTTAACTGTCAATATTTTCCACACAAAAAAGGTTCTCTTGGTCATAATTGCTAACGTGAGCCGTTTAACGTGAGCCTACGATAAAAAAATAACTCGCTTTGGATGTTTCAAAACAAAAGTGTCGTAAAATGAAGGGTAAAAACTTCTCTCTTTGCTGAAATCTCCGCAAATGGCACAAAAAAAAACTAAACTGATATTAAAAAGGTATAGGTAACTAATATCAATGATAAAACATGATTGTATAAAAGCTGAGTTCTGTATAATATCTCAAACAGTTTTTGAGATATCTTCAAAAAACTGAAAAAATTAATTTTTTTGACACCCTGTATCTCAAAAACGGTGCATTTCCGGACACACGTTAACAGAAAATTTTTTTTGTATTTAAATTTTTTCGCAATATTAAAGATACACCCTGTATACCGGGTGTACCGTAAATATACCAACAAACTTTTAGGGGTAGTAGGGGCAAAACAAACATATTATTACCACAAACATTTGTCCAAAAACGCTATGTTTTCGAGATACAGGGTGTAAAATTAAAAAAATATATAAAACAGTTTTTGGTAATAACTCTCGTGTGTACCTAAATTTGAACTGATTTTGATGAAATTCTGCATGAACAAGAACAATAAACAATAAAGATCTTTAATTTTACTATTTATTTCAGGTTTTGTAGTGATGTCTTCCAGTGGCGTAGATTTTCAGGATTTTTTTCTTTTCTTTCTCCTTTTCCCTCCCTATATTTTACGCCATTGACTTTACGGTAAATAGGAAACGTTATTCAATAGCTCCTGAATTTTAGGACAAAAAAGTTTCCCTTGTTTTTTTTTCACACGGTCCACCTTTTTTGAGATATTTGAAGTTTTCTCAGGTATTGTTGGGCCATTTACATTGCAAAATAATTATTGATTTCATTATCCGACTAGTGACATTGCCTGAGGAAACTTCAAATATCTCAAGAACACGGTGAATCCCGTATTGAATACCGTATTGAATACCGTTTTTGAATTTTGCAGTAAAGTCAATTGCGTGAAAGATGGGGAGGGATAAAAAGAAAAAAAAAGAAAAACCCTGAATATCTACGCCACTGGAATTATATTATATATATATTTTTTAACACCATGTAGGTTACCCATTTTAGACCAAGAAGTTGATCTTTTAGGCCCGCATTTCCGGGAATTACCGTGTCTCCGGTAGTTTCTCGAAAACAAACGTTTTTGGACAATGTTTATTGAAAAAAATGTTTGTTTTAACGCTCCCTACTACCCCTATAAGGTTTTCGGTATAATTATTATGATACACCCTAATATAGCTATGCATGTACATGTAGGTATCTTTTATGATTTGAATAAAGAACGAGATAAAAAATTGTCCAGAGAAAAAAATTAGGACCGTGCCCTAAAGCGCTGCATACAGATCACGGATGATCTGATCTGATACCAGATACCATGCCTAAAAGATCATCCACGATAACAAAGCGAACCTTCTCCCCACTCCCAAGAGGCTATAAAGAGAGGTCGATGGTCCGCCGAAGGAGTTACATGTGTGTATTCACTCGGTGTCTTGATCCTCGACTTCATACTTCTTGTCCTGTCCCGCCGGTCAGCGCAAGACTCGTTCCGGTAAGTACCAACACCAACACCAACCCATCTATTAAATGCACAATCAATCTAACGGACCATCTGTCCCGTAACAAGGAATTACAGTGATCAAAGATAAAATTAAATAACGCCCGATTTGACGCAATAATTTCAGCCTGGCTGATCGTAAACGCCGGTGTTCCTAATATGTGTATTATTATCTTTGCTCTGAAGTAGTAATTTAATAACGTGCAACTCATATATTAAAATTGGTTTGTTTTTGAGAATTTTTTAAGCGCGAGAGTTACGAAAAATTTGAAATGTGCCGTATAATTTTTATATAGCGGGGTATCAGTGAGTATAGTGATTCTGCTCCAAGAAGAATTATTTACTTATACACCGTTCAACCCTTATTTGCAATTTCATTCATTTATAAGCTCTACTAATTTTTTTTTATTCATATATTTTTTAATATATTATTTTTTAGTTGTTAATGACGTTATTAATTATTTTTTATATTATTTTTTAAATGTTATTTAATAATAAAAAAAGTATTATCCTCGGGTTCAGTCATAATAATTTGATATCATTATATTATATAAATAGGTATCACATTGTTAGAAGCAATAGAAAGCTATAATACTTAGGAGCATACCTAAATAAATTGAATTGGGGTGTCAGAATACGAAAATTGCGTGGAATTATTATTAGAAAATGAATTAATTTTAGCTTAGCTTAGCTTAACTTAATAATAAGCCTATAAGAGTTCTGAAATAGTTAATTTAATTGTTTAATAACGGAACAGAAATGTACCTAGATTACTGTTATTTGAAACAAGACAAAATTAACAAAAGGAAAATTCTCGTCACGAACGCACAAGTGACTTTGTTCTTATTCAGTTATGCGTATCAGTGACTATTATTCGCTGTTATTACCTCATTACGATCATGAAAATCAAAGGGAGAATTTAATGCAAATGGTTATTTTGCAATAAACGCTACAATCAGTGAATTAAACTATTATTAATAGGTACTAGAAAGTATTGTATTCGGAATTTTATTTTTTTATGTTACTGCTTGGGGTACCTATCATAATTATTAATAGTACTTAAATCGCATTTGCTTTTGTAGTTTTTTTTTTTTTTTAATAATTGCTCTATACATTAATAACTGCAAATTAATTCAGGGGGTGGTTCCTTGTAACAAAATAAGATGTCTTTCATTAAAAAAAATTTGAGAACCCCCTGTTAAGATACAGTCCCTTAATGGGAAAGCAAAAAACAGGAGATTTTTATTATTTTTTAATACCAAACAGTTCACACAAACGCATTATCTGCTATTATCGAAAAGGCACTTGTTGATTTTCCACTAGTTGTAAGGGATGGAATGGAATGAGCCACCCCTCTAAAACTTGTTTTGTGCGTAACTTTATTACCAATTCGTATCATACCAATTAAAAATTGCTTTCCATATTATGCAAATCGTGCCATGTAGGTATGTACTTGTATTTTTTTTTCAAAAATCTGTAAATTTACGAAAAAATTACAAGAGACCTTTTTTGTTTAGAACGAATCGGAATACCTGAAATGATTTTTTAATTAGTAAGATACGTATGAGAAAAAAATTTACACAATAAAAAAAGTTTTATGGGTGGCTTTTTCCAACCCTTGCAACCATTTCATAGTGGACAACAAACAAACTATTTATTGAGTGCCGTTTCAATAGTTGAGAATGTGTGCTTAATTTTACTTTTGTAACTTTCTTGGTAATAACAAAAATAATAAAAATAATGCTTTTTGACGCTTCTTATACTCCGAAACGTATACCTTAACGGGGATGTTTTTTTTCGTTTCATAGTTGCCATTTAATTTTCGAAATTACATACTTTTTCCACTTGTGCTTAAAAGTTGCATACTTTTACGCACTTGTGGTTAAAAGTGACATTAATGACAATTAAAAGCCAGTTTTCATGAAACTTCATGAAGCGATTTTTTTGCGATTCATAAAGCGAAACTTTCTGAGCGATTTAACAAAAAATCTTGAGTGACAGACGTTTCAAAAGAAATATTTAAGCACTTTGACAATAATTGTCAAACTCGGCCTTCGGCCTCGTTTGGAAATTTTCGTCTAAAAACACTACTCGTATCACAAATAGCTATGTATACAGGTGTCCCAAAAGAACTATTCATAATTTCTAGGTTTCATAGGGAACATGAGAAAGCAATTTTTTCCATAAACATGTGTCCAAAAGTGTTTGTTTTTCAAATTACAAGTTGTGAAAATTAAAAAAAAAATCGTTTTTTTTATTTATATCTCAACGATACTTTTGGCGATTTTGGTGAAATTCGGCAGTGTCGTTCGTTGTGATAAGACGCAAAGTTAGCACTAACTAGATCATACTTATGAGTTCCAGTGACGTACCAAGGGGCAGTCTGCCGGATAATATTGACCAAAACATGTACTCCACTGACTTTTTTTACAAATTTAACATTTTTTGGGTTAAATAGCTAAAAATAAGTATAACTTTTTTGGCTCTTGATATTTTTCCGAATCTTACTTTGTTTTCTAGAAAAAGAGAAAAATAAATAAATGTCGCTTCAATGCATGTCGAAAAATTAATTTTAATTTTACTCATTTTATTTTATCGATTTTTTTTTAATTTTGATTTTTTTTTCTCGAAAACGATGTATAAGATACATAGAAATATCGGGAACCCAAAAAGTTGTACTTTTAACTGCTTTGCCAGAAAAAAATTACAATTTGTAAATAAGTCAGTGGCGTACATTTTCTTGTCAATTTTATTCGTGAGACTACCCCCCCCCTGGGACACCACTGGCCACCCTCATAATTATCCCATTATTATCATCTAGTTAGTGCAAACTTTTTGTCTTACCATAACGGAAAGCGCTGCCAGATTTCACCAAAATAGGCAAAAGGATTTTTGAGAAATTAATGAAAAACCGATTTTTTAACTTTCACACCCTGATCTTGAAAACCAGACATTTAAGGACACATTTATAGAAAAAATACAAAAAAAGTTATTGTGGGACCTCACTTTGGAGTTCCAAAGTTGCCACAAAAATTCTACTAGTATTTTGGTTCCGCAGCGTGCGTTCCTAGGAAAAAAAGACTGCTCGTAACCCTCTTTCTGATTTTTGCGATGTAAACGCTAGTAAATTTTTTATCGTTCGTCGTAACGGTATAAACGGTTTGCACCATCGTAATCAGCTACTCAAAATCTATAAGAAATTATGTACAGGGTGATTCATTATAATGTCGCCCCCCTTTAACTTTGTTATTTCATGTGTCCCAAAAAAATTAAAAGTGGGGTTATGTAGGTGCTAAAAAAGACTTTTTTATACGTGTAACTAAAATTTGAAAGTAGATCAATATACAGGGAAAACCAAAAATTTTTATTTTTTTTCAATGGATCACCCTATATATGAATTTATTTTTCGATTCCTCGTAAAATTCTAAGCATAACTTATATAACATACCGTATACCTAAATTCAAAGGCTTCTGAAATATTCGCATTTGAAACATCCTCAAATATTTTATAAAACACCTGTTGCAAATCAAGAAATCTAACAATAAAATGCTCTACTGGGCCTCCATTTTTTTCAACACATTTTATAAGGGTTTATAAGGGTTTATAAGGGTTGTTCGCATTTTCTCCAATGAATCTGTTATGAATTCTGGGTTATTTTAATTTAAATTATTAATTTTAATCCGTATCAAATCTTTTAGATGATCGAGGTTTTCAATTTGGTAGTTATACACACGGTTTTTTAAATAGTTTCAAATGCGAATATTTCAGAAACTATTGAATTTAGGTATACGGTATGTTAAATAAATTATGCTTAGAATTTTACGAGGAATCGAAAAATAAATTCATATATAGGGTGTTCCATTAAAAAAAAAATTAAATTTTTGGTTTTCCCTGTATACTGATCTATTTTCAAATTTTTGTTATACGTATAAAAAAGTCTTTTTTAGCACCTACATAACCCTACTTTTAATTTTTTTGAGACACATGAAATAACAAAGTTAAAGGGGGGCGACATTATAATGAATCACCCTGTACATGCAAATCTTTGTTTTGTAACAAAATTTAGAAAAATTATTTGTTCATATCGAGTATCAGCCATATGATTTTCAATGGAATGGTACCGCCGAGAAGAGGAAGAACAGCGCTCGCTCTCCCTCTAATTTTCCCCCACTCAATTGAAAAATTCACTTTCGAAAAAGACACCGGCGAGAACGCAAGTGACGGCGGTTCGGTGGAATAACACCACACATATTTTTCATTAGTTAAAATTTGTTCCTTTGCTCCTTTTTCAAACATTTTAATTATGGTGATGGTTCCGGTGTGCGAATAGAGCAAGAAGACTTCCTGGGGCCCCACAAACCTGACGTAGATGCCGACAAGGTAGGTGCCGTTCCTGTTCTTCAATAATTCGAAATTATATGGCTCGTTTTTAATTCGAAATAATTAATAATAAAATGTCAACCGCGTTTACAGTCCCGTGGTTTCATTAGTCAAAAAAGCATTAGCAAATATATCTTTGTGCAAATGATGTATCACAAAATGGCGCAAAAAATTTTGAATTTTGGCTTTTCCTAAAATGGGCGGTACCTACTGAACACATGGATAACCTGAGACTTGAAAATCGAAATCTCTTCGAAAAATTATGAAATTATTCATGTCTATTAATAATTCGAGTATGAGGAATTCGAAAAAATACTCAAAAAAATCCAACATGCTCGGAAAATTGGATTTTCCGGCTCGCCATGATGGCATATGCAGACCTAACTTTGGAGTTCCAAAGTTGTCCCAAAATTCTACCGTGGAACAGAGTGTGATAGTCGAAGGACCAATCTTTGCGAAATAATAAGTGTTTTGGTTCCACCGTGCGTTTCTAGACCAAAAAAGACGATTGCGCGTAAGCCTTTTTTTCGGATTTTTCGAAAAATTACGAAATTATTCATGTTTATTAATTCGAGTATGAGGAATTCTAAAAAAAAATACTCAAAAAAATCCAGCATGCCTCGGCAAATTGTTGTAAAAAAGTTAAAAAAAAAATTGAACATCCCCTGTTAAGATACAGTTGCTTATTATGGGAAAGCACCAAAAGCAATTTCGATTACCTTCATCCAAATACACATTTTCCAGAATAATCAGAAATAGATTAAATGAGAAAGTTTTAAATGTCACTGCCTGTTACTATATTGTTAAGAAAAATAAACTAATACTTTCTCTTACATTGGCATACAGGGTGTTCTTCTTTTCAGTGTCACGTGTCACTTTTTATATACAGGGTGTCCTAGCTTATTCGAAGCGGTCTCTGTAGGCCAAACGATGGACTTTTTCAAAAAACTTTTTGAAAATTCAAGTACAGAATCACAATAGCCATAATTTAAAATTATTTTGGACTATACAGAGTGTCCCATATGACAGTGGCATATCAAAGTTATGTTTTTTTAAATGGAATGCTCCTATGTTATTGCATTTTTAGATTGTCTGAGAAGACAAAATAAGATTGGTTTTTACAGTTGAACCAGTTTTACAGTTAAATTCAGAAGTTTTTGAGTTATAAACAAGTGAAAATCGTCATTTTTCAAGCTCAAGACCCTGTACCACGAAAACGGTTCTAGATAGAGAAAAACGGCTTACATGTCCCTATTTTAACTTTTTATGTACTATTCTATGGTATAGAAACATTTGTACTTTCTTTGATTTTTTTATTTGGCGACGCGTGGAGAAATCTCAGAATTTTTCAAATTTTTTATCACCCTGTATAAACATTTCATCTACGTCATAGGATAGTACATGAAAAGTTAAAATAGGGACATGTAAGCCGTTTTTCTCTATCTTCAGCTGTTTTTGTTGTACAGGGCCTTGAACTTGAAAAATTACGATTTTCAGTTGTTTATAACTCAAAAACTTCTGAATTTAAACACCAACTGTAAAAGCCAATCTTATTTTCTCTTCTCAGACAATCTAAAAATGCAATAAAATAGGAGCAGTCCGCTGCCACCGAGCCTAAGGTCGCGAGTTCGGAACTCACCGGCTCGTGTTATTTTTCGGATGCATTTTCGAATGTATGTGAAAAATAAAACAATAAGCGACCGAACGTTTAAATTTAAATGGCATATTTGAGGTTGGGTGAATGAGTAAGAGCTCGAAATCCCGTGTTACCGGAGTGGAGAGACTTTGTCCTTTGTCTTACTTACATAGTTAAGACCGATGCTCCCTCCTTAAAAAAAAATAAAAAAAAAAAATAAAAAAATAGGAACATTCCATATAAAAAAAACATAACTTTGATATGCCACTGTTATATGGGACACTCTGTATACTCCAAAATAATTTTAAATTATGGCCATTGTGATCCTGTACTTGAATTTGCAAAATTTTTTTGGAAAAAAATCATCGTTTGGCCTACAGAGACCGCTTCGAATAAGCTGGGACACCCTGTATACCGTAGAACTTCTTATTATCAACACAGTTTCTCGTATGATGAGCTTACACTACTGAAAACCCCATTTCTGAAAATCTCATTTTAATTAAAATTAAATTTTCCATTTTACAGAAAGGATTCTGATTCTATTCACATTAATGAACATTTTTACGTCGATAAAATAACGCGTTACTACCATGTAAGTTCTGAGTAAATGTATGCGCCGATATAATTAATTATTCTATTATTGGTCCAGTTCTATTACCAAACCTATTAAATGGCGATCATTATTTAGACCACCTTTAAAATCCGTTGCCCGATCTACTAGATGATTAGAACTTCGCAGAAGTGTGTGGTCATTGTATGATAGAACGCCCCCACATTTCATTTTGATCTACGGTGTATTCCTGATCCGTTAATCCAGAACAATGGAACGATAATTTTCAAGGCTGACAAGATTCTTGACGGTTTTCTCTCATAGTCGCTTTTTTTCTTATGGCGGCCATATTGTTTTTCGTGTTATTTGGTCTAAAAAAATCAAACAGAGCAAAAAACATCACAATTTTTTTTTCATATTGTTCATACTGCTTGTCTATGGCTTTTTTATGACATTCGGTTACAAAAATTTTCCTGTTTTTTGGAAAAACAGAATAATTTTTCTTCGCTCTATCGGTATACTAAGCAAGTTTCGATAAAATTAGGTATATGATCTAGTGGATCTAGCCCAGGTTTTTTCTAAAAAATCGCTACAATGAATTCTTGAAATTTACTATACTTAACACTGGATCTTGAAGGTCTTTGATTTTGTAGAAATACGGCCTTTTTGCTCCAAAGACAGTTTATAATCTCTGCCAGTAAAAAAAATCTATTGAAATCGTGACTGAAGAACAAATGGACCATATTATAGTATGTATAAGTGTGAGAATTTCCTCTCAGGGCGATTTTAAAAATCTTGCTTCAGATACTTATTGGCACTTCAAAAGTTAATGGCGCATCAAAGAAACGATATAAAATGAAAACCGTAAAAGGAAAATCAAGAAGTGTAAATGGCAACTCCACTACCGCATATGTTGAAACTGGTCCCATTTGAGTTTACTGCCCTCACTCAAAGAGACAAAGTCGGTTTTGTATCTTTCTCGTGCTGCGAACGTGAGACGTGACTACGTGAGTACTGAATATGATGAATACTACTTTGCAGTTGCCTGAACTCTGAACCCCTTTGAATCTTTCTCAAGCATTGGGAAAAAATAACTGTGACTGGAGAAGTGGAGAAAATAATGATCATCCCAACCATACCAACTACATACCAACCGCAAATTTGTATTCTTCTCCTAAACCCCAAAAACCGGGAGATTAGATTACATTAGAAAGCAATTATTATTGATCTCATCACAAGTTATCAGTTAAGCAAAGATGTTAAGAAAATTGATCTTTCTTTGTGCTAACCGGTAAGAATTTCAGGGATACATCAAATTAGAAAGTTTGACTCTTAATTTTTTAAACTTGCTATTAGGCAGTCTCAAATTAAAAAAAACGTGGACCATCTGGAAGAAGAATAAACAATTGCCCAAAAACTTTCAAAGTTGGTACGGCTGGTCAAGAACTCCCTTATTTGGCGCCCCTATTTTAAAAGTTTTAGGTGTCGCGCTTCGTTACAGGATGACACTTTATTAAAGGCACTAATGGCAACTTATTTAACTTTTTTTATTAAATGCAGATAGGTTTTTATTGGAGTTTGCTGCGATATTAAATAGATCAGTTGAGGCTGTGCGAAAACAGATTTCTGACGTCACAACTGCCGCGGTCAACGGATGTTGAACATTTAGACTGTCCACTATATGTATGCAGTGCGAAACTACGAAGTTATGCTAAATATGGGGCACGTATAGACAGCCGTATAGACGAGTGATATATAATGTCACAGGCTATGATCACGAATGATCACGCAGGGCTATATCTCGAGATAGGCAGCATATATCGAAGTGCCGTTTTCACCATTGTTATCAAGCTCATAAGAATTGTTTCAAGATAAGTTGCCAATGTCTTTAAATGAAGAAGAGAATTGAATGTGTCTTCTTTCTCAAAACATGTTTCATATAACACGAGAGATATGTAGAAATAAGTATAAAATGAGAAACTCGGTGCCCTTTAAGTGAAAAATACAAAAACATGTGTCCAAAAATTAAAGAAAATTCCTTGGCGCGTTCTGTGAAAAAAAAGCTCCTATTGATTGACATGAGTCCGCAAATCCACCATTTTCTAGATACCTACAGGGTGTAAAGAAAATTTTTTTTTCGTTTTTTGAAGATAGGTATCTCAGGAACCGTTTCCGATATAAAACTTAATTTTTGTACGCATCTTATAATTAATATTTTTTACTTTTTGAGCTCTAATTAAATTTATTTCATACGGCAGTGGGGAAGATTTTGGGGTTGCTTGAAATTTGTTTGTCCCTAATTTCTACGACACTGGGAAAATCGGCATTTTGGAGGCACATTTAAACTGTAAATGTTTTCTACATAAAACGGTGCTCTTGATGGTCGAAAGCTTTAATGTTAGGTATATACTGTTTTCGAGAAAAAAAGTATTTTATGATAAAAAACATAAAAGTGGCAACTTGTTTTGTTGTGGACAAAAACATTAGCTACTTGTTTTTGATAATTTTTTACGATTTGTTTCACTGTCATATAAACAAAATTAATTCGTCCACTTAAAGTACGTAATATTGACGACAAGATGTGACCAAAAGCTGGGTTCTGCATCTCAAACAGTTCCTGAGATATCGTCAAAAACCTAAAAAAAATATTTTTTTACACCCTGTACCCACTTCGAAAACGGTACGTTCACGGCCCATATTAATAGAAATTTTTTTTACAACGAGGTAGGGAAAAACATCTTTCATTTTCCGACACATGCGACACCCTGAATAGATAATTCCTGTAAATTTGTGTGTACAGGGTGTTTGGAAACTAGACCGTCAAAATCGAACTTGTGCATGTACAAAATCGTATTAAGCACAAAAGAGAGAATAACTTTTTTCAAGATCGGCCTCGTTTAGGAAACATCTCCAAAAATGTATAACTAAGGGCGCAATAATAATATGTTTTATTCCAGGAACTCAACAACAATTTTGGAAATATTTCCTATCTGATCGTCAAAAAAGTCTCTCTTTTATGTTTAAAATATTTTATACATATACGACGCAAATCGAATTACTGTGACGAGCCTTAACAAAGATGAAACGGTACCGTCTCTGTCTTCAGACTCACGTGATTTGAGATGACCAAATTTTGATCGCAAATATAAAATCATCAATCAAAATTCCACAAGTCCTTCAAAAAATTTGTGTTTGTACTTTAATTTATTAATTTTTGTTACTTCTTCGTTTTTATTTTTATTTTACTCTGACACTACACTGCTTTATTATAGCTTACCTATTTTAAATTATATAGAATTTTAATTCAAGCGCATAATTAATAATTGCAGTGTCAGCATAATAATGAACAACTTGCATTATTTTATTGTAACTTTGTGGATTTGTATATTAAGATATACAAAATCTATAAGTACCTACCTATTTATGACATTCTGTGACGTAAGTTTCGAATAGAAAACCTCTCATTATCTTATGCAATTTTCAAATAATCACAACAACGTTTGTATGTACATTGACACGCGACATTCCAGACAGTATCAATTCTACAAAGAGTACCCATAAAACTATGACAAATGTGAAAATAAAAAACAACCTAAAGCGATATGAGTATAAATTCCAGAATATTGTAGAAAAAACTACCCCATGTCACGTCCCATGTGGTAATTCTGTTAGGAATGATCGTTCAAGAACAGTAGCGAGTGCTGTTGAAAAAAAATCAAGAAAATATTAATTATAAAGATTTAAAAAAATCTCAACAGCAATATATTAAAATGTTTAAATGGGAAATAATTACGTCATTTTTTAGTCATAAGTGACGGATCACCCTGTACAATGACCGGGTTTTCTCACATTAAGTATATGTTACAAATAAACGATTCCGCTGTTAGGTAGGTACTATTTACAGTTACACACATATAGGTAGGTTAGCGTTGCAATAAGTAGATAAGTATATAATTAACTAAATTATTCTTTATGTAATGGATAAAATTTATACAGAGGGATTTAATACTTCTATAAATGAAGCAATTTGTTAATTTTTTATATTTAATAAATTATTACAAAACGCGGCATTAATATATGGGTTAATAGTTTAATTAAAATTAATAATTAATTTATCATTAGTTAGAATAAAGCAACATCCTGAAATTTCAGTAAAAATGTTGCGACTCCTTACACTGCTGTCAGCAGTGATTGTGCTGGTTATAGCACAGGCACAGGACCAAAACAAGCTAAAAGAAGAAAAGCCGTCACCAAGTCCGATTCAGAATGAACCTCAGCAGCAAATGCCAAGGCAGCTCGTCTACCTGACAGAGAGGCAGCAACAGTTCAATCCAGGATTTCAGCAATACCCTTTTGGATTACTGAACCCTCAGTATCAATTCCCGAGTTACAATAACTTCATACCGAATGATGAACAATTTTCAAGGTAAGCAAATTTTTTTTGGGTCATTATTTACATCCGCGGCTCCTACAGTTTCACTATTGCACCTCTATAGAGGTGGAGAACATACCTATAGTAACACCAGGAAGCAGGAAGGTGTTCATTAGCTTTGCAAATAAAAGGGAAGGCCACAAAACGACTTTAAAAATTGATTTTGGGAGTGCAACGAAAGTACGGTCCTGACACAAGCGCCGAGAAATACCATACTATAATAATAATCACGTAAAACTGCCGCTTTTGCCAAATGATCCATGCTCTAAAACATGCTGAAACTAGTAAGTGGCATAAAACATTTCGTTCTTTATAATGTAGGTAGTGGGATATTCCTTCTATATCCCTATTTTCGCTTCCTTACTTAAAAACTGGAATTTACTTTTCAGTAAAACTAATAAACTAATTAAATTTATTGTACGGAAAAGCGGCAGTTTTACATGAACAATAGTATAGTCTCGGATCTAACTACGGATGAAACCACTTATGACAATGGGAATCGCTTCCAAACGTATACAGACGCGGACTCCCAATATATCCGCTTTCTCATATCGTATCGTGAACAGAACACAGGATTTGATGTTACGATTTTTGGAATATAAATGCAAAATAAATGCAAATTTGAAAATAAAAATCGTGGTACTGTTAATCTCGAAGATTTTCCTTGCCCTGAAAGTGAAGAAAAAAATAGAAATTCGACCGTAGTGCCAAAGAGGCCTCAGTTGTGACCTTAATATTAGTTTACAATGGCTGTTTTTAGCTTCTTACCCACCCAGCACCCCTAATTCGCTCCTCGGTCCCGAAAAAATTGATGAAACTTAGGAGCCGCGGATGTAAACAATTACCTTTTTTTGAACTGATGAAAAATGAACTTTTGCAAAATTAGCCACCATTTAGAATACAGATTAACATTATTGATGGGTAGAAATTTCCCAGTAAGAGCAGGAGAATCAATGCGTTAAAGAAAACTTTTTAAAACGGTTGCAATATTTTACTTTTAAACCAAAAACAAATAAACCACGCTTTCCAGGGTACAACCTCAACTACTGATATATCCCAACGGCGTCGTGGGACCTTCCGGGCAAGGGTATCCGGGTGGACAGACATTCGTGTACCAGGCCGCACCACCTCCCGGCACCAACTTCCTCTACCCCCAAGGACCCGGTGTTGTCTTGCGGGATCTCCCGCAAAGGCCGCCCGTGTTCCTGGCCGGGTATCCCAAGCCCGCGCACATACCGCCCGTGGAGAAAGACGCAGAAGAGATACCCACGAACCCCGCCATGATTCCGCCCTTCAATCCGGTCAAACCAGCAATGGGGAATACCAACAACGCTGTTAATCCTGGAAATTCTGGTAAGAAAAATCGTCTGGCTTGAAAATTAATTGCTGCATTTATCATTTACATCTTATCTACTCGTATAGTCTAACCACGTATAATTTCTTTCACTATTACTTTTATAAATATATTCTTCACTTATTATTGTCTATTAATCATTCGTTTTTTACCACCATGAAATTTATTACTTAAAATTTATGTTAACAATAAATAAATAGATAAAAGAATCGATTTAAATGCGAAAATTGCTAGGTCTTAGGACGACTGTAATTTGTATTCAAACTAACAATCGCTTAGAATTATTACGTGATTAAATTATAAATCATCTAATACCATTATTAAAATACTAATCATGTGATGTGACAGTGACCTATTTGCAAGAATAGTTATTAACAATTGCATTATAACAATTAATAACTAAAGCAATATTTACTTACAAAACTTCGTATCTTTTCAGAAAAGAAACCAGAAAAATTGGAAACCTTCAATGAGAACGAACAGCCAGGAAAGGAAGCAGGGGAAGCTCCCGAACTAGCTGGATCGGACAAACCAACCTTCCCACGAGCCCCACCCCAATTACCCAGAAGACCCTCAATTCCAAACTTCCCATCAATGAACAACCTCAGACCTGGTCAACGATTCTTCATCCTGAATGGAGTTCCCCTTTTCTCAAACTATCCTTTTGCTGACAACAATCCCCAATATAACTCCCGATACACGCAACCAAACCCTCATCCCGTATTTCCGCACTTTCAAGCACCACATAACGATCTACAAGAACCAGTATCAGTACCACAAGCAGCCCAAGCAAATGTTCGCTCTCCAATTGAAACTTTATTGTTCAGAAACTCAGTAACAGGGCAAATATCTGATATAAACTCGAATGCTTTCCAAGAACAACCCTTACAAACAGTGCAAACGAGGGTGAACCGACCAAAGGATACCGGAAGACAAGACCAATTGTTCAAGAACAATTTCCCTTTTACTGTCGAAAGTAAAAATGATCAAGACAATGTGCAATTGAGATTCAGCGAGAAGGAGTTCAAACTGCAACCAGTGCAGCTGTATGACCCAGCATTTAATGGAGGAATTCAGTTCCTCCAGTATCAAGAAGGAGATGAAAGCAATGACGCTGTAGTGATTGAAGCTGCGACAAGAGATGATATCAAACCTGACCAATCTTCGGATAATTCAAATACTGAAAGTATGTCCAAGTCCTTATATTTTTAGTACCTACTTATAAATAATAATAACTTTTCCAGCCGTTCAAGCAGCAGATGCCAACTCAGAGGATTCCAGTATCTCTCAAGCGCAGCCAAGTGCAATCGCATTGGCCGGACCTGGTGGAGCGGCATCAGCGGCCCCACGTGGCACAGCGATTGTCGGTAAGGGAGGATTGGCTGTTTCCAGTCCTCAAGCTAGTGCCGTAGCGGGACCCAGCAAGGAATCAGAAGGTTATGATGAAGAATCTATTAAGAAAAGGGACGATAAAGGGAAGACTGAAGTAAAGAGCACAAGCAGAGAACTTAGGAGGCCATAGAGGGTGGGAGTGAACGTGCAAATTAAAGAGACTTATTGATAAATAATTGCAGTGTTTATGATGAAGTACCGAAAAGTGTGATTGTTTAAATTATTTAAAGTAGATACTCTTCTTTTTATTTATTTTTCTACTACACATATTTTTTATGGAAGCAGTGTATAAAAATTTTGTTTTTCTATCTGTTATGACTCATGATGTATCAAAATTTTTATCATTTGTGAATAATAATAAAGTAATGGAGGAATTGTGTGAAGATTTATTAACAGTAGGTACCTTCTCACTGGTACACAATAAAAGTTCCTAATCCTGAAACATATTATATTTAGTTTTTATATTTATATTTAATTAAGACTTCAGGTTCAAGACTTAATTAACCAGACCACATATCTCATAAATAGGTTGAAACAATCAAACCGAATAAACGGGATAGTACTTATTATAATTTTTTACGCTCGTTAACAAGACAGTATGAAATAATCCCCACTTCAACATCTTCTAAGTTGCAGGCCTCACCCTTGCAAAAATTAATAGCACACCCTGTAAATATTTTAATATATTCAAATCAAGTAGGTATTCGATTCGCTCTTCAGCTGTTTTGTCAGATTCAAAATTGGTTCATAAATAACCAAGAGATCAAGAGAGGTTCATCAAGGTGGTCATGACTTTAAATCTGAACTTTCTCTGAATGACGTTAGCTGTCAAAATTTATCAATAATTTAGTCAATAGTTTTTAATAGGCAGATGACGGTCCATTATTAACATTCATGATACATTATACCGCCATGCACCTACCTTAAGTTTTAAAATCCAATTTTATTACACTATACAGGGTGCACCATGTATCCTTCTCTATATTGCTATTGCTATCTCTTAACGTTAATAGATACAGGGTCGGTTAAACTCAACAAAAGATGCGCAATTTTGTGGTCATCTCGAATCAGTCAAGACATCCAAAATATCTGTGACCGTTCCTGAAATATCCTGAAAAAACTGAAAAATCGAGATTTCTTATTTTTCCCATATCTTTCTTATTATTGGAGATTAATGGATAATTTTTTGTGGGCTTACGTAAGTCGTCAAGAGCTACCCATCTGACATTTCAAGAATTTTCTAAGCCGACTAGATCCCAGGATTTTCATAGTCAACTTTCGTTTTTCTTATGGCCACCATATTGTTTTTTATGTTGTTCGGTTTAAAAAAAAAATCATAAAAACTAAAAATTGTTAAACTTAAAAAAATAAATTAAAAAAATTTTTCTTCTTTTTTCTTTACAAAAAATACAACTTTTAAGACCGAATTCAATAGATAAATTAAAAAACCATAAGGCAAGCACTATTTCGGCGTATTTCACAAATGTTGACGTTTTTCGACGATTTTTTTTGGTTTTTCTTTGAAAAAAGAAGAATAAAAATAAAAATAAATTTTTTTTAAGTTTATTAATTTTTGGTTTCCATTATTTTTTTCATATCGAACGACATAAAAAAATGATATGGCGGCCATAAGAAAAACGAAAGTTGACTGTGAAAACTTTTGGTTCTAGTCGGCCTTGAAAATTTTTGTAATGACAGATGGATAACTCTTAACGGCTTATGTAAGCCTACAAAAAATTATTTATTAATTTTTAATAATAAGCAAAATATGGCAAAAATAAAAAATCTCGATTTTTCAGTTTTTTTAGGATATTTCAGGAGCAGTCACAGATATCTTGCATGTCTTGACGGATTCGACATTAGCCACAATACTGCGCATCTTTTCTCTAATTTAACCGACCCTGTATCTCTGAGCATTCAGGAGATAGCAATATAGAGAAGGATACATGGTGCACCCTGTATAGGTACCTTGAAATTAAAAAAAAAATACAGGCGCGTTTTGAAAATCGAAAATTTGAAATTTTAGAGATAATAAACATCATATAAAAAAATCGAAATATCTCTATAAATCTCCTCCATTTTTATTATTTTTTTGCTTCTTGAAATAATTGAAAGTTTAAGGTTACTTGTCAAACTGTCTACCTACTGTAAAAAAATCAGTTCACAATAATTAACAATTTTTACTATTTTCCTACCTAAGCCCTAAGCCAATGACTTATTAATTGAAAAATTGCAATTTTTTACATCAAAGTGAAGTTCGAACAATGTCCTTTTAACCCGTTGAGTTTGTTTTATTATTTATAATTGAGTTTCAAAGTATTTTTTTCATCTTGCGTTAAGGGGTTGGCAGAAAATGGCCTTTTTCCGAAATTTCAAATGACCGCCATTTTGAAACGGCTAGACCAATTTTGCTCAAATGCAATATCAGACCACTACTTATTGTGAATAATATCTTACTCCCACAAAAATCTCAGCCCCCTAGATTGAAAACTGCAACCTGCCTGAAATGATACCACAAGAACTGTTTATTTTTTCGAATTTTTAAGGGACACAAAGGTATTTTTTAAGGTATATTTTTAAGGTATAAAAAGGATTATCGTATCAGCTTCTTCGTGAGCAGAAGAAAGTAAATCGATATTAGGTGGATAATTAGCTTTAATATAAATACAGTCTAATATTTTTGATCCCCAGCGCTGGTGACAATAAATTTTATATTTGAATCACTGGAATACTCGAAGAATTGATTAGACAAAAAAAACCTTCTTGCGCATCAATCGCATATAAATAGTGCGTTTTTATGCGATTCAATTACGTATATTTTCACCGCTTTTTAAATTGGTTTTCTGAAATTTTCTATAGTCAGGTCATATATTAGCGTAGTGGTTTACCTACTGTGAAAAATTCATTTCGTCATAAAATGAATTTCTTATTTAACCAAACATAAAAATTTAGCAAAATATTTTCCCTTTTCCTATGCACGCCACTGGCTAACTTTACTTAAGAAATGTACTTTTATTTTACACTACCTTTAAATTCGAAAAAAGTTAAAGGGGGTTTTGAAAACCGAAAATTCGAAATTTTAGAGAAATCAACATCGTGTAAAAAATTCGAATATCTCCGCGCCGCACTTTTCTTATTTATTGCTTCTTGAAATTTTGTCTCGCGCTAGAGATATCGAAAAAAGTTATTATAATAAGTTGTTCAGAATATTTTTTTATGCCCATATACCAATTTTCATGAAAAAATTCGCATTTTTAATTTTTTCAATATTTTGGTCTATAATTCAAAATTAAGTGTATTTATTAATTTGATAACTACTAGTCTGCCATGGAAAATAATAAAATTGACAGAATAGTCAAATACTAGTCAGTTTGAAGTTTTTTGTGCTTATAAGTTAATTAAAAATTAAATAATTAATAATTAAATTATTATTAAATTAAATTAATAATTAAATTGAAAATGCGAATTTTGTCATGAAACTTGGTATATGAGCATAAAAAATATTCTGAACAACTTTTTCTAATAACTTTTTTCGATATCTCTAACGCGAAACAAAATATTGAGAATCGGCCCTATTTTGTCAATTAATTCGTAGTAGGCTGAGCTTGAAATTCTGAATTCGGTCAAGTATCTTAAAAAATAGGACCCATCATCACTTATGACTGTGCGAATTTTCAAATCTGTATTCATTTAAATAACTAAAATATGGGGGTGTCTTCATCTTACATGCGACACCCTGTATAAATTCAGTCATTTTACCATTTTCCTTCCCACGCCACTGCATGACTTATTAATAGGAATAATGCAAATTTTATTGCATTAAATCAAATTCCAAATCATTTTCTTCCAATCTTGTTAATTTGGGTAACAAGATTTTTTTCTATCTTGCTTATACAGGGGTTCAAAAAAATTGTAATTTTCCCTAAAATTGAAAAGGCCGCCATTAAACCGATTTTGTTCATTTTTTTTTACATTTTGACATTTATTGCAAAATAAAACATCATGCGTTAACCGTTTGTAGCCGGTAAATAAAAGAACCGGACCAATTTATTTGGTTTTACGCAGTTGTTTGCTATCTAATGATTCCCGTAGAGTTAACTCACTCACTAAATCCACGGCCACTTCATTTTCTTAAAATTTCTGGTGGAAAAACTAATTCTAATTACAGTTTCAATAAAAAAATCGGGTCTCATAATTTTTAATTTGATAAAACTTTAGGGCGATAAAACATGAAAACTTGATTGCTAACTATGGTAAATGAACAGCCTACTCGAGTGTGACGTCATACATGCGCAATAGCATACAAGTGGTAAGGGGTGTCATACTGTCGTGCGTGCGCTACCCTAGTAAGCGTCAATGTCGGTAATACAGGTACACTAGCTACCTACTTTGGTTGCTCCCGGTTACCTCACTGAACATAAACCAACCACCTGTTTTTATTTTTTGTTGTTGCATCTAGGATAAAATGTTACTATAAACCATAGAGAAAGATAATATAATAGAGTGTTCGATTACACGTAACGCCGCGTCCTAGCTGCATCCGGGGACTGCATTGCGTGCGTTGCGTGCGTGCGTTGCGGGGAACGATTAAAATAAAACACATGCAAAGCAATGGGAGTGTCCTCAGTAGACGCGTTTGCCCGCAAAGTCGTACGATAAAACGACACCGCAACGCACGCATTGTTTTAAATTGAAATATTTAGTTTTTTCATCTGTCAAAATCTTGAGATTCTTGCGGCGGGTCGGAAATTTTTTTTAATTTCGATTGCCTTCGTGCCAAAGCGAAACATTTTGTGCAATAAGAGAAATCTATTTTACAAGAACAAGAGTCAAGGTACACTGGGAATGTGAAAATGTCTCGAATTTAGGTTTTTAAAGTAAGTATGAGGTCTATTAACTTCTATTGTAGACCTATTTTTATGTAACCTACCTTCTATTTATCTATCTATCAAATCTATACCTATTTCTATAGATTACTTGCGTCTTATTGTTTCTTTCTCTTAAGTAACATGTTTCTTTCTGTGATTTTCAAGTCTTTCAAGCTCCAACAACCTACTGGTTTCCAAATTAAAACGTATTTAATCTGAAGCTGCACCAGAAATAGTTGGATTGGAAACCATTTTCTCGCCCGCACCGCACGCATTCAGTTAGGACACACTCAAAATTTCTCGTGCGAGTTTGCGTTGCGTGCGTTCCCCGCATCGCACGCAACGCATTACCCGGATGCAGCTAGGACACGGCGTTAGACTCTAGTAGGTAACCTGCGACGGTGGCGACTACCTGGGCTACCGGAGATATCATTGGTAAGCGCGGGACATTCAAATTTAAATTTATACCTAATTATTATTTGAAACATTATTTTTACGGTTGAAGTGTCGCCACTTCAACAAATAAACTTCGAGGCATCAATATAAAACTTCTTTATTCTTAATAGATGCACAATATATACGAGTATACTTAATAATTGTAACAAATGCTTTCTACAAAATTTTCTTCACATAAATACAGCTCCAGTTTTTACAGAAGATGCTTCTATTTAACCAGTTTTCTCAACATGGAAAGACTTTTCCAGGAAAAAAATATTATTATAATAATATTGTTGTTAATAATTTTAACATAAAAGGCATTCCAGCCATCATCTGCTGGATCCTGCACCGCAGACGCCGTCGCTTGGTTAAGATGTGTATACCTATAGCTCGATCTACCGAAGTGGTAGGTCACGTAACTGGGTCCTCTTCAAGAGGGAAGCCGAAAAAGGATCTATCTGAAAAAAATTATAAAAAAACTAAATTTTTTTGATTCATTAGTTTCACGTGAAGCAGCAGGTGTTTTAAAGAAAAACTCAAGAGTCAGATGGCGATTTATCCTTCTACAGATTCAGCCCTCTTATTCTCAAAAATTGCGAAAAAATTTACGCATATTCTTTAGACAAAAATAAGCAAACTTTTTCTTCATACTGCTTCCTTTTTTTGTAAAAAATATCAAGACAAAGAATTCATAGACCTTCATTTGATGCTTTTACTGAGAAGGAAGAGTTTTAGCAGAGAAACACCAAGAAACAAAAAATACTTATTTTTATCAAAGAATATGCCTGAATTTTTGCAGAGTTTTTCAGGCAACAAATAAGCGGCCCATTATTTGAGGTTACCAGCTCCGAAGAGGGCCCGCCGGTCACGTGAACTTCTTTACATAATAAAATGCCCAATAGTATAATGTACCAAACTAAATAAGTATAAACAGAGAATAACATACACCGCAGCACCTCAGAATCTCAGCATCTCAAAAGATTTGTATTCGTTTATCTACCTTCTATAATAGTGTTTTAATGCAGTATTTCTTGGGTGTTGTAATCATAACTTTGATAAATCCATCGTTGTGATTAGAACTGCTTTTAAACCAAGACGCAGACAGAATGTGGTTCCTAAAACAATTATTTCGCATTCAGAAAAAGTTTTTTCGATTTATTTAAAATAATTTTTATTACTTACAAGAGCATGAAACAGCATAATTGCACTTACCTTTCAAAAAGTCAACAAAATGCGAAAGTTTTACGTTATACTGTTATTAATTGTGTAAATTATTATAAATTATATTTCTAAATACCTTCAAGGTAAAGTTTCATCTAAAATTTATTATTAGTTTGATAAAATACTCAAATTAATTAAATAAATCAAATTTTACACAATTACAAAACTAAACGTCAGATTATGTCAAAATGAGAACTTAGATCTAAAGGCAGCTTCATTTTAGTTTAGAAATCGTCCGCAATGCGCGATGCGCTACCGGAATGCGCGTGAACAGTGTACCCATTTTCGTCCGTCGATCTGACGGTCTCTTTATAGTATGTTGTCTCTGCTATAAACGGTAATTAAGTCCCTAAATAAGTACCAAAGAAGAAAGAAGTTAAAAGGTCATGTCATGATAGGTAAATGTAACGTGGAGGGTGGCAACACTTACTGTCACTCACTACTGTCAGGTTAAATCGTATAAACGTCACACTGACGCTAATAAATAATAATATAACCTAAAATAAAACTACAGAAAAAAACAAATAAACAAAACATAACAAAAACAATTTAATATTGCTACAATGCAAAAAACTACAATATTTTAATAATAGTAATACCTAATAATTATTGTTAATGGTAGTAGAAAAAATATAAATAAATATATTGAAAACGAAGTTGAGATTTCAACAATAATACTGATGAAAAATCATAGCAATTATTGTCACTGTTATGTTATTATGCAGGATTTTGTATCAATATCTTATTTTTTTACCTGTGAATTTTAATATTCAAAACATTTGTTGTTAAATTAATATAAAACTCTAGGACAATGTACTTAAATTATGTAATATTACCGATACTCTTGATTGTGATCTTGAGGTCCCAAAAAGTCTTCACAGATTGTGGCTGTTCGATCAATCGCAATTCCGAATGCTCCAAAGATACTGAACGCGGGGATCCCCTCGACCTCGACCATGCATTCGATTCTCCCTCCGATAAGTACACTAAAGAAAAGAACACCGCAACTCAAGACAATAATAATATAAAGGGAAACTCTCCGGAACTTCACAATAATATGGTACTACTGGAAAAAACTACTTTTGTAATGGGCACCGACAAACCAGTCTTCCATACAGACAAAGAAGGTCCTCCACGAAACGTTACCGTGAACTCGTTTCACATTGACAAATACGAAGTGTCAAATCAAAACTTCCTGGATTTCGTTCAGACGACAGGGTACAAAACGGACGCGGAAATATTTGGTGATAGCTTCATATTCGAGATGCTGATTCCTGAGGAAGAGCGGGGGAAATATGAGGATTTTAGAGCCGTTCAAGCTCCTTGGTGGATCAAGATGAAAGGCGTTACTTGGGATCATCCAGAAGGGCCCCATTCAGATATAAAGAGTTGGTTATTAAATTATATTAATTAATTATTAATTGAACAGTAATCAAGTGAACTTATTTTGTTTCCAGGTAGACTCGATCACCCTGTAGTGCACGTCTCTTGGAAAGATGCTGGAGAGTATTGCAGACACTTCAACAAAAGATTACCTACGGAGGCGGAATGGGAAATGGCGTGTCGGTCGGGGTTGAAACAGAAGCTTTACCCATGGGGAAATAAACTTAATCCCAAGGGACAGCATTGGTAAGATGTAGAACTTTTCTGTTAGTTTAAAAATAAGGTGGTAGAAAAATTCATTTCTAATATCACTCTTTATATTATTTAAATTGAATTATTAAAGAAAAATATCCAGAAGTATAACTTTAAAAATATTACAGGGCCAATATATGGCAAGGTGATTTTCCAAAAGTAAATACTGCAGAAGATGGATTCATATCGACGGCGCCAGTCGATCATTTCCCTCCTAACAAATTTGGGTTGTACAACATGGCGGGGAATGCCTGGGAATGGACGCAGGATAACTGGGGAGACAATGAAGTAAGAAAGATTAATTTAATCAAATCTTTTTATTTTCATTCAAATATATAACAAAATAGATACAGTTTATGCCTGTAATATTATATTTTACCATTAGAAGACTATTTATTAAACATAAATGATAAACTGAATGTAACAAACATAGGCATTGTAATATTATTGCACTCATGATTTAACAGATCTCCCAGTGTGGTGATTTATTTTTAACAAGATAAATTATTTTTCGTAGTTGTCTTTCTTTTATAATTTGTACTTTTTCATTTAAATTTAATCACTGGTTTGTTAAATAAGAGATAGATGTACCTTTACCATTGTAATTCAAATTAGTTACTTGTAATTCAGAACTGATTCGTCTCCATTACACCTTAAAACTTGTTAATTACAAGTTATACTTTCTGGATTACAACTGGAAAAGGTTTAGTTGTAAAAACAAGAATTGCAAGAAATTTTTCAATTTTTTCCAAATACTTTTTTTTACATTAAAGACATTTCCCTCAGATAATAATAATTATTCTGATCATAATTCGAACATTTATGATTAAGGGAGTGAGTAGTTATAAACAAAAGTACCTTTCTAGTTGTAATTCAGAAATTATAACTTATAATTCAGAAAAAGTATAACATGTAATTAAGACTAATCAGTTCTGAATTACAACTGGAAAAAGTTGTAGATCATGACTGTCATTGATTTAATTAAATAGTTAATTTAAAATTTCACCTACTGTTGTTTCTAATAAGTCTTTTTTCACTATTTATACAATCATTTTTAGGAACTGAAAGTTAAGAAGGGTGGCTCTTATCTGTGCCACGAGTCGTACTGTTGGAGGTATCGTTGTGCAGCAAGATCCTACAACACTCAAGACAGTTCCGCTGGGAATTTAGGCTTTCGATGTGTCGCGGATGCAGTCTAAGCAGTGAATTTTCCTCTAGAAATTACCGATATGCAATTTTTGCAATAATTGTGATAAAATATCTGAATAAATACTCGTTTGTTTAGGAGCGCTAGGAACAAAAATGTTTTCTAGAAGAATATTCATCCATTGGTGAAAGCCTGATAGTACGTGAAGTACGCTTATTGAAAGGTACTTAACCTACCATAAGAAAAGTAATATCACTCTACTAATAAGAATGTAAAAATATCATTTATTATTGGCAGTTTAGAAAACCGATTGTACTTACCAATATCCTGCCATAAAAGTCTTCCATGTAATGTTTAGATAGTAGGTACTAAAACTATTGTTTTTAATGTTTTAAAATATACATATTCCATGTTATGTGTAACTTATTTTTCAAACCCCTACCAAGCTTTTTAAACCGATCTGTGGAATGTAGCCCAGCTAACAAAAACTTGACAGATCACCTTGAGAAAGCGACTAATGCTATGCAATAACTTATACTAAAACTAAATACATACTAAAAAAAACAAACTTTAGTAAGCTACTCAGTACTTTAGAAAATATAAGACAATGTTTCCTTTATTAAAGAAATAAATTTCTTTCCTAAAGTGACAAAAATACACCATCAAATTATCAGAAATAACATCAATTTTAAATAATTTTATAACGAAAACAACAAGTCTGAAATGTTTGAAGCTTACTTATTAGTCTACTTTCATAACAATATTTAAATATTTATTTATAAAAAAAATTATATATTACTCTTACAACAAATCGAAAAATATTGATCTACATCCACCACCAAACTTCAGCCTATGGCAAACAATTTAATACAATTGAAAATTTGCAATTTTTAATAATAATAAACGAGTTATCACGGGAATTATTTTTGTTGGTACTTAATTAGTTAAATGGGACTAAGTTTTATCAAGTCGTTTGAAAATTAGCCTGACATGTCTGCTAAGAAAATGAAATCTTTCGTTTGAATCATCAAGACAATAATAACAAGGATCTGGATCTATTATTCATTCAAAAAATTGACATTAGTGATAATTACTATAAAATAAATAAATGATTATTGAAATGAAACGATCGATTCCAAAGGTTTCTTGATGAAACCAAATCCCTTTTAAAACTATTTCAACTGACCGGCTTAATTTCCTAATTAGTGGTGATGGCGAATACAGTTCATACCCTCACTACTACTACTACCACAGACAGATATCAATTGCAATTCACGTCAATTGCCGACGGTGAACTTGGCGTAATTCGACGTGCCGCCGCTCTGCAAACTGAGCAGCATCTGATGGAAGCCTGCACGGGCGTAATCGACGAGCGACTTCGGCATGGGCACGTACCTGTAAACGAGATAACTGCCCAGAGTTATCAGCGAAACACGGAAGGTCAGCTTCACGGCCCGGGACGTGACGGAAGGTGGCGGAATCTCCATGACCTGCAGGGCGTGTTCGCTCTGATCGATCGGCCAGAGCTTGGTTATGCCGGGGACGTGCCCGATTCCAACCACCCCCACCACCTTCAGCGGTTCCGGGGACTCGGGAGGGATGCTGATGCGGGCCTTGGTACCTGGAATTTTTTTTAATCTCATTATAATTATATTTATATATTATTTAAAACATGTCTATGGATAATTTGACTTATTTTTGACAGCTGTTGAAAATTTGCTCTTAGTATGAAAACTAAAGTTAACCCATTTAAACTTTAAAAACTATTTTTAGACTACGCTCGTGATCGTCTAGTTTTGAATGAAACCCCCTGGACCTTCTACATTGTGTTGTAACCCCGTTTTGTTCGTTCGTAGCAAGCACTATGAAAATACTCGAGCTAGCCAATCATTGGGAGAAAGGAGATATTATTAAAACAGCAACATTTACCGTTATAAAATTAAATCGACTGTTATTCGTCCTAAACCACCTCCCAAGTGCCGGGTTCGCTTGAACTAATCAGAGAACTAACCCTTGCAAAAAAAAAAAAACCTGACAGATGACATTTGAATACATGGACTGCGATTAAGATAGTTTTGACTCTATGGTTTCGATTTTACCATGCACATGTGGCATTTAAGTTGGTTCTCTTCAATTCAAAATGTAAGAATCTTTGAAAGTTAGGGAAATAATGAAATTATAAACGTTATATGTTCGTGTCTTTCTTTTCATTTCATTTTCAAAATTCTACAGCAGTTCAAATATTCTCTAGAGTTTCAGAGCGGGGTGAGTCTAAATTTAAATCTTAAGTAAAATACATTATTGCTCTTGAGAGATTTTATGGTACGACAATTCAATTAAAATGCACTTAATACTAAGGATGACGTGTAAAATTAAAATTACACTTTATGCATCAGAGTATGTACTTTTGTAAAGATTGCAAGACTAACCTTCTGGTCCAAGATTCCCCTTGAAACTGCAAGCGGCCATTTGTAATGAGTGGGTGAGAAAGATGTCTCGTTCATCCAGGAACACACTCCTCAAAGCGGGGTACTCTCCGGCTAATTCGGTAATGAGCTGTTCCAGGATATCGCGTTGCTTGCATCGCTCTATTTCTTCAGGACTTTAACATCAAAAAACCACAAAAATTAACTCGGGTGAAGTTAGCAACGGGAGTGACTAAACATCCGGCTCCGGTACGATGATAATTTAATTACATTATCTGCTATTATTTCTTGAACGATAATGAAATGCCACTTCATGAAGTCATGTGAGGATATTTGCACGTAAAAACCAAAAAATCCTAGCAAAGTAAAATGGGCAGTTCTTATAGTCCAAGATCATTTTCAAAGCTGTAAATATGAACTCCCAAAATTCATCGCGCCGTTCTAGGCCCAGACAAGACGAGTTTTCACAACAGCATGATAGGGTTGATCTTTCTCCTTCGTGTGAAGAAGTACCTACTCCAGCAACACATCAAGGGCAGTTTTATAGCTGAAAATCAGGATATCCAGATGTTGTAATTTTCCATTTTCGGTTATAAAAACTGTCCTTGATGCATTGCTGGAAAATGGAAAATTACAGCATCTGGATATCCTGATTTTCAGCTATAAAACTGCCCTTGATGTGTTTCTGAAAATTCATCTTGTCCAGGCTCAGAACGGCCGCTACGAATTTTGGAAGTTCAGATTTCCAGCTGTAAAATTGATCTTGAACTACCAGAACTGCCCATTACATTACGGTTGCTAGGATTTTTTATTTTTACATGCAAATATCCTCACATGATTTTGTAGCGTGCGCTTACCCATTGTATTACTGACGATATTTAGGACTTTAGAAGCCTTCTGGTTGTCGTACTATTAGGACTTCCTTTAGTTTTATATTTTGTGCATTGTCTACTTTACCGAACGATCAGGTGTCAGATGTCAAGTCTGAGAGATGTCAAGTCAGTAGCCGTGGTGTAGCGGCGAGAGTGCGCTGAAATATCGATCGGAAGAATCTGTACATAGTTGCCGGATAGTTGTTTTTGTCTGCAATTGTTGGTGATTTTCCAGAATCATTAATATAGTCTTATAGTCGTTTCTCCAGAAATGAAATAAATCTGGCAACGACCGATGGGAGAGAATCTCGATTTACTCTCTCTTTGATTTTGTTGGTTGATAAATGAAGATGTAAAGGTGCCTCTCCACCAAAGCAACACGCAGAAACATTTTGTTTCCATTTGTTGCTTCTTGTTCCAAATTTTAGGAACTTCGAGAAACAAGCGCAAAATATTGCGTGCAAACAAATGGCAACATACAACAAGCAACAACTTCTACTAGCAACATCACGGAACATTGAGCAACGTACTAGGAACATTCGTAAACATTTCGGAAATTTGGAACAGAAACATAAATGTTGTTGTGTTACTCAGAGCAGGTATGAAAGTGGAATTTAGTATCATGTTAGCATTGCTAATTTCTTTTTGTATTCGATTAGGTATTATTGAGATCGCCCAGGCATAATAAATCGCCAGTCTTGGATCCCGAGGATGGAATAGGCACTGACGCCAGCCTCGGTAATTAAATAGATGCAAGTAGAATTTTTAGATGCTAATGAAGGTTTCAATTTTAGGGATCCAGTTTTAAGTATCCAGTTTTAATTATCCAGTTTTAAGTATCCAGTTTCGAAATCTAGTTCTGGACCTAGTTTTAGGGATCCAATTGCAGGATCTAAGTTCGGAGTCTAATTTTGAAGTCAAGTTTCAAGTTTTAGTTCCAGTTTCTTAATGTCCATGTTTGGTGTTTGGCTGATTTGGTTGCGTCACTTCATGAAACGAAGCTTTGGTTTCTATTTGGTATATTTGGTATCACGCAGGTGCCAGACATCAGTGGAGTGAGGGGATAGACACTTTTCATCTCTATCAGTGGTGTTTCACTCAACCGGCAACCGGGAACAGCTGCATCATGTTATAAGGTATCTTATTGGTATACCTATTAAATTATATTTCATGAATGGAGAATGCTGAAGACCAAAAGCGACGTTTATTGTAGAAATTTTTAATCTGTGTCATTAATTAATGACCAATTGTTGTTTATCTATTAATGAGTTTAAGTATACCTAATTGGTATTAAATTTTATCTATTAATGATAGTTAATGATGATGATTAAGATGAGTTTTAGTTCTTGAGGTACTGTTTTTGTAGAGGTAATTAGGGCTAGGTGTGTGTAAATTTTTGTTGCCTAAAGAAGGCTGAGTTATTATCTTTTGTAGATTAAGTATTTTTGATGAGTAATGATACCTTTGGAGGATCATGTGTATATTTTAGCTTGTTACATTGTGGCTTTTATTTTAGTTAGTGTTGTGTGTGACCTGTAATCTGTAATTAAAAAAATAACACAGCGTAGGGCTGGTCAAAATTTAAGTAATTTCACTATTTTTGGTAGAATTTTTTAGGCCAGACGATCATTATAAATTTGTAATTTTTAAATCTCTCTTTTTGTGGTGCGGTTAGTTCGCAAAATAACTGACCGACACCCACCTTTCGGGTTCAAAGGAATCAGTAGGTACCAGGACGGAGCGAGAGGAGATATACCCTCTGCTCGCCCTTTTGTCCTTTGATTTTAAATTTAAAATCAGGCAAGTAGAGAGGGTTGCAATTTCATGAAGTGGCATTTCATTGTCGTTCAAGAAATAATAGCAGATTATGTAATTAACTTATCATCGCACCCGAGCCGGATGTTTAGCCACTCTCGTTGATAACTTATTAAACGATAAAACTAAAGACATCAAGGCAACAGTACTGGTAACAGCGGACTCCAAAGAGATTGAACAGTTTTAAAAGAAATAATAAACTTCAGAGTCTGGCTGTAAATAGTATAGGAAATAATAGGAAATAAAATTTACTCACGTTATCTCTTCGTTAGTAGTAATCAGTTGCCAAGTTAGCTTAGCGGTCTGGAACCACGTTAACCTTGCGAGAGCCCTTTTCAAAGTTATATGTATGGGCCTGTCCCCCAATTGAACTTTACAGTGAGGAAATTTACAAGCCTACAGAAAGTAAATTGAAGAAATGATTGTTTTTTTAGATTTCTCAGACTTACCTCTCTAAAAGCTACCCTAAATTCACCACCGGGCGCCATTCCAGTCTGCCTGGTGATTTGTGCACTAGTATTGAGCAATAAAACGTACATTATTCCGTTATAGAGGCCGTTCGATCTGATGACCTCCGTAATTTTTTGGAAATTCATCTCCTGGGCTTCTTTTAAAATCGCCTCCTCGTTGACAGTCAGCATATTCGATCTTGATTCGCATAATTCAACCATTAAAATGTCCGGTTTCACTATGTTTATTACCTGACATAACGACATACCGAATGATTGAAAATTTTTGGTTTTTATTATTCATTTTATTACCTTTTCTACATCCTGTTGAGACTCCCTACTGAAATGCGCGGTTCCGATCAGATAAACCTTTGCGTTGTCGCCCTTCAGGAGGGTGACAGTATCGGGTAAGTTGTTGTCGAATTCTTCGATGCTGGTATCACTGCTGCCGTTATTTAGGGCATAATCGTCGATTTCCGCGTCCGGTTCAGAGTTCTTGTCTGAACTTTGCTCACTGTCAGACTTTAATGACACGCTCTCGTTCAGTTCTTTAAGAAATAAATCCAAATTTAGTAAATATTATTGAATAAGCGTTCGATTCAATAGTGACAAGAATCATTGTACAGGGCGCTTCAAAATAGGGGTTTTCACCCAAGTCTCCTCTAGATTTGAGTACCTCCAAAAACAGGGCTGGAAAGTGGAAATGACGTTTCCAATTTCCTTCTTTAAATGAAGTTAAAAGCCATATAAAAATTGGTCTTTTTCAATACTATTTTGCCCCTTCAATATTTGGTTATCCTGTTGTTTAGTCTTCCAAAACACCCCTCACATGCCCATTCCACTTTTTCACTCGCGTCGCTCACAGCAGTCACAGTGTTGCTGCATTAAATCAGGTCTTTGGTCAGGGTAGGTTTTTTTTTAATTTTAGGGACATTTAAAGGAAAAAAAACCTACCCTGACCAAAGACCTGATTTAATGCAGCAACCCTGTGAGCAACGTGAGTGGAAAAAGTGGAATGGGCATGTGAGGGGTGTTTTGGAAGACTAAACAACAGGATTACCCAATATTTTCTGTTTATTCAATAATTTTTAAACAAACATAAACAAGATATCCAGTTTATTAGCTCTCAAATTGTTTATCTTTTTTGTCTCTCTCTCTCAACTCAACTCTGTTTCTTTCTTTATCATTGTTAACGACATTATTTGTGTTTTGATAAGACTTATAAGAGAGCGACAACATTTCCAAATTTGTAATTAATATTTTTATTTTGCTTATTTTTTTGCATAGGTTCAACTAAAATAATTTTTCCACTCAAAAAGGGTTACATCAATTTACAAAAATAAAATAGCAGGGCCCAGAATCCAGGCCTGTGGAACATGTTATTTCTGTCTGGATTACTTTCAAAGTTCAAATAAATAAATTTTGGGTACCACTGGCCACAGGGGCAAAACAGATGTTAGGGTCAGGGTAGAAATAATATTACCCCAGTATCATGAAACAGATTTTTGGGGTCGTTATTTCAGGACAAATTATTCAAATTCCTTACCATAGTTCGTTAAGGATCTATCCATTTTCGAAACTAGTTTGTTGCTCTTGAAACAGGACAAGGATAAGAACTTCGGCCTGTATAGTAGATGATTTCCTATAAAAATCGGGTCCCCCTAAAAATCTACGGATTGACTAAATTATTTGTAAGCAATTCACGATTTTCTATAATATGTTGAAAACTTACTAATTAAATAATTGCCCGGAATATCTGATCTACCTACAACTTGAAAACTAAAAACACAAACAGATTGGAGAGGAAAATAAAAAACGTCACCTACCATCTGTATCTGACGTACCGGCCAACGACATCATCCTCTAAACCTAAATAAAAATTTGGTACAGACACCTAATGAAATCTTCAAGGTCATGACAATTATGATTGAATTTATTTTCCTTATGTTGGTTTTCTGATCATTATTTTTGGCGGGAATCAATTCAAAGTTAAATTATTTAAAATTATATTAAGAAAATTTTAATGAATGAGATTTATCGTTGAATTTAAAATTTAGGGAATTTAAATTGAACATTTACTCCGGCTAATTTGAATTTGACCTATATTGCTAACATCATTATTACTATTATTATTATTAGGGTTGTTCCAATCCAACGAATAGGTAGTTCTGGACAATTATTCTTAACGCAATCTGCTGAAATCATTAGTGTACTGTTACTGTACACTGACACTGTACTCTGTACTGTACGTGCAGTACGTGCGCAGGCTGCGCTCCGGTCCTCTGACGTCACGCGGCTGGAAGACTACACATGATATTGCTCATATCTTTTTTATTGTCAGAGATAAATAAATAATTTTTTGTACGCTCGCATAAATCATCAACAGCTATCCATTTAACTATTTAGAAATTTTCACTACCAACTAAATCCCGGAGTTTTCAGAGTCAACTTTTGTTTTTCTTATGGCTGCTATATTGTTTTCATTGTCGTTTGGTACAAAAAAATCAAGTAAACCAATCAATACCATTTAAAAAAAATTGCAAAAATGTTATTCATCTTTTTTTCGAAAAAAAAGAAAGCTTCATCATCGAAAAACGTCGCGTGCCATCGCAATATGACGTCACATTGCTTGCCTTATGGTTATTTATGACTTTCGGTTAAGGTACAGTTATTTCTCTCGAAAAAAAAAGAATAAATTTTTTTTAATGTGATAGATTTTTGGTTTCCTTGATTTTTTAAATACCGAATGACATGAAAAAACAATATAATTTTTTTCATAAAATAAAAATCTCAATTTTCCATGTTTTTCAGGATATTTCAGCAACGCCTGAAGTTCCCATAAGTTTCGTTTCAGATTTCTAATTAGCATGAAATTGTGCAGCTTTTCTCTAATTATTTGACCCTGTATCTCTTTATTGTTTCCGAGATCTCATATGTACCTAGTTCCTTTTAAATGGGACACCCATGTAATAAATAACACTTTAAACACAATAATAAAATCGTAATATTTATAACTATCTACCACATAACATATTAGGTATATAGATCTAGCACAAATAGTTCCTTTTAAATGGGACACCCATGTAATAAATAACACTTTAAACACAATAATAAAATCGTAATATTTATAACTATCTACCACATAACATATTAGGTATATAGATCTAGCACAAATAAAAACACAAATAAGAAAGTAAATGTAAAACACAAGAAAGTAAAATAAATGTAAAGATATTTAACGCCGTGTCCTAGCTGCATCCGGGTAATGCGTTGCGTGCGATGCGGGGAACGCACGCAACGCAAACTCGCACGAGAAATTTTGAGTGTGTCCTAACTGAATGCGTGCGGTGCGGGCGAGAAAATGGTTTCCAATCCAACTATTTCTGGTGCAGCTTCAGATTAAATACGTTTTAATTTGGAAACCAGTAGGTTGTTGGAGCTTGAAAGACTTGAAAATCACAGAAAGAAACATGTTACTTAAGAGAAAGAAACAATAAGACGCAAGTAATCTATAGAAATAGGTATAGATTTGATAGATAGATAAATAGCAGGTAGGTTAAATAAAAATAGGTCTACAATAGAAGTTATTAGACCTCATACTTACTTTAAAAGCCTAAATTCGAGACATTTTCACATTCCCAGTGTACCTTGACTCTTGTTCTTGTAAAATAGATTTCTCTTATTGCACAAAATGTTTCGCTTTGGCACGAAGGCAATCGAAATTAAAAAAATTTCCTGCCCGCCGCAAAAATCGCGAGATTTTGACAGATGAAAAAACTAAATATTTCAATTTAAAACAATGCGTGCGTTGCGGTGTCGTTTTATCGTCCGACTTTGCGGGCAAACGCGTCTACTGAGGACACTCCCATTGCTTTGCATGTGTTTTATTTTAATCGTTCCCCGCAACGCACGCACGCAACGCACGCAACGCAGTCCCCGGATGCAGCTAGGACGCGGCGTAAGACATCGCTCGGTTGTTTACACAAACAAACGTCAATTTCTATTTATGAACGCACCCCCGTTGTAAATAGCCACGTCAACTATCAACTTGAACGAAATGACGTTGACAAGTTGAAGACATAAATAATTTGACATAATTCATATGATTCATGAACATGACTGATTTTTAAACTGTTTTATTTTTATTTTTATTTCATACATTTGCTTTGTCTATACATACTGCAAACTGCAATTTTAACAAGTTTATCAAAATTCCTAGCTAGGATATTTTATTTATAGATTTTTAAAGGTATACACAAAAAAACGAATATCTCCATTTTCAACTGAAAAAAATCTTACAGCTTCTAGCCTCAAAAAAGACAGCAAAATGTTCAGAGGATTTGTAAGTAAAATAAAATTACATTTCAAATTATGTTTATAGAAAATTAGTTACTTTTTAATTTTCAGTTCACTTTTCTAATTGGTTTGTATGCTGGAGTCTACATTGCTCAGAATTATGATGTAAGTTCGGATCTATGATTTTATAATAATACACAGAGTTGCATGAAGTTACAGGTCAATGAGGGTACTTACCTATTATAGTTGAAAAGAGAAATTTAGAATACCTATGTTACAATAGGGGTATTCACAAGGTTTCCGTGTAGTTTTACATAAAGTTTAACAATTCTGATTGGTGTACCTGAAGTACGAAGTGAGATTTCACCCATTTCACGAACCTCGTGAATACCCCTTGTTGCAATTTACAGAGTCTGAGATAAGAAATAATGACCCATTTTCCTGTTCTTTCCACCATTTAAAAACGTGTGACGTTTTAAATGTACTGTTGTTGTAGGTTCCAAGAGTGGATGATCCACAAGGACTGTATGAGAAGATAAAAGATTTTGCTGATAGTCATAAAAAGTCATAAAAGTTATGTAAAGAAAAGATGATTATGTTACGTATACAATAAATTTAATTACTTTTTTAGAATAGAATAGTTATCTACAATAAATAATTTTAACTTGTATATTAAATCTATATTAAAGACACACCACCACCTAAAAATTCTTGTCTGACGGGAGGTTCCACAAATGCCAACCAATCACTCGAGTGAGTCGGTAACAGGCCCATGCTCTGACACTTATAAAGAGCCAGCCCGATATTCACACAGTTCCCTAGAATGTACACCAATATCTGTCCCAAGGCTTTTGAAGTCTCGACCATCTTGAAAGTACTCTTTGTAGCCCAGATCGCTTGAAAGGGTCTCATAAGTAGCATGCCCACCATCATTATGGGGAATATCGATATCGAATTTCCCGCCATGTACATTATGAAGAGGTTCATTGGAACCTGCTTGAGTGGCGCGAGGGCCAAATCCCAGGATTTTTTGTTGATCAATCGACCGACGTCCGTTTTCTTGGAGACCTCGCTTGTTGAAGGGGCACCGAAAGGAGTGTATGCTGGAGGTGACGGCAGGCTCTCCGTCGACACTGTTTTACTCCTGAAATAGAGCTTGTGGGCATCATAAAGTGGGGGCTTGAATGTTTTACAAACCTGTTCGAGTCGAGAGTCCATTTGGAGCGGCGGTTTGTTTGCTTACTAGCCATTGTATTAACGATCTGATTTGGGGTAGTTATTGTTCCTAGAACCGGAAACTATGAAGATATTGTTCCAGATAACTTACCTCATGTTTGGATAATATTTACCTATTACCTTGACAAAAATGTTACTACCTATGTGATGTGGTTCTATTATTTAACATGCCATTTTCTCCAGTGATTATGTTGAAAAATGTACCTTAAATCTTTACCTTTTTGGTGTTGGTGATGCTAGAAATTTTAATTAATAATTAATTTATTAATGAGGAAGTAAAAAAAAGGGTAAAATTTACAAGTTTACAAATAGCGACACTAGCGCCAGGCGATCAGCAATCCAATCAGAGAATTGATGACAAGAGATGTCATATCATATGAGCATATGAGTTTCTAAATCGAATCGAGCTTCGTCGGATTCGACTGCTTCGAGTCGAGAAACTCGATCGTCGAGTTTTTTTAATTTTATGGAATGAGCAAGAATCCAAATGGCGTTATCGGATTCGTTTAGGCGTTTATTCATATCCCAACTAGATTTTGCCAAGCCACACCTTCTAGCTCTCCTATTGATTGCTTAGAAGTTTTATAGCCCCGCGCGTACATTTGAACTGGTCGAGGCCTAATGTGTTTGCGTAAAGGTAAACATTGAAGCAACTAAAAAAGCTTTCAAACCAAACTTATCCTTATATAAAATAATAAGAACCTACCTACAAAAGTTGGAAAAATTATCATAATTAAAAAGTTTAAAAAAATTACAGGGGAAGTGTACCTACTTATTGTGATGACGACGTGTATATTGTAATATTTTTTTTTACATTACAATTAAATTGGACCACTTTTCAATTAATTTATTCGATATGTATTAAAATTTATTATTTTGCCAAATAATATTCGATTTTTTTCTTGAAATGACCCCAAAGCTCAATAGTAAATTAATTAACGTAATCGGAATATATTGCTTGAAAAGCTATTTGATGAAGCGGAAAGCAGTAAGCTTTCCTCGAAAAGTTTCTGTTTGCCGCTATTCCGAAATGGTTTGTTTTTCATTTATAGTAATAATGGATTATCATATATGTGTGCTGTTCTCTGTCTGTGCTGTAATCTGTAATAACACCACACTACCCTGATGTCTTGCAACTATAATATAGGTACATAAACATAAAACAAACAACAAACCAACAAGGGAAAAACATGGGTACGCTTAAAACTTAGATGAAGAAATAAAATTTCTTATAACTGCAGCGAAAAACAGCAACAACAACACACCACACACCTTTAACCTTTATTATTGCTATTAGGTTAATTTAGCACTAGCAGCCCTTATTAGAGAAGAGAAAGACCGAACACACGGATGACCAGTGCAGTGATGTCCATATTCTCCATTCCATACTATTTCTATTATTGAGTTCTAATATTGAGTTCTATTATTGAGATAATACTATTGAGCTCTAAACTTCTAATTCGATGCGGACGCCATGATCTCGGACGGTTATATCAAAATGCGTCACTTGCATATATTGGCAAAACCTAATTGGTATATTAATAAACGCATAGATTAGGTCAAATTAGCTGCTTTCTTTCGACCTTAAATTCGTGATCCGAACGCGTTATAACGCGTTTGGATTCAAACTGGCGTGTTCTTTCGTAAACGGATTCATCCCCACTCTTTACCAGATTTGGATCGCGATCCGTAATCCCCTCACCCCTGCGAATCATAGAATTTTTAGGATTGGAACGGATTGATCCGGATCCGAAAAACGTAACCTAAGATTCCTAAGAATATGTTTACGTTTTCATACTTTTATCAAATACGTTAAAATATTAATACCGGACACTCCTATACCTATAGCATTGCAACAGGTTGCGTCCACTTTAGCAGCGCCACCAAGCATGAACTGGGGCCACTAAAAATTAAATTTGGTGAAACATAGCGGGAGTTTTAAATATCAACGCTGAATAGAAAAGCCCTTAAAATTAATTAGACGGAATAGACGGAGGAAATTGGGACGAAGAATTATAATACAACAATAAACAACAAAGTTTTCAATATGTTTATTATATTAACAATATAACAATAATTAACTACTATTACACACAATATTATTATTAATATCTTTAGGTATGAATATTTCAAAAAGATTGAATCGCTATATATACCTAAGTGTAAGCCTTTTATTTGCCGCAATTCCAATAATGTGCTTCCTTGCAGTTTTAAAGGTCTATTATTTGCTGGATTAACAAAATTTTCCTCTTTGAAATGATCAGTAGGTACAAAATAATATGGTGAGAAATCGGCTTCGACACTCCACACTTTTTCAAAATTTCGTCACTCATCGATGTTATTATAACTTATTTCTTGTTCCTATTTCCATCAGCATAGTTATAAAATATTAATAAGTTTATTTACGCGGCTTCTATAAAGTTAACTTTATACATAATTCTTTATTCCTGCTTGGAACACCGTGGAAAGATCTGGACATGCTTAACAATCCATAGTTGGAGCAACCGCACACAGCACACAGCACATATTTTCCAGACATTATGTTCACTTTAATACAGCGGTACATTATAAATGCCTATTTAACTGCGTACGCAACAAAATTATCCGCTGATATAATGCTTTGAGAGTAACTTTAAATTGAAATTATACTTGAAACTAAAACGTTCAATTACTAATGACAAATTATTAATAATAATTAATTATCATTGACTGCAGCTGTCAAAAACCGTGAAAAGTTACCTAACTTTGAATTTAAAAACAGCTTATAGTGGCCCCAGTTCCTGCATGAGGGCGCTGTAAAAATGGACGGAGGTTTTGAGAGGAAGTGACCGGTATTAATATTTTAAGGTATTTGCTTTTATGTTTGTTTATTCTCATTTTGTTCATGTCATTGTACATTTTCGAAAGTAATGGAATAGTCTTACATTTAGAATATTATGATGGGTTATTTATTGGGTATACGGGTATACCTACCACATCCATTTCGTGCCTTTTTTAAATATTATAAATAAAAAAAATTAAAAATTATTATTATTATTGTTAATTATTATCATTTCGTTTTAATAATTCGACTTTATCAATTTTTTCCATTTATCTTACAATAATAATAATAATAATTCGAATCAAATTTACACTTCCCTTTGCTGTTCTTTCGTCGCGATAAGAAACGGGCCTATTGAATCCGCGATTCAGTGATCCGGATTCAACTTTCAGGATCCATGATTCAAAGTGGCTGATGAGCGAAAGAAAGCAGCTTATATGTTACTGAGCGCATGAAAGAGAATCTTCGAGAACTGTCAACAATGCCAACTAATGACAAATGACATAAACCTTGACATTCATTTGACATATTAAATAAATTAGTAATAATAGTAATTTAAAAGCAAAAATGTTTATTTTTATTTGCATTATTTATTAGACGATATTATTATACGTGTTATAAACATTTTAGTCAATTAAGCACTTTTCGTTATGTAGTTGAATATAATTAATTGGGTAATTTAGTTATTGTTTCTGATTTTTTAAGCGTTTAACAGAACAATCATATCATCATAAGCAATGTCTTCCAAACATTTCTGCCTGAAATGGAACAGCTATCAAGCAAATATTTTGAATGCCTTTGAGAGCTTACAAAGTACCGAAGATCTCACAGATGTTACGCTTACATGCGAGGGAATTAATTTAAAAGCTCACAAAATAATACTGTCAGCATGCAGCCCGTATTTTCGAACAGTTTTCAAGGTAGATTCAATCTAGGTTACATGGTGAACTAAATCAAAAATGTCGTTATTTTTCTAGGAAAATCCGTGCAGCCATCCCATAGTGATCCTAAAAGACGTCAGCTACACCGACCTGATCGCAATAATCAAGTTCATGTATCAAGGAGAGGTGTTCATATCTGAAGATCAGTTGCCTTCGTTTCTACAAACCGCCAAACTGCTACAAATCTCCGGCCTGAACAACAGTTGTGGCGAAACATACAATAAATACATCGGACTGCCCATTATGAAGAAGCCGAAAGTCGCGACTACAAAGCTGAGCGATATCCCCGAACCTCCCGTAAAGAAAATGAAAGGAGCCGGCACCGCGATCAAGAGCAAAATCTCCAAGATGACCTCGATTATTCCTAATGCTTCGACGTCCAACGAGAGCCCGTTCGCCAACACTTTGGAAAAACGCGACACGGACGCACGTAGTGAGTCCCCGAAAAATTTCGAGGTTGTCGAAGTCGATAAGATTAAAACTGAAGAAGATATGAGCGAAGGTAGCAGCAGTGGCAGGGATGTTTGCCAGCCGGATATCAATGAAAATGTCGAAGTGATCGTGTCAGAGAAGAGTCAGCAGCAGAGTTCGATTTTAGAAGCTGCATTGGAGATTCGCGAACCAAAACCTAGCAGTATACTGGAAAGGTCGTTGACCTCTCAACATGTACCGACTTCAGGTATTGCAAATTTGTTGATTTCATTCATTAATGGAAGCGTATTAATCTACTAAAAAATTACTTGTTAGGGAAATAGTTTTTCCTGATTTTCTTGTTATGTAGTGTAACATTTTTTAGGTTTTCTCTAATTCCTGGTTATAAATTTAATTGTATTATGGTTGTGAATTCTGAATTTAAATTATTAAGTAGTCAGTCTCTCATCGAAATTCACAAAAAAACTCCAATAGAATTTATTTAATGAGAAGGTTTGAGTAATTCTAAAAAAAAAGACCAGCACGTAGGGCGCTACTGTAAGTGGAGATCAGCAATATGGTTCCTCTATGAGGGGTTTATATTATTATGGCTTACGTTACCTACTTAAAAAATCATTGTGTTATGTAATTTCATTTTCTAAAATATCATCTTGTTGCTTATCAAGGCATAGAATCGATTTTTACAAAAAACTAGAACTTTCGAAAAAGTAACTTTTGGCAATAAAAAGAGACAAATTTGATTCTAAAAATTGTTCCGTATACAGTGTGTCCCAAAATGAGCAAATTTATAGGCATATAATACACAGGTGCTCATTAGTGCGTCAAAGTAGCTTTTATACTAGAATTCTAAATAATTCTAAAAAAATTCATATGCCGCTCCTGCTCTACCAAGTACGATTTTCCCCACTTTTTAAAAATATTTTTGTAATATACAGGCTGGTCCTTCTATAAAATCTCAACATCAACTTTTTTATTTTACGATGGTACTTTTTTTTTCAAGTTTTGGATGGAGCTCTCATTTCTGAGCAAAATGACATCAATCTTGCTTGTATCAATTGTCAAATTTATGAGTTATGTTAATTTTTTTGAAAAAAATGTCAAATGTAGCCGTCCCAAAAAATAAACACGTCGTTTTTGTTTTTCATTATTAATAAAATTCATATCATGCACCAACAATTAGACATATGAAGGCATGTAACAATCTATTGAGAAGTTTATTTTTTTATTTTTCATACAGGGTGTCTAGAAGCTAGCTATAAACTTTGAAGATTTCGAATCGATTTTTCTTGTTTATTTCAAATACAAGGCCCTGTATATTATCATGCCATCAGTTAGGTATTGAAGTCGTCCTTCAACCTATTGTACGGTTTCCTATACCTAACTCTCACAGTTTAGAAGTGACAGTCATTTCTTTAGAAATTTGGGTAAAAAAAAATAATAACTCAGAATGATAATCAAGAACGAACAACAACATTGAAAAACTGCTAACCTAATCCTTCATTACCTTGCATAACAACGTATTTATAATAAATGTTCAAATTGTCCACCATTCTGTTCAAAACACATTTGCAGCCTTCTTAAAAATGTCCTATTCACTTCCATCAACGTCTCAATTGTAACCCCATTAAACGCTGCTTGTATTCTTCGTCTCATGTCTTCTGGAGTAGTAGCAGGCGTCTGATAGAAAATATCTTTAACATGTCCCCAAAAAAAAGAAATCCAGCTTAGTCAGGTCTGGTGATCTAGCTGGCCAGTTGATATGTGGCTCCCCCTCCCTATCCATCTATACTCTCGGTTTAAAAAATTTCTCACGCCAAGAGAATAATGTGCAGGAGCACCATCGTGAAACCACAGATTTTCTACTACATTTTGTGGAACATTTTGCATTAGAGGAGGCAGGTTATCGTGGGGAAAATCGTACTTGGTGGAGCGGCATATGAATTTTTTTAGAATTATTTAGAATTCTAGTATAAAAGCTACTTTGACGCACTAATGAGCAACCCTGTAGATGACAAAACAAAATTAAGCATTCAAATTTAACCATTTGGAGTCCAGGCTTACTTGATTAGATAATAAATTTTACCATATTTTCATGTTTAATAAATCAAGGATGCCTTGGCAGGACATTCTTTTTGTTTTTTGTATAGGTAAAGTAAAGGGTAAAGGTAACGAAATAACGAAAATTATTATTGAAAAAAAGTTGCTCAGAATTCAAAATTAGAATTCTGAATTCAATAACCTTTAGCCTACATTGAATGTTTTATCCGAAAGAATTTTTTTCCAATAAACGTATTCAAAAAAAAGTTGAAAAAACGTTATTTACTGGTTTTTCTAAAACAAAAATAAAAAAAAGTAGGTCGATGGATATGATATTAGGCATGCATGGCATAATTTTGAATTTTGAGAAAGTTTTTGCAATAAAATTTTTCGGTATTTAATGCAGAAGAGGCACTTTACCTACACAGAAAACAAAAAGATATATCCTCTCAAGGAATGCTTGTTTTATTAAACTTCAACATGAAAAAAGATAATTCCCTTATTGTGCGACAATTCCTAATGACCAACTCACGTGTAGGTGATTAAAAAATTGTAATAATTGGTGCGTAAATTACTCACCAATATCTCAATGATAGGGCAAAAAGTCTATTAATTATAAGAATGAAATACTAGGACTAGGACTACAGGAGCATGGAAAACGTGTACTTACGATTTATCTAGATGCTGCACTGCACAAGTAATTAATGGAAGAGCAATTATTCTTCAGCGTGGTTGCGGTTAATTAATTTATATGCGTCGCGACGACTTCCGAGGTGAATTCTCTTCGGTTGATAAGTGCAATGCTTACTCGATTTGCTTCAGACGTCCCTCTGAATGAATACTCTTCGTTGGGCGTTCAGTTGTCCCTTGACGCTGTCTACTTCAAAGAAACACTCGGATTTGGTTGTCTGTGGATGTGTAGAGTTGTACAGTTGTTGTTAGAGATGTGATTCAAAGAAAAAATGTTAGGAGGTTGTCCTATTTTGGACCGGTAAATTTTAGATGAGGATAATTATTACTGAGTTAATCAGACGAGGAAAAATGTTGATGAAATGGAAAATGGTTGACCTTACCTTACAGTACGATGATAGCCTGAAAATGACACCTAAGTGGCTGAACAACCATTGGGTGCCATTTTGTTTTATAAAAAAGCCAAAATCAAATTCATGAAATATATTGTTACGGGTCTCACACTTTATTAATACCAAATTAACGGTCGTTCCAAAATTCTTTATTCTCTAACACGACAATAACTTAACAATAATCTCCAAATCTAAGTAATCAGCTGTTCTCTATTTACACAGACACCACTCTTTCACTTCACTTGTCATACAACTAACTACTCTCCATCCACGGCGGTTCTTATGTAGTTCCCTGAGGTGTCATCGAAGTTATCTAGGGGCTTCACTGATGTGTCTTTAGTCATACGTAGAATGCGGAACCATTCTGGTATTTAGTAGAACTGTCAGTTACACTCTTACACTGGCCTGGCAATGTGTCATTCCTGTCATGTCATTAGAACCGAATCGAATTGCCAAGACATAACCACAATTAGAGAAAGGTAAACAAATACGAATTACGAATCCAGATCGAGAACACTTCGTGAGAGCTCCCTCGTTATAATATTTTCAATTCAATACTTCTGAGATAAAATTTCCCAGGATGCAATATTTTGTTGCTTCCTCTTTTTTAAATGTTGAATTTTCTCGCTTTATAAATCACAGTCATAAAACTGAGAGCTTCGAGCTCAAACCTAATGACATCGTTTTTTTTTTCACAAGGATCCAATTTAGGATCCCAAATGCAAGAACTCCAAAATCAAAGACTTCAATTATGACATCTGCTTGAGACCCAGTCAAATGAGACCCAACACCAGCCCGCTTAAGTAGTTAACAATTGGTTGATTAACACTTATAATAATTATTTTAGGTAGACGAAAGTAAATTGTAGGTCGAGTGTGTTTTCTCCCTTTTTCCGGACACTGGAGCAGGAGGACGGTACACCAGGCTTTTGGAAGGATGCTTTCTTCACTAGCGCTCTGAACTGACTTCTGTTTGATTACAGATAGAAGAATAAGTGGCAAGATTGTTTATCAAGAAGACGAAACAATTATTGTCTAAATTTTTTATTTAAATACAGAAAGCATTAATGATTCTTGATGTTTATAGTAGGTACCTACTAGAGTTGTTATGGTTAATCAACTAACCGTTTTATATTCTATTAAATCTATTTTTCATTTTTTTATATTACAAAATCGAGAAATCAGAATAGTTTGTCTAAAGGAGAATGAAGAAATAGCAAGAGATTCTCTCTCCACTGAAATTTCAAGACATTGAAATGGCCATGGATTTAGTGGCCGAGTTTTACCTCCACGGTAGCCATAGATATAAGAACCACGTCTTATATCGGAGGATTCATAGTCTTGCAGCCTTTCAAATATCTTTTGGCCGCTAAAATCTGTTCTCTTTTTTTACAATGAACTGTCTTCTGTGTTTTAATTTTCTCTGCTTTGCTTATAAATTTGAACATTTTTTGAGTAAAATTTAATTATTAATTCATTGACAGACTGAAATGATAAAATTCTTGTCAAATAAGAGAACATAAGCAACACTGCTGATATAAAACAAGAAGACTGGATAGTTTCACTCAAACAGCTGATTTTGACAAGTAGTGAAATCGCATTATAGTAAAAGCTCCATTTTATTGATAATGTCCATTAAATCAACATGCGACATTTTGAATATAACTGATCTCCAGCCACAGCAGCTCCCCCTACTGGAATATCTTAACGCCCATCGGTAAAAATATTTGTATCCTTCCATTTTATATAAGTATTAACATGTTTCCAGGTAAATCCCCTCTGGCGATTCAGTTCCCCATCGAACAAATAAATGTGATTCCATCGATACCGGATTTGACGAAAATAATCGTCACTCCCAGGAAACCGGCAGACCAAGATCCCGAGAAGCGGAGCAGCAAATCTCACTCGTCCGACTCGAATCCTCCTTTCGATCGTCCCGCCGATCTACTCCTGCAGAGCATCAAAATCGAAGGGGAGCTCTGCGATAACGTTGAAGTGCTGACAACCGACGACGCCTTACAGAGAGACATTGCTCAATTCTCGAGGGACATCAACCCCCATCATAGTTCTCTCTGTGGGTACTGTCCGCACTGCGGGCAGCTGTACTCGAATCAGTCGGCCCTGAAGTATCACGTGAGGCTAGTTCATTCGGATTTGACCAACATGTATTGTTGTCATCTGTGTCCGGAGTCTTTCGATTACAGGGAGGGGTATAAGAAGCATATGGCCGACGTGCATTGTATAAGAAATTGACTTACACTATGAAAATATTCTAAAGTTTAACTATGTTTATAATTTTATATATTTTTTATATACCGTTGTTATTAAAGTTGATCTTTTGCAGAGGGTTTTTCTAGTTATTTCGTTTCCTCTGGTTTGATGTCCTTAAGTGACTGGTTTAAATTTACTTTCAGATAAAGATAAGAGCATGAACTTTTACTATTTTTGTGAGGAGCTCTAGTTTTTTTTTTTATAATATTGACACTCTCACCGCCAAGTGTATTATTTATGTGCCCATGTGCCATCATGCAGGCCAAGTGTATTAAAATAACACACCAAGTAGTCATAGGTACATTTACTACATTTACACCAAAAGCGATAGCCTGACCTGGGAATGGAAAGTTTCACTGCAAGCTTTGGCCTCCTGTTTCAATTCTATGTTAAATCACCAATTTTTTTTAAACCAACTTACACAAAAGAAAGATAAGGTTAACAACCCTACCCCCGATGATCATCTGCAAAAATGCAGCTAGGACCCACTTCTAGTTGTGTCGTTTTCTTGTAGCCACCCTCGGTTCTCGGATAGGGTATGCAAAAGCTCAGGAGTCAAGAAATACCTGTGTGATCAACCTTTCTTCCGTTAAAGAATCAAATGGTATCACTATTTCATCTATATTTCAAACAGGATATCATTTCATTCCTTGCAATGAAATCTTAAATTACCTTAATTAATTATGTTTCTATTTATTTTACATTTATTTATTTAGACCTTCCGATGCTGTTCCAACAGCTGTTTAAAAAGGACCTGCTTGAGTCATTTCAATCATCTTACATTGTTTGATGGTTTCGCTTTCGTTTGGGTGTTGGCTTTACAATTGGAGGCTTACAGTGTTGCCAGATTGGCCAGTTTTACTTCAATTTCAAGTTTGTGGTTTTACTCTTTCATGTCTCCAAGTTTGACAAAGTCATTAATGACCTTCTTCCTCAGGCCACTCTGTTCAAGTGAACATCAGTTTTACGCGAGTCAAGTGTTTTTTAGGCTGGCCAGCACTGCTGTTTTTATACCTATGCAACCCTTTGTAACTGTCCTCTGGCCATTGTAGTTCCATCCATACCTCTTTAACTCGACTGATCATTGCTCGTGCTGCCCTTTCCCTCGTAGCTTTAACGGTCTTGTAGGTGAAAGTCCAATCCATTGTTGCAGCTGCGTAAATAAAGGATTCCGGAAATCTCACTTGCAAATGGTTTTTCTTTAATTAATGCCGGGCTTCTCCTTAAGTTTCACTGAATTACTTTTTTTTTAACTACTTATCCTTGGGGTGGTATATTTTATTATTACTTCTAGGGTAGGTTCAAAGCCCTTGTACTGAAGCTTGCGCTTATTCTACCCCTTTTGATAATTATCTCATCAGCCACTCATCCTTTTAGCCTGGGTTCCCGCCTTAGGATTTAGGTTTTCAAAGGTTGTCTCCTTTTGGTCCAGGCGGTAAAGCTTACCACAACAACAGAGTTTTACGGTCTTTCGGAGAGTCCATTTTCGGACGTTCTCCGGCATCGTTATAACCCCTGTGCAGGCCTTTAGTCACGACATGACAACTAGGTTGGGGGAGGTGGTCCGCGGCAGGGCTTTTTGGGCTTGGGGTGGTATATTACATAGGATCAAAATTAAACAAAATCCTCAAAGATGAAAAATTTATTATTTTCATTCATAATTTCATAAAACTTTATAAATATTTACACTTTTTTACAATAATTATCTAAAACTGGCAATAAAATTAGAGAGATATTGCAAATGAGATATTTTATAAAAATCGAAGGTTGCACCTTTTAATGCATATACACGGCTGCAATAACTCCCTAGTAAATATTTTCATTAACAATAATAATAATAGTGAACAAAAATGTCAACATTATGCTTGTTTTCTATTTACTATTCACTAAAATTCTTAACAATTTTAATAACTCAACTGAGACTGCTAACCAAAAGGGTATTATATTTATTTCTTAGCCTGGTGATCCAATTATTTAAATTTTTTGTTAAAGCGTGCATGAGATCAGGTCAGTTTAAATCACTTGGATCAATTTAAAAGAAAAAAATTTGCAACTCGAAATAATGACAAAAAAAATTGGATTCCAAACATGAATATCGGGGAGTCCCCAAATTTCATGTGATACAACAGACAGGGATTTTAAACTGAAACTGAGGTTGAATAGAATTTTCTTTATAATAACTTATATTATTATGCGGATGAGGTTTTTTTTGTACTAATGAAACTCATTTTTAGAGGAGTTGCCATATATCTGATTAGGATAATAATTATTATTATCATCACCTTTTTTTTAATGATTATGACAGTAAACTTCCAGTAGGTATGCTATAATTATTATTATTATTAAAAGAGTTAAAACAAGTTTACGCTTAGTAAATAGACAAGGCTTTAATAATTGCTATGTAAATAAATTATCAGTATATTGTTTTAAATTTTGCATCCGGTCAGCAGTACCAAATTTTAATTATTAATCTACCAATACAACCATGTTTTAAAGACATCTTTATGTCTCTTCAATTGTTTTAAAAAGTGACATTTCTGTTTAACATTTTGACACTGAGACAAGTGATAAAGTAAATAAATGAACAGCTATAGTGGCATTCAAGCCATAATAAATTGATTTTTAAATGTCACAATCTGGCTAAATTGGTGGTAAAAGCTGAACGCTATAAAGTTTTAAAGAATAAGAACAAGAAATGTCTAAATTAGTCACGATTTGAAAAATTAATTTTTATTTAAATGATAACCAACTCAATAATTATTATTTGAAGTTTAAAAAAAAAGTTTAATTGTTAAAAGTGCACTTAACACTGCTTTCATAACATGGCTTTTCTGACACTACCAAAAGGCCCCTTTTGGTAGTATTCATATAAAAAATCGTTTCACTACTTTACTCATATCTCCTTCAATAAAAATTCTAAACTGGCTGTTCAAAACAATCTCTTAAGGGGGTCAGAACTCATTTCATGAATTTTTTTAATATTTCATAATATTTAAATCATCTCCAGCCTTACGAGTTAAAAAATTTGTAATGATAATAATTATTGTAAAATATATTTAATAATAATAAAATTTTGTCTTGAACAATCAATCAATCAGAAACATATTATTATTCAATAGAATACAGTAGACTCTCCTTTACTGTAATAATGGATCAGGAGTGTTCCAGATAACCGAATTTATAATCCACCCAAACAATAAAAATATAATTATCCTTAGAGGTATTCTATATGCATATATACAAATTGCTTTAGTTAAACGCTGAATATACAAGTACAACATAATTTAAACTAACGATCAAGCAAGTATATAAAATATATATTCATTATAATATAAACGTGGTCTTAAGAAATAATCAGCATTCAATAATACCCAGCTGCAAGGAAGGATTTGATAACTTAAATAAAACTCTAATAATAACAGACAAATAATTATGATTAATCAATAATTAAACAATCGGAATCTAAACTGTAGGCGGATGCTCAGCTATCTAACGGATCTACTATTACCAGATTATCTGTCTCGGAGGCGCTGATGGTGATCATCATCTTCTCTTCGCTGCTGCTGTCTGAAGATGCTGACCGGGTCGATGTGGCCGCTTCCTGTAACAAATAACAGCCGTTACATGACGAGCGTTACGAGCATGACGTTACAAGTCGAAAAATTGAATTAAATTAACTTACCTGAGAATAATTCAACTGCGTAATGGCATATTTCACGTTATTTTTACTGTCTGTGATCCACATGGGTTGAACTTGGGGTTTCGCTTCGGGCGGGTTATCTATCGAATCCCATTGATCATCTTCTTCCGGTTCTGTATTTTCATTCTGTAACCATAATAAACAATAAATTTTTCCGCCAAACTGCTTGAATCTACATAAAAACTATTACAATCCTGTTTTGATTTGTTATATTTTTCCATAAAAAAATCTAAATTTTATGAAGCCTTTCTAAATACAGTAGAAGCTCAATTATCCGAAGCAATGTGGACAAGTAACCAACACAAAGCATATTGGAACCACATACCAGGCAACAAACATAGCAAGTTAATGGTAAAAGAACCATCTCCAAAACTTGCCAATGAACTACTGCATTTGAACAGAATGCAAGTTAAAACAGTGGTGGGACTTCTTACAGGACACTGCCACCTGAGACAACACCTGAAGAAGCTGGGTATCTTCAATGGAAAACCAGCATGCAGACTATGCAATGAGGAAGACGAAACAGCTTTCCATGTAATCTTTGTGTGCCCAGCACTCAATCGAAACCGACACTCAATCATGGGAAACAATACCAATGACATGATGTCAGGGAACACTTTGGCAAGCAAACTTCTGAACCTTGTGAAGGGTACAGAGTTATTTAAATAGCCAAGAACCAATAGCTACGGAAAGATACAATAAGCCTAAATGGCTGCAGCATCAGAGACCTAAAAACCGATTTCCGTATCTAGCAACAAACAAACAAAAACAAAAGAAGCTCAATTATCCGAAGTAATGTGGACCGGACCTATTTCAGATAAGTGAAAGTTCGGATAATGCTTTTCATCAATTGCTTTAAATTCATCATTCCTTGTTACTCTTTTTACCTTTTTTAAATTGATGGACCGCATTATGTTTACTTGCCTAAAGAGGATTGCTTACTAGGAAATCAGTGAACTGAAAATGAAAATCATAAAGGGAACAGTTCATTCATTTTTTATTGGGCAAGTTCTAGGGATCTAGGGAATTCTAGCATCTCGCCAGTGAAAAATATTTTATTATTCCTGAGGAAATGCATACCTAGATATGTATGTATTAACAGTACAGTACACCCTGACAGTGAAAGTGATAGCTACGAAGAAGACAAAAATAAGATGAAAAAAGATGAAAGTAAGAAGGCATGCAATAAGAAAAAATTCACTGACAGTGAAACTGACAGTTATTATGAAGAAGAAGAAAATACGAAGAAAAGAAGAGATGAAAGTAAGAAGAAGACATGCAGTAGGGAAAAATACGTTGAGAGTGAAAATGACAGCAGTGAAGAGGACGAACGTCATAAGAGAAAAGATGTATCGCGCACGAAAAAGAAGACTTCAACTAGATTTGCTATGAGTTTTAGAGACATAGAAGAATCTATACGACCGTTGAGTGGAAGAGATGATTACCCTATAGAAACTTGGATTGTTGATTTCGGGGAACTTGCAACTGTTATGGAATGGGATAACTTTCAAAAGCTAATATTTGCAAAAAAGTCGCTAACCGGGTTAGCAAAGCTGCATATCCAAGGAGACCGTGGTATATCATCATGGAAATCTTGAAAGCGAAACTATTAGAATAATTTGAAAGTAAGGTGAACAGTGCAAAGTTATATCGTTTGTTGAGTGATAGAAATATTCAAAAGGATGAAGGTGTCCAGGAATATTTTTTGAAGACAGAGCGCTTTGATTCAATGTATCATAGGGAATAACAGATGAGGTGAGTTCCAAATTTATTTTATATGGCTCCAGGAATATCAAAGCAGAGTTTAAGGAAAAACTTCAAATTTATGAAAATATAAGAGAATCTAAATTTAGCAGAAAATCTGATTCTAAGAAAATTGATAGGGTTGACACAAAACAGGAGTCAAGACAAAGCAGAACAAAATTTGACATTCGATGTTTAAATTGTGGCATGAAAGGACATCGTTCAATCGAATGCAGACAAAAGAGTAAAGGAGCTAAATGCTTTAAATGTAACAAATTTGGGCATAAAGCACCAGATTGTAGACAATTCTCTAATATTCAAGAATGGAAGACGGATGACGCTAAAACGAACTCATTCGTTTTTACCCCTGTTAATTCAGTTGAGAAGAATTTACTAATTGGAAATATTGAAGTGACAGCCTTAATAGACACCGGCAGCCAAATTAATCTAATAACTGAGATCATGTATGAGAAACTGGGATCACCTCAGCTATCTAAGTCAACTTTGTTACTCACAGGCTGAGTAACTATATATAGTAACTACTCAAAGCCGAAATAATAGAAACCGTCAGAAGTTATGCTCCAAAGAAGATTAAATCTACAGACTTAAGAATGAAGATAGTATTATGTAAATTAAGAGAAGAGCAAATAATTTCTCATAGGCCAAGAAGGTTACCTTTTTCTGACAGAGTAGCAGTCGAAGAACAGACAAAACAGTGGCTTCAAGATAGAATAATAGAACCCAGCAATTCTGAATATTCTAGTCCAGTAGTTGTTGTAAACAAGCGAGATGGGTCACCACGATTGTGTATAGATTTTCGAAAGATAAACTCTATCATCATCAAAGATCGTTTCCCACTCCCGTTAATAGAAGATTTGACAGATCGTTTGCAAGAAGCCAAAATATTTAGTACTCTCTATATGAAGAATGGATTTTTTCACGTTCCAGTCGAAGAGCTAGCAGAAAATACACGTCATTCGTAACGCACAATGGTCAATTCCAATTTCTCAGAGTTCCGTTTGGACTGTGCAATTCACCATCTGTTTTTATGCGATATATTTTCAGTGTATTTCGACCTTTAACTGAAAGTGGATTAGCTCTACCATATTATATGGATGATATTGTGATACCAGCTAAAGACGACCAACCACTTTGTACTTATCACATCGATCACTTGGGCCCATTAGAAACCACTAATAAGCATTATCAACATATTTTTGGTGTGATTGACAGTTTTACAAAATTTAGATGGTTGTATCCTACCAAGTCGACAACTACAAAAGAAGTTATAAGTAAACTTGAGTTACAAAAGAAGAATTTCGGTAATCCCAGACAAATTATTTCAGATAGAGGATCAGCATTTACTTCTTTAGAATTTGCTGACTACTGTACGAAAGAAGGAATACAACATTTTAAGATTACGACCGGATTACCAAGAGCAAATGGTCAAATAGAGAGATTCAACCGGACTATCATTTCAGTTCTCTCTAAATTAAGTATAGCAGAGTCGAAGCAATGGTGGAAGCATGTTGATAAGTTACAGCAAGTACTGAACTCTACCTACCATAGAACTGATGATAGGTGTCAAGATGAAGCAAAAGGAAGACTTGAAGATTAAAGAATTAATTGATCAAGAATCTATAGAGATGTTTACAGAAGAAAGACAAGAATCAAGAAAAGAAGCTAAGAAACAGATACTAAGAGTGCAAGAAGAGAATCGCCGTACTTACAATTTAAGACGAAAAAAGCCTACCAAGTATGAAGTAGGTGATTTGGTTGCTATCAAGCGCACCCAGAACGCACCAGGTTCTAAGTTGAGTGCCCAATACTATGGACCGTACCGTGTAATGAAGTCAAAGCTCAATGATACCTGTGATGTGCAGCGAGAAGGAAGTTCTGGAGGTCCCCAGAAGACGACGACCTGTGTGCAGTATATGAAACCATGGAGTCATTATTTCGAAAAGTCATCAGGGACCGATGACATTCAGGATGGTCGATTGTGGGATGAAAACGGAACGCGACTCCTGATTTGACATTATTATTATTATGACAGTTTAGAGTAGTGCCAGTCAGTCTAGTAAAAAGTAATGAGTAAGACGAGTGTATAAGACTATTAGTTAAAGGTGAAGACAAATGAATTATTATTAAAGACGAAGACGAGATAGGTGTTCAAGACGAGAAGACGAAGGTTTAATAAATACAGTATAGTAACATTTGAAATTTCAGATAATGTGGAGTATTTGAAGGGCACATTTTGGATAACGCGGAGAACTTGAATTTTCTTTCAAATTTCGGATATGGACCACGATCATTCCGGATAAAGCGGCGGTTTTAAAAATCCATTTCGTTCAGAATAAAGTGGATTCCGGATAATCGAGCTTCTACTGTAAATGCAATTAAATTTGAGGTTTCTTTTCTTGAAAAGTACATTTTCTTCCTACACTCTCCCCTGTTAATTTATGTATGTATAGGAACCTCCAAACTGGGGACTGGAAACCCGGTAAACTAGGTTTTGAATTCCCAGCTCACAATCAAGATCAGAAAAACATTTACATGTTTATTTTAAATGGTTATAAGAAACTTCCTATAATTTTTAATTCTGTGATTTATGGTAATTTGCACGCATGCTTGTCATGAGTTTTATTTGAGAGGATTTTAGTCCAAACCATTGTTACACCCCATGTCTTATTTTACCCGCATTTCTATTTTATGTTTTGTGTGCTCTGGTGAGTTTCTTGTGAAAATAGTAGAGGAGTATGAACGAGCTATGCACAGGGACAGAGGTTCCACAAAAGTTCAAAAAGATATAAAAATCTAATAGATTGAATATTGTTTTACGTTATGTGTGCTCTGGTGATGAGTTTCTTGTGAAAAAAAGTAGGGGAGTATAAAATAGGCTATGTACAGAGACAGAGGTTCCACAAAAGTTCAAAAAGAGATAAAATCTGGAATAAATTGAATACTGTTCTACCTTCTGTGTGCTCTGGTTATTTTTTTTCATTAAGTAGGAGTATAAACAGCTATACACAGGGACCAGGGACAGAACTTCGACGTTCCACGAATATTAAAAAAAAGCGAAAGTTAAAGTCGATGGGGAGTAACGATCAGAGAACAAAATTACTCAAACTTGGAGGCACAAAGCTTCATTTTGGTTCTTTCATATTTTCAGAAAAGTAAAACATTTTTGAACAAACAATTCGAACAGAAGATCCAAAGAGATTACTTTTCAATAAAAGACCATTCCCTGAATTTTTTCGCACACATTTAACACGTTGAGCACGGGTGTAGTGGAAAAAATGGAGGTCCACTAGACGGGGGTTCAATTTGGGCTTTTTCAGATATAAATAGTCTATATGAAGTATACTGTATGTTTTTTGTTTGAAAACAGCATTTTTTTGTCAAAAATTTTGAAAACATTTGTGAGGCATCACGTTGATGCCTCGCCGTCTTTAGCATAAAATTCTGTTCACTAAGACGGCGAGGCATCAACATGATGCCACATTATAAGCTATAGATTGGCTAATCCAAGAGGTTCTTTTCTGGGAATTCTCCGTTATCATTTTTTGTATGCACTGTAACTACCAAACATTTGCTCGCAAACACTAAATTGTACGTTATACCACTTATATCTCACACAGACCACCCATGCCGTTCTCTGAAATCAGTAAATCGAGTAGTATAATAAAAATTCAAGGACGGGTTGGCAGAAACTGTTCCTATAGACGGCTATCCTACATATTCCATGCATACAACATTATAGTGAGACATCAGACTGAGCCACACCGTCCCGAAATCCTTTTCACGTGAGACACTCATAGATGTCTCGCCGGCCCGATGAACAATTCAGTGAGGCATCAATGTGATGCCTCGCCGTGCTCAACGTGTTAAAGACACCCGTGCAAAAGCTCCCATTTTTTAAATCATGCACGGTTCAACAAGGAGCATATGTCACCTTTTCACTTCCAAAACTACTTGCCGATATTCGCTGCTTCTGGTGAGTTTTCAGGTGTTTCGACAAGTGGTCCGACCTCATGAACTTCTTATTACATTCGCTGCATTGAAACCGCTTCTCTCCGGTATGGGTTCTTCTGTGTCTTTGCAGTTCGTCGGACCTCGTGAATCTCTTCCCACAAAATAGCCAGGTACACACAAATGGTCTCTCTCCTGTATGCCACCTGCATGACAATATGAAAACAATAAATCAAATGTTAATGCTACATAATAAAAAAAAGAATTCATAGTAATCCTGATTAAAATTGGGGGATTCTAAAACATAAGGTCACTGTGTCAATGTTTCAAGTAGGTAAAGTAAATCTATTTAAAGTTTGTAGATCAAATATTTTAATCTAATTTGAAAGGATGTACATTTTGAAGACCCATAGCCTCAGGACAATTTTCATTAGATAAAAATGGAGGGACAGTTTTATGCCATCAAGTATTAGTATCAATAATACGGAAAACTAGGTATCGGATAAAGCTATAATGTTGATGCCACTAATTCCTTTACAATGAAGTTATTACTTTCTACTTTGATTTCCACATCAACCGACATTAACGGGAGGAGGGGGGGTTGGCATCGGATGTCTCCACTAGCAACAGTGATTTTTCAATTTTACAGAACATGTGGTGGGACAGAAAGAGGAATAAATTCAAGGATTTGTACATCATGTTGGATTTTCTGATGAAATACACAACGTCTTTTATCTAACCTTGACATTAGATATGAAACTTTGTCCTTGGGGTTATAAATAGATCATTGATTTACTTAAAAGGTCATCTGGCTGTCCTGCTCCCTCTGAGGAATAGGCCCCTTGGATTATTTTAGGTCAATTGTTGTTGAATTTGAAACTATGTAAATAGAAGTAGGTACTTCCCCTGAAAATTTACATTACTTCAGGTTAGATTATAATGTTTGACCTTGAAACTATTAATAGATTAACTTGACCTTGAAACATTTACCGTTAACCACCTGAACAATTCTGAAACAAGGTGACTATTGTGTTCCAGAACCCCTTAAGTAACAATGTCCTATTCTGAAAAAATATCATTCACTTCAAAATGATTTTATTTATACTTTTCAGGCATTAATTTCTGTTTTTAGGGTTATTTGAAAGTTAAAGTACCTACAAGTCAAAAAACTGAACAAGATTGCAGAGCAGAAATGGAATGGGAGACACTGGCCAGGATGTAACATAAAAAAACATAAAAAAAAAAAAAAATCACCTCAGATGCGCCCTCAAATGAGAAGTCTTCCCATAGACCTTATTACACCCGATGATATGGCACACGTGCTGCTTCTTCCTGTCGGAATGCCTCTCCCCTTCCTGGCAGTTCGGGCAAGTGCAGGCCACCCTCCGCACCCTCTGCTTGGGGGTGCCGTCGGGGTTCGTTTCCACGGTGCTCGAATTGGTCGATTCCATCGGCGTGGAAGTCACCACGACTCCCGGAGTTATGGGGGCGGTATTGGTCGGTTGGGCAGTGGAGATGTTCGGCACTACTTGCCATTTATTCGGGTCGTTTGGGTCTTGCTGTATGTGCTGGCCGACGGATAACTGGGGGGCTTGTTGCGTTATTACTTGAACATTTCCTAAACCTGAAATCGGGGAAGTGATAAATTATTTTTCGGTATCACCTGCTACCAAGGTGTGGATTTTCAAGTCAAATTTTGTGGTGCCTGGATTTTTTGATTCAAAGAAACTTGGTACCCTTTTTGGGGTATGATTCTTGAGGAGTCTGCAATTATATGGATGTGATTTTCACACCGATTTTGAGAAGATATAGGAGGCCTATGGTGTGGTATATGAGGGGGCAAACCAGAGGCTGCTCTAAGTGTGGTATCTGATATGTCCCACCCCCTGTCCAAAATTAATCACTGATCAAAAAGGGCATTTTTCGTGTTAACCCAAACATCTCAAAATCATCAACTTACCAGGTATGTTTTGTATCGTTGGAACAGTTTGTATGTTAGGCATTTGTATGATGTTTCCCAGATTGGTCCCTCTGACTTGTTGCAGATTCGCAGCGGGTATCACAGTGAATTGTTGTCCATTAGCTCCGGTGAATGTCAACGGTTGTGAACTGGCATCGTTTTGTACTGTTCCAGCACCCGATGTAGGCGTCTGTGGAGCCACCGAAGTAGCTGGAAATCAATCATTATCATCTCAACAGTTCATTATTCATTTGGCCAGTGAAAAACTCACCTATCTGCACCTGTTGCAACTGTCCATTGGGCGTCAACACGCTAGCTATTTGTGGCATCTGAATCTGTTGCGTCTGGATAATGTTAGGAACGGCGGCAGTGGCTAATTGTACGGGGAAGTGAATGGTTTGATATATGGTCTGTCCGTTGCCAGAGGAAATGGGCACTTGAATTGGGATGGTCTGCTGCATGGGGAACTGCACGACTTGAGGAAGACTAGGTCTGACTTGAACACTCTGGCCATTCGACAGCTGCACTGTCTGGAGATTCTGCAGGTTCTGGATGTTCTGCAAGTTTTGCAGATTAGCAGGGATGACACCGGGACCTCGAATTATTTGGCCAGGACTGAACAGCTGTTGCGGTTGTTGTCCACCTGTATAACAAAAAATTGATTTATCTTTGAATGGGGCTTTTACTAATCTTTCATAATAAAACTTGATAATGTCAACTTCTGTTATAGAAATAGAAACAATCTACAATAATAATGCTCACCTATGGTGTAACCACCTCCGGCAGCTGCTGCTAGGGACATGGCCGGTATGAATAGGGCCTCCTGGCCATCAACAGTAACGGCCTGCATGGGTTGCATAACATTGTAGGTGAGGTTCTGACCGGCGGCTGCAGCTGCATTCACGAGTTGCTGGGCAGCAGCAGCAGCTCCTTGCTGCTGTAGAAGCTGCTGCTGAAGACCAACTGGCACACTCACCACTTGTGGCTAAAAACATTTAATTAATTAATATTTTAATTTCTCGATAACGAGTACATAGAAGTGGTAGTAGTCGTGGTAGTGTTAGTGCTGATGGTAGAGTGATTATAGTAGAGACAGTAGGAATGGAGGAGGTAGTAGTGGTGGTGGTAGTAATAGTAATGGTCAGGTGTTAGTAGTCATGGTAGTAGTGGTGGTGATAGTAGTGGTGGTGGTATAGTAGTGGTGGTGGTATAGTAGTGGTGGTAGTATAGTAGTAGTGGTGGTGATGGTAGTAGTGGTGATAGAATAGTGGTAGTAGAAGTAAGTGGTAGTAGTACCTATTGTAGTAGCAGTAGTAGAAGTAGTAGTGGTAGTAGTGGTAGCATAGTGGTAGTAGCGGTAGTATAGTGGTAGTATAGTGGTAGTAGTGGTAGTAGTAGTTCATTTATCTTTGATAGATCATAAGTAGACCGAACGCGAAATGAAAACAACATGTAGGTCACAGATTCCCAGAAATGCTAACAGGTAAGTAGTAGCCAGTCCTGAAGCAATCAAAAGCCTAACAGGTTGAAGTTACTTATTTCATAAACGTCGGCTATCGTAATTGAAGAGAGGTATTTGATTTATTAATAGCTTAATTTATTTATTTATTTTAGATTTATGGTCATTATTTACATCCGCGGCTCCTACAGTTTCACTATGGAACTTATATAGGGGTGGAGAACATACCTATAGTAACACCAGGAAGGTATTCATTTGCTGGGCAAATGAAAGGGAAAGCCACAAAACGGTGTAAAAAAATGGTTTTGAGAGTGCGGAGGGAATGCGGTCCTGACAAGAGGCACCGATTAGACGCCGCGATCCCGGATAAAACCACTTCACCATAATTGCCAAGTATTCTATTCTGTGTTACAGGCTCACAGAGGCGGACTGAGCGAAATATCCGCTTTCATTACGTGTCTAGTCCGCACAGGGATTGATGCAATGATTTTCGGATTATAAATTCAAAATTAATGCAAAATTCAAAATAAAAATCGTGGTACTGTTATTTTCGAAGATTTTCCTTGCCCTGAAAGTGAAAAAAAAATAGAAATTCGACCGTAGTGCCAAAGAGGCCTTAGTTGTGACCTTAATATTAGTTTGCCATGGCTGTTTTTACTTTCTTACCCACCCAGCACCCCTATTTCGCTCCTCGGTCCCGAAAAAATTGATGAAACTAAGGAGCCGCGGATGTATACAATTACCAGATTTATTATAGAACTAGTTGATGACGTTCATGTTGTTTTCATTTCGCGTTTAGTCTACCTACATGATTGTTTACTTTTCTTTGTAAAATTTCAATGGAAATCAAAAATAATTTCCTTTCATGTTCTAAAGCCGCGTCCTCATCTACCGAGCGAACAAAAACGAATAAGCGAGTAAACGCTATATAAAAACACGAACGAACACAAACAAGCGTCACGAGCAAAGATTCGCCCAAGGAAATTCGATCACGCTGAATCGCGTCATCTTTCAAGCCGTTCGGGTTCGTTTGATTACTTAAACGTTCGACCTGTTCCTTCGTGCGCGTTTGCTGGGTGAGGTTATAAAATATAACTTTAAAACATGCATAAGAGGTATCTTTTTCACCAACCTGATGTTGTTGCCCATTCTGCTGCACCGACACTGTTTGAGGCGAGACAGTGGCAGCGCCGGATGTGGGAACCTGCAGCTTGGCCTGGCCGACGGGGGTGGTGGACATGGAGGCGGCGGTCGATTCGTGAGTGGGTCCTATGCGGCTGCACGTGGCCACCAGCAAGGCCAACGGCGAGGGAGACGGCTGCTGTTGTTCCGCTTTGGTATTCTGCGAAGTGAGTAATAAGGAGACGTGTGTAATATAATAAAAGTGTGTCGGTAATAATAGGGCCATTATCGATTAGTCTTTTTCAATAAATGTTTAATCAATTATTATGAAAAAAAAACCGACAAGAAATTTCAGGCCCTTTGAATTAATGGCATAAATTATTGTCAATAATTTTGACCTGTCAAATTTAAAATGTTGATAAGTTGTGTTTCTTTGTTGGTTACAAAATTATTGTCTATTTACAAAATCTTTTTTTTGTCTATCTTCAGTAGGTATGAAAAATACCCATGCATGGTAGGTATGTATGGTATGGTAGGTTTTTTTTATGTACCAAAGCAATTTGGGTTGAGAAATAAACAAAAAAATTTGGAGGGTGACATTAGGGAATCGATAGGATATCCAGCGGAATGAAGGCAATAATTGTAATATGCGGATTCATTTTCCCTTTACTTGCTTCTGCCTGGGCCGGAAAAATTTCATCTCTTCAAATCTGCAATATCTAATTGACCGCAGTTGACAGTTCGCGAGTTCGACTCTACTACTATGGCTATGATACCCGCATATGTTTTCGAGTCAACGCGCGCTAAAAAGCACTGTGTTGAAGGCCGGCGATCTCAAACGATTTGAACTATTCTCCATTCCAGATAGGTGAATTATTTCCTACTTCCTGTTTTTCCGGAAGTAATCCCAAATTTTTATTTTTAAATGGGACATGTATTATAAGTATATTACTGCTTTTTCATATCAGGTACCTGGGTAAATTCAATAAGAATACAGGGGAGATGAAGTCAGATCACCACAAATTCACGCGTTATTCACGCACATCTCGCTGACAAATACGTCCCGCGTCCCGTGCTCGAATCGCTCCCACTCCCGCAATCTCGCGTTGTTGGTCTGTGTCCTGTGTCTGTGCTGTTAACAGTGGCAGCGAACACCTTCACCGCTAGAGTAGAAACAGTAACCCGTATACCTACCAGCCTAAGTATTAAAAAAACCTTCTTGCGCATTAATCGCATGAATAGTGTATTTATGTAGGTACCCCCCGCTCCCGCCCCCCCAACTTCTATACCAAGGGACAATGATACAATAAACTTAAAAAAATGTGATACTGAGCAAGTAATTATTGTAATAGCGATAGCAGAGCGAAATATTATAGCACCAATAATGCGATGTTAGCAATAAAGCAGTGAAGAGATGCCGGCAGATTAATTTTGGAACCACTACAATAGAAAATCTCCAGTCGACTGTCGATTTGGAATCTATTTCTAGGGACCGAGGATTAGTAAATCGAAATCTATCTGTTTTGGTTAACAAAATCTTAAACGAGTCGATAAATAAAGAAAGGAAGTTAACATTCTTTATCTGTATAATAATCATTTCCCTGAAATTTATCACCTTATTTATTATTTTTTCCTGTCCTGATATCTACAAGGTAATTAAAGTAGGTAATTTAATCCTCAAAGTGATAATACTTCATACAAACTATCTTTCTAAATGACCTTTAAATTCCGCGCCGATTAGATCCGCGGTGACGTCATTGGGCCGACTAGACGAAAATAAGGCTGCAGAGTATTGTATCATGTCAATCGACTAGGTACACTTATCAAAAGCTTCTCTATAACGTTTTGCAACATTTCCGGTTGATCAAACGAGGCACTCTTTTAATTAAAAGCTTTTTAAAATATTCAGGCGGTGTCGCATCTAAAGGCTTCAGGCTTCATAAATAGAAGCCCAATAAGGAATCCGGTCACCTATACAGAGTAACTAGGCAGCCAAAATCGAGCGTCATGTATAAAATCGTATTTTAAACATAAAAGGGAGAATAACTTTTTTCACAGTGAGGCCTTGTTTAGGAAATATTTACAAAAATGTAACACTAAGGCTGCTGTGAAAAAAATATTTTTAGTAACTGGACAGTCAAAATTGAACATCGTGTATAGGATCATATTTTAAGCATTAAAAAAAGAATAACTTTTTTCAAGATGAGGCCTCGTTTTGGAAATATTTCGAAAAATGTAAAAGTAAGGCTGCTGTGAAAAATATATTTTTTAGTAACTGGACAGTCAAAATTGAACGCCATGTATAAAATCGTATTATAAGCATAAAAGAAATAATAACTTTTTTCTAGATGAGGCCTCATTTAGGAAATATTTCCAAAATTGTAAAACTAAGGCTGCAAAAAAATGTTTTTTTTAGTAATTTCACAGTCAAAATCGAACGCCATTTATAAAATAGTATTTTTTTGTCAGCTATAGTTTTACATTTTTTGGAAATATTTCCTAGATGAGGTCACATCTTGAAAAAAAATTTTATGCTTAAAATACGATTTTGTACATTGGGTTTCATTTTGACTGTCCAATTACCAAACATCCTGTATGCAGATGATACTCTGGGACTGATGGGACTCTGGGGCATACTTACTGTACCTATAGATACAGGACACAGGGCACAGGGATAGATGACTTTTTTCATACAGGCAACTATATTATACCCCCCCCCCCTCGCTCAGTGGCCTGGAAGGTTTTGCACATGCGAGGGTCTGCATGCACAAATCAATTTAACGACGTTAAACGGGGGCGGGGTGAACCCTGGGAGTCGCATGCGAATATCTTTTCAATGTTCAAGGTCACGCTATTTCCCAGGAGCTGAAAAATTGGAATTTTTTTAACCCCTGTAAAGGTATGCGCGATGGGTCAAAACTTTGGTAGATTAACAATTAACAGGATGAGAAGAATATACCCCAAACTTTACGCCAGTGTCTAAAAATTTGTCTTTTTTTTAGTTAGATGTTAGATTATAACATGGCTAAATTTCTATAGGTACCTATCCATTTATTGGCACATTTTTTAGGAAATCAACTCAATATAATGAGACGAACGCATACCTATCCCAAACTAGGCACTTGTTCCCAAAAAAATTACGTTATTTTTTCATTAGTTCACCAGTGGCGTCGGTAGAAAATACCTAGGTCAAAATTGACATATTTCTATATCCGCATTTTAGGGCGCATTTTCAAACAAATTGAACTGAAATTTTGACACTAGACAACTATATTAATAACCTTTGATCCAGGGCCCTCTCAAGTCGTAACCATTGGGCTAATAGGGCATTAGCAGCCCAGAGGCGCAAGCATTTTAGGGGCGTAAATTATAGGTAGGTACCTAATTCAAAATCTTTCCATTTTCTTCCCAAAATTCCTTCATTTATTTGTTAGAAAATTAAGAAAATATTAGGGCTGTGACGGTTAAACCGACTCCTGATAACCGGTTATAATTTTCGATAACCGTTTATCCGAAATTGAATATTATAGGATAATACCTAGATAATAATAAATAAATTTCGAAATACTATTAATAATTTTTCATTTACCTACATTTTTTACAGTTTTCAAAAGATAAATGCATGAAATGCTTCACTGATCACTGAGACTTGAGATCATTGAAATACTTATCAAACCTACCTATGGCTATGGCATGACTGTGGTGCAGGGTGCAGGTGTTCCAAGATTTCCAGGAAATAAAACTGAAAACCTGTGCCGGTGGTCTCGAGTCTCGACGTTCCGGCGATTAGGGAGGGTGGGTTCATCATAATCGGTTAACGTTTCAGGGAAGGGCAACAACTGTATTACCGAGTATAGATCTATTTACATCTCACGGCACAAGTACGGGCCAGGTATTCAACGTGGACGTGCATTTTTATCAATAAATGGATTTTGAATGACTGCATTCACATCTGACGGGGACAGGCTGAGTCATTCAAAATCCATTTTATAATAATAAAAAAATGGATGTCCAGGTTGAACACTGGGCCCAAACACATACGTTTGTACCTTTAGATGTAAATAGACCTTTACCGTGGAATTATACCGTGGAACAATGTATAAAGGTAATTCAGGACTAATTCTCATAAACATCTTGGAAATTTGAAATCTTGAATGATAGGTATTCCCTGCATTTGAACAGTAAGAAGAACACCCAGTCAAATTTTGTCCTTTTCTGTTCAACAAATTCTGTGTGCGAAAAAAAAAGCTGTCTGACGTTTACTTTCATATTTCCAATATTCCCATTTTCTTTCAATGTTTCTGTGCTGTTGCCTTTTGTATAGGAGTAGGAGTAGAATAACTCAGAATGCCTAGCAAACGCCCTGTTTCCTAGGCAACCCTGCAGCTGTTTCCAAAGCATGCTTTGGTATTGTTACAGAATGATCATAATTTATGGTGATCAATTTTAGTGCAAGCAAATTTTTAAAACAGTTTTACTCGGAAACAGGTCAATTTATCGTGATAGACAAACAGGACCTTTTCCGAAGATTTCTTCATGTTCTTCAATTGTGCGTCTTCAAAACTCAGAAAAAAATATTACGAAAAAAGTTATAGGCCTTTTTTGAAGGTCAAGGGCAGTTAAGGCCTCTTGATTTCGAGGGATTCAAGTCTAATTTGGACCAAGGATGTAAAGCAGCATCAGTGACAAGTGTGTCAAATTTGAAGAAAATCCGTACACTAGAAAAAAAGTTATAAAAAAAATCAACTTTGAAGGCTCATAACTTTCTTATTTTTTGTGAGTTTTCGAAAAAAAATTATGGACACTTTTGGCCATATTTCATCAAGTAGAATCACCCCCTTAATTTTTTGTGCATAATTTCCGGACACCCTGTATTTAGGTAGGTACTATTATTTATTTATTTTTTATTTATCACTAAAACGGTTAACCAATTAACCGACCAAAAATTTTTGGGTTAAACGGTTAGTAATAATTCGTAAAAAGCACAGCCCTAGAAAATATAGGTAGGTACCTATCTACCTCGAAACTTGGATCAAGGACAATAACTGCGACTGGAAAATTGGGTAGGTATAGGTACATATTTCCGAACGTATAGCCATAATAGCTCTGCGCATTTTTTGTAGGAGCGGCAAAAAAGACACACTTCACCAATTTTGCAATCCACAAGTAGCCAATGCCCCACTCAGCTATAGATTTTCTTATAAAGAGGAGCGCATTCTTTTTAGTACCTACCTACCCCAAGGGCGCCGAATATCTAAAGACGGCCCTGCTTTGACCTCGCAAAAATTAAAGAAGCACATTAATAAAATAGTGAAAATATTCAGAATTGCGCCAATAATTAATAAAAATACACTCATTTATTAGGTATATTGATGATGCGCGAGATAAGGTGTTTCACAATAGGTAGAAAATGCCGGCTGTTTGGTTTGTGATTGCGAATCGTAAATATACCTAATGATGCAATAAAACAATAAATCAGGCCGCGGCGGAACTGCGGTTTTTTCCACAGGGTTGGGGGGGGGGGCGGTTGTCAGACGAGTGTCACCTCTGTTTTAGATGTGACACCTCAAACGAGTGTCAACTCGATTTTTCGATCTGTAAAAGGTAATGTTTTCTGGGTGCATGAGGTGCTCCGCTGCTCCCTTGTCTTCCAAGCCGTCGGCTCCCCTACTAGGCAACTGCCAATATCGCCCTTGGATAAATCCGGCTCTGACTGAACCTATAAAAGTTTTCTGGGGAAAATTTTCCCTATCCACCCAAAAATTTAAAAGTTAGATTTTGGAACACAAAGAAAACGAGAGTGGCTGTTGCAAAAAAAGTTGTTGGAAAATGAAAGGTCGGTGAAATTTTTTAAGGAAAACAGCGACTTATGGGTAAATATTGTGTCTGAATATACATAATTACATACCTACCTAAAACCGTCTTTACGTAGGTAGGTATATCGAGGTACCTATACCAAACAGTAAACATCATCAAAGGGAAATTTCAGTTGGAGATGAATGAACCTGCAAGGTTCTTATTGGCCGAGATAACCGAGAAGGTCGACCAAGTATGATACACCCAAACAAGACCCTCTCTCTAACTCTATCACTCGGCCCAATGCTGCTCTATATCATAAACAACCGTGAACGCCTAAATCACATAAAACGTCCTCGGAGGAGTAGTAAATAGTAGACACCACGGAAGTGCGAGAGACACGGAACACGGAGCCCTGGACGGCGGTTACGGCAAAGTTCAGCCCTCTTTCCCATCCGCGACCGGGTCGAGCCGAGCAACTCCCACGGCCGACGTCATAGTTAGCCCGCCCTGCCCTGTGCCGCCGTTTAGTTGGCGCTGGCCTGGCCTAAATTAGAAACAAGAAACACTGAGGTCCACCTACCTGCTGTCTCTCGTATTCCGAACTCGCCTTGGACACTTCAACATTCATTATTCAGTCCGGCTATTAGGTGCATTGTTGGAACGTTCACACAAACGTCTTCTCGTATCCTATTACAGCACCAGCACCAGCACAGCACAGCAGACACTGACTAAAACTACTTGCACTTTGCCTGCACTCGCCTCGCTCACTCACACATATAAATAAAGATATACACAAGCACCAAGCAAGCACAGCCCGCTTTGTTCGCTTCGCTTAGAATCGATACTCGTGGCAACACTTTCGATTGTTTCTCGTTGTTTTTAAGCGCAGCTGCGGTGTCGATCGTTGATATTTTTGCTGATTTGATAAGCGATAATTTGAAGAAATTCGCAAACTGGGCGTGAAAGGTTTGATAGTGAAGTTCTAGCCCCGGTGGACTTGTTCACAGGCTGGGCAACGTGAGCGCAAACCACGCCATTCTGGGACTGGCTTTCTTGGGGAGGGGAGGGCTTCGGTACGGCGTCACGATCAATGTAGGCCTTGGTCGCCATAGGCGTAACGAGAGAACGATCGAAAGGTTTCATTATAAGCAGATTTATATTATATTTATACGGTATGTAATAATTATTAATCCTGCTGTTTAGGCCGACATTATTTAAGGATAGATTTACGCTGTTGCCTGATTTAAAAATAAGTTTCAACCAATTTTTTTACATTATTTTTTTTAATGACTTTTTTCCCATTACCATTACAATTTTATGTTATGAAACAATGTTTATACTTTACATAAGTATCTTAATATTATAACGAGACCACTCTGTAAAAATTCTAGTAATTGTTTCTTTAACCGTCCAATACCAGTTTCACCATTTTGTTTGTTTACATACCTTTTTTTATAATGCCAGTCAATGACACGTTCGCGACAGTTCGACGCATGTCTCTGGAATGACGTTTGACGGACAGTGTGAGTTCTATGGATTACTGGAGTGAACCGCCGAACAATCTGACATTTCCAGAATCCACGGCCGGTGTAAGTTCTGCAATCTACGAGAATGTGCCTACTGTTTCGATGGTTCGTCAGAGGACTATATAAGAACCTGCGTGTGGCTGGAAGAGCAGTAGTATCTTGGAAGTGACTGGTGAAAGCTGAAGTATAGACAGAGCAGTAGTGAAGTGAAGTGTGAAGTAAGGAAGCCAGTAGTGACCGTATATTATAGCGGATTATAAAGAATTGACAAGTTGGTGTAGTATCTGTGAGTGGAGACAAAAGAACAGCTGTGTTTATTATTGAGATTTAGAGACTTTTAGTGGTAGATTTATTATTGTGAGATCCGTAACAATATCTTTACAATGACTTGTAATCTCATAAAGGTCACCTTGAAAGCATTTTTGAACAGTATTAGTACCGAAATGATTGAAAAAATTGTTAATTTTTGTTTTCGCTCTTTATCTTACCATATATGCGTATGAGAGATAGAGTGTGAAATTTCGACCAAGATTGGGTTAGACTGTTTTGAGCCTGAGAGCGCACCGGAGCAGAGAGCCAGTGACATAAAAATAGCAAGCTGTGATCGACCTCTACCCGTTTATGTAATGAAACTACCGAACTGTGATTGGACACTACCCATGTGAAAAAAATGTTCATTTTCATATAGATAGGGTGTATAGGTAGAAGAAACATAATTCATGAAGTTAAATCAGCAACATATACAGGGTGTATCATAAATTAATCGACAAACTTTTATGTGTATAGTAGGAGGCGTCAAAACAAACATTTTTCATTGTCCAAAAACGCTTCGTTTACGAGGTGTTAAAATTTAAAAAAATATAACAGTTTTTGGTTATGTTATACCTAATTTAACTCGTGTAAATTTGACCCGATTTTGATAAAACTCGGCATGAACAATAAACAAATAAATCTCTTTAATTTGGCTATTTCAGGTTTTGTAGATGTCCTCCAGTGGCGCAGACAATCAGGGTTTTTCCCCCTTTCCGTCCCTATTTTCTACGCCACTGACTTTATTGCGAATACAAAAACCTTATTCAATAGCCCCTGCATTTTAGAGCAAAAGAGTATTCCTTGTTTATACTAAAGAATATACTTTTATAGAATATAAGAACATATTAAAGAATACTTTTTTGTTCTAAAATGCAGTGGCTGTTGAATCACGTTTTTGTATTTGCAATAAAGTCATTGGCGTAAAAGATATGGAAAGAAAAGGGAGGAAAAGAAAAAACCTGAAATAGTAAAATTAAAGATCTTTGTTTGTTTATTTTTCATGTTTAACCCCCTGATTATCGAAAACAAGGCGTTTTTGGACAAATGTTAATAAGAAAAAAAAACAATTTTGTTTGTTTTGACGCCCCCTACTAGTCCTACTACCCCTAAAAGATGACACCCTGTATTGACCGTTTTATATTAAATTTTTAATGATTAGAGAAAGTATTATTTATGCTATAGAGTAGAGTGTAGAAATATTTAATAATAGAAAAACTAATTGGTAAGCACTTCTAATAAGTAATAGTAAAAGTTTGATGCCCGTCATCTATTTCCAGCACGCCACTGTAATCGCACCATCCACGCACACATCTAAAGACTCCGACACGTAACACACCGATACACATTCTCCACGCTTCCGGCAGCCGGGCGAGGCTGTCAAGGGGCGGCAGCTGTGCGTTGCCACCCCTGCTCCCCCCGCGGACGCTGACCCGATGGGCCGTTCCTCCGGCAATCACGCTGCATTGCACTGCTAGTAAGGGTGGCTCGGGGGCGGCGATTGGGGGTCGGCTTACGTTACTTACTGCAGGGGTGCAAGCGAGGGGAGGAGTACTTGCAAAAGGGAGTGGTGGTGTGGACGGGGGTTGAAAATGAAAATTGAAATTGTCTGTACATAATGCTCGTTTATAGTATATAGAGTGTCCCAGATTGATTGTACCTAACATACATGCTTCGACACTCGGCTGCTCTATAGGTAGGTACCTACCTACTATCTTAGATTTTGAGAAAGGTAGGTATTTTGAAGAAAAGGATGTTGCATCTTCTGAAAACCTCATATATAGGTACCTACCTTTTTCATTTATTATTATTGAAAAACTATTGTTAAAAAAAAACTTTTGCCCTATTGTAGCAGGGTTGTGGAATTTCCTATTTGTATGGAAAGCCGTTTACCCTCGGACCTCTGAGTAGGTGGCCTTTGACTTCTGAGGGTAGTTTTAAATACCTACTGGCGGAAACCTCCGCGAGACCTTCAACAGAAGGTAGTGAATTTCATAGAAGTAAGATAGGTATATCCACGAGTAGTGGTCAGGTCAGGTATTGCATTTGAGCAAGAACGGTCGTCGTTTCAAAATTGCAGCCCAACCTCACCCCAAGATATTTTCTTATATCTAATAGATATACAGGGTGTTATTAATGATAGGCCGGAATTTCAAGGGTGCGTTCCTGAACCAAATTCAAGCAGAAAAGTTAATATTAACATGTGTCCTGAAGTGTCTGCATGGTTTTCAAGATACAGGGTGTCAAAGTTAAAAAAAATGTTTTTTTATTAATATCTAAATGATCCTTTTGCCCATTTTGTTGAAATCTGTCAGGGTTATTCATTTTAATAAGACGCTAAGTTGACACTAACTAAAAGATAATTATAAGTTCCAGTGGCGTCTCGAGGGGTAGTCTTACGAATAATATATTGACAAAAAAAAAATGTACGCTACTGAGTTTTTTTTCAGATCGAGCACCTAAAAATACAACTTTTTTGCCTCTTAAAATCTTTTCGTTTATTAATTACTTTTCAAGGAAAAAAATAAAAACGACTTCTTTGCATGTTGAAAAATTGTTATAAAATCAAGTTAGGTAATTTTGATTGTTCGGCGAATATTTATTTCCAAGCCATTTTTTAAAATCCAACAAATGAAAAGTAATGACTATTTACAAAAAATGTTGGAAATTACTACCTCTCCCGCTTCTCAGGCTTCTGCTCTCCTTCTCATCGAGTGGCGAACTCCTTCGGAAATTCCATTAGTGTTACCTATATATGATGGTTTCACATCTGTCAACAATTCTATTCCTATATAGTGTTCTTCCGTCTCGATTATTAGTGTTTCATAAACTAATGGTTTTAGGTGCCCCCACAACTAAAAATCTGGGCTGTTTAAGTCAGGAGATCTAGGTGACCAGAATTGTGGTCCTCCACGACCTATCCAACGATTTTGGTAATAAGCTCCATTCAAATACTCACGAGCCAATATGCTAACGTGGACAGGAGCACCATCATGCATGAACCAATGTTGTTGACGTAAATATAAGGGAACGTCTTCAGTTATGATTAAGTATTATGAAAATTAATTATTGCATTTCTGGAAAAATGTGCTTCGTCCGGAAACATATAATGATGGAATCAAAGTGAGGATTTTCTGCAAGTCTTTGATGATAACCATCTACAAAATTGCGCACGCGGTTCATAATCTCTTGGCAGAAGTGCTTGAACTCTTCGTACGTGTTAGGGATACAACAGGGAATCTCTTAACATTTCCCATACCATTTTATAGCAAATATTTAATTCCCTATACCTACCTACCTATTTTTCGGTAATAGCTGCAGGATTCTCTTCGACCGCATGTATACCTATATTAGGACAGCCTCCTCAACTGCTGGAGTTCGAATTGTACACGAGGTGTTCCCTCGGCGACGTATTACTTTTAAAACTGCCAGATTCAGTCATCAGACGACGATGAATGTTTATGAATATTTCTATGAATATTTCTCTACCTGGAACTCCTGGAAGGACACGATTACTGATCAGGATACCTTTCTTGATGCCCTCAACATGTTAAGTGTTAAGTAACGAGTTTTATGGTTTACCGTATTCTTAAATAGTTCTACTATAAGTAATATCAATAGGTATAAACTTGATTTTACAATTAATATAAGTTTAAAATAGGATATATATATACCATATACCTATAACCTATACCTACTTATCTTTTTAATGAATTTTATCAGATAAGTATATCTTATTAATATAATGTATATACCTATATACTTTATGTCTTGACGGATTCGAGATGGCCACAAAATAAGGGCATATTTTCTCTAATTTAACTGACCCTGTATATCTTTTAGCTTTTTTTTTACAGTTTACAAGAAACCCATCATAGTGAACTTTGAAATAATAAGCGTCACCCTGATGCGTATGTGTGTTTTGTTCTTCGCAAGTTAGGTATAATATATACTGTAAAACTAAACCTTATAACTATGATGTAATGACCTGACGACCTCTGGAGTATTTTTCTCTATGATAAGTGGCTCTTTCAATACACAATTCTCGCGAAAAGTCCACTTTATAATTAAATTAGAGTATTTTATTCGCCGCACATTCATGAATAATTTAATTCTCTATAATCTCTGGTCTAATGTTTGTATTAGTGATGAGTTTAATTAAGCGTGCAGTCGCGAAAAACTATAATTAAGCGACAAAAAAAAATGATTTTTTTATATCAATAAATTCTAAATATCATTATACAGGGTTACTGGTAACTGGATACATTCCTTTGGTGATCTGATAAAACAAGAGGTAAGAAGTAAATTAACCCCAACATGCACTATACAAAACTCAATAGATTTTGAGATATTTCGATTTTCAACTTTTCTTAAAAAACTGGTTTCAAATGTCTTGAAATGTAATTTTCAAAAAATCTACTTTCACTTTTTGATTTTTTTTGCTGGAATACTTGTCCAATACTATGCTTCCTTCTGGATTAAAAAATATCCTGAGGTATTTCGATCGTGTGAAAATTTCAAAGAAAAACTTTCACAAACTATTTTTTTTAAATAAGATTTAAAAGTTTTTACAAGTTATTTTCGCAAAATTGTCAAGGCAACTTGCGTACAAATTGTTTTAAAAACTTTCTTAGTGTAGTACCTATCTAACAAGGTATGAATCTTGTACAAGAATAACAGAATCTTCCCGCTATGTACCGTTACTGAGGAACAAATCCTTAAGTCGGGACGTTTTAAAAAAAATACGGCCCTGAACGGGGGTCTTAAAATTCTCGGATCCGGCCCATTTTCAATAGGTCGTATTTGGGGGTGACGAGCTTCGTCCCTACCCAGTTTCGTCCCGATCGGTAAAACTTTCAGACACTTAGAGTGGCTATTACTAGGCTATTCCCGAAAAATCCCGAAATTCCCGAAAAAATGACACTTCCCGGGAACGGATCCCGCTCATTTTCAATAGGCATCGTGCCACGGTGCGCCTCTTCAATCGAGCCAAATTTCAACTTTCCCACATGAAAACTGGCGGCTCTAGAGTGTTTCCTAGCAAAGTCACAGAAGTTTCGTAAGTATACGTATTCTTGTGCCCGAAAAATGTCTGTCTGTCTGTGACTTTGCTAAGAAACACTCTAGAGCCGTCAGTTTTCATGTGGGAAAGTTGAAATTTGGCTCGATTGAAGAGGTGCACCGTGGCACGATGTCCATTGAACATGAGCGGGATCCGTTCCCGGGAAGTGTATTTTTTTCGGGAATTTCGGGATTTTTCGGGAATAGCCTAGTAATAGCCACTCAAGTGTCTGAAAGTTTTACCGATCGGGACGAAACTTGGTAGGGACGAAGCTCGTGACCCCCAAATACGACCTATTGAAAATGGACCGGATCTGAGAATTTTAAGACCCCCGTTCAGGGCCGTATTTTTTTAAAAAAAGTCCCGACTTAAGGATTTCTTCCTCGGTAACGGTACATAGCGGGGAGATTCTGTTATTCTTGTACAAGATTCGTACCTTGTTAGATAGCTATACACTAAGAAAGTTTTTAAAACAATTTGTACGCAAGTTGCCTTGACAGTTTTGCGAAAATAGCTTGTAAAAACTTTTAAATCTTATTTAAAAAAAATAGTTTGTGAAAGTTTTTCTTTGAAATTTTCACACGATCGAAATACCTCAGGATATTTTTTATTCCAGAAGGAAGCATAGTATTGGACAAGTATTTCAGCAAAAAAAAAATCAAAAAGTGAAAGTAGATTTTTTGAAAATTACATTTCAAGACATTTGAAACCAGTTTTTTAAGAAAAGTTGAAAATCGAAATATCTCAAAGTCTATTGAGTTTTGTATAGTTCATGTTGGGGTTAATTTACTCCTTACCTCTTGTTTTATCAGATCACCAAAGGAATGTATCCAGTTACCAGTAACCCTGTAGAAATCCGTATGTGCAATTATTATAGAAATTGAAAATTTATAAAGCAAATGCCATTAATTACAGATAATGTCAAATCAGGCAAAATCAGACATATTATCTAATTTATGACGATTTTTGTTTGTAAAGTTATTAAATGTGGTGAAAGGCATACAAAAGATGGTCATGTGCTAGTTATTAACGACTTAAGTAAGTTGAGAATAAACACTTTGCATTCTCCTTTACAAAGGCGGACTCCAATTCTCTGAAATAGGGGTATAGAAATTTTTCTTCAGGTACCTGTTTATTACAACAAAGCTGCTTGTTTACAGCATGTGACTAAAGTTGTAAATTGTAGCTGTAATGACCGGATTTATAATGATAATCATAAACTTTATTCCGATTTTATGTTCAACTTTGATGGCAAATTACTCAATTATGGTTAAAGATATCGATTAACAAATTACTGTTTCTTATAGAAGAAACATTTTTCTATACAAATGTATGAAAAATATGCGATTAGTATTTTGATATAAAATCGATGTCGAAAATCGAAAGTTACATTTCATTAATTTACCTAGAATGATTACATCATATCATTATATATATAGTTAGGTTTTATTGTAATCCACGTATGTAAGTTTTCATAGAAAAATTTTAATTATAGAATTACCCTTTTTCGCGAGAATTCTATAGGTACCACAATGGGACACCCGGTATAGGTATAAACCTATACCTACGGTACCTACCTTTCCTACTTACCTAACGCATATACAAAAAAAATATCTATACGTATAATAACCTATAGCTTATAGGTATCTATATACTTATAAATGGTAATATAACGTCAGGTTTACCATTCCTTAATTGGTAGGTATACCTCTTGAAAGCTTGAAAATCTATTATATACTTAGGTACTCACGATGAGTAGGTATGCCATGTGCTGATGCTTACATTATTGCCTCGGATTACTTCGGAAACTACCGCATAAGTACAACATATACATATAACACGTGAAAAATCGTCCCCTGTGCGAAAACACTCTTATTAGGTATATACATATAGACGTTTATTGTTATATGAAAATATGCGCGCATGCATTTATAGACGGAGAAATCTGATAATTTGTGTAAGGACAAAGAGTGAATCGAATGAATTTTTTTTGTCCTCGAGATATCTAAATACCTATAGATGACACTCTTGTGTGTATTCTATTTTTTTAGTTAGTAGATCAGTCGTTAAAAAAAAACTACGCAGAGCACGTACTTTCGCAATATTATAGGACACTTATATTAATTATTGTTCAAGTCATAAAACTGTAATCGATCTGCAACGCAGTTGCTCTGCTAACTGGAAACATAATACCTATACGACTTTTTACTATATTCTGCATGACTTGCTTAAAACTTAAAAAGTTATAAGCCTGCAATTCATTCAGATATAGGAAGAAACTGGTTTAATCATCAATTCATGAGTCATCTTGCAGAAAGTGTCACTTTCCTATTGTTACCTATTATTATCTACATGATTTATATGATTTTCACGACCTACATTATCGCTATCTACATGTTAACGTTTAACCTCCAGACTGCATACTTCCCAATTTAACTGCACAAAATTATTAGAAGAAACACTTTTTGGGGTTCCTTATGGCCGGCAAACCAGTCAGTAATAGATTTTTTTTTACATGTAGCAAGCAGCAAGGGTTAAGTACTCCAACTCCCATGTTTGCGTATGTCTGCATTATGGAATGACGTCACTTGGAATGAACCATCATGTATACTAAAATCGACTTCGCATCACGATTTTCATTTGATATTTTGAGCCTACCCTTAGGTATATAAGTTCAATGACCCTTCAACATCAGACTCTTTGTACCAAACGTTTGCCGATATCGATGAAATTCGTTGTAAAGAAACAGGTCACCCAATTGTGGATTGTTCAAAACATTTCCAAAATTTTTGATCCTCTTCATCTGGAGTTCATCTGGTTATTAGGGGATTGTTCTTGCCACTTCTTTTTTGAGCATTGCATGCTATTTAAAAACATTTTTACTGGCATGATGGTTCATTATGTGAAGTTTCAAGTTTTTGGTACCTATACCTTATTGACTCCGTTTTTTTGAGCTCTAGACCCCCCACGCCCTCTCAGCAGATCTCCTGCAACATCTTTTTACCTCCTCCCGCAAGAATGGTTATAAGAAAAAGTTTTTGCTTGACAACAGGTTAGCTTATGCCTTCTATTATAGTGATGGTCTAATAATTCAATTCACCCTGTTGAAGATCTAAAAAACCATTGTCTTAGTGTAACCGAAAAGTAAAGTTTTTCAGATTTTTACAGTAGGTAGGACTTTTCAAACCCGCATGCAATGTAACTTTCAGTATTTTTATCTACAATTTTTTTTTGTTGTCGCAAGTTTGAAGCTATAGATCAACTCTTACTTAGCAATAAAATTACCAAAAGTCACACAGAACGTCGTCCTCACTCACGGTCTTCGATTATTGTCTTTGACTTGAACAAAATTGTGTACAAGAAGTTCACTGGCATTAAAGAAGTAGGTAATTTCAACTGAATAGGTAAGTAGCCATATCCTGAAAAAATTTATAGAAATCGAGATTTCTGATTTCTTATTTCGGCCATCTTATCTTTTCATTATTCATAATTATTATTATTAATTATTGTATTTTATCTAGGTGTACATAAGTCTTTACGAGCTGTTGCTTTGACATTTAAAAAACTTCCAAAAGCCGACCAGAACCATGCATATAGTTATAGTCAATTTTTTGTTCTTTTCTTATGGCCATTAGATTTTTTTCAAGCCATTCGGTATATTGAAAATTTCAATTTAATGAAAAATCTAAGAAGTAAAATAACCATTCAAAATTTTCGTCTAATTTTTTTCGAAAAACCGAAAAAATATTTCAAGAGAATGACGTCATAAGCAAAAACTTATTGTTCTGCAACTTATATGAACACAAAAATTAAACATTCCCTTGAAAGGCAATTTAGCCCTTCCTTGTATTCAAGTTTTAAGGAGGTATAAATTAACTTTAAACGACATATTATTCTTAGAAGAAGCCCATTATGGTGTATCCAGTGTTATACCTATATATTTTAAGAAGTCCGAACCTGTTTTCACAATTCACCTTCACCGTTTATTTTTAGGCAGATATAAGATTTTCTGAGTAAACCAGTCCCAGTCCCTTTATGTAAAATGTTTACCTACTTACCGCTGTGCTCTAATCATTCTGACGTTATTTGCAGAGAAGTATTAACTGTGCACGAATGTTACGATCTCGTTAGAGCATGACATGTACAAAACGAGACTCGGATCTCGGTCTTTCGATAAAGTCCGGTGTCCGGTACGCTTTTGCAAACAAACACGGAAAAATCTTTATCTAAACCAGCAGAAAAACCATGAAGAGTAGTTACTTTTACTTTGTTGCTATATATTTACCTTTTATTCTTTCAATAAAGAAGTTATGAGAAATATGGGTCCTTTAAGTAACTGATACATATACAGGTGGATTCAGGTTTTACCTACTTAACTCTAGGGAACGATAGAGAATCGAAAAATAATATGAGTTTGCTTCATGAACTATATTCGTGAAATGCTTCGTTAAGAAAATACAGGGTGTTAAAGTTTTAAGAAAAAATTCGTTTTTTTTTAAATACTTATAAAAAAATTGGCTGATTGGAATAATTTGAAATTTTGATTAGTTATGCTAATAATTGAAGTACATACATGATTTGATACTTCCGATGAAAAATTCTTCAATGTGGCGGAGATCTGGGCTTGTTCTTACCTTTTTTAATAAATAATTTCAATTTTATTGAAAAACGATAATTTTATCATAATTATTTCAATTTTTGCAATAAAAAAATCCAGGGCCGTATTTATAAATAATCGAAGTTCAGTGCGGTCCTGCAAATACGTATTAATCGTCATCAGATTTAAAAAAACTGACATCGCAAAAACAAAAAGCTATATGGTCAATACCTTATATAAAGCAATGAAAATGTGCATGGTTTCAGTTTTTCCCAATCTTCAATAATAACGTCAAACAATAAGGAAAACTAAAATTGAAAATTTAGTTTTTTCCAAAATAATGCAAAAATCAAAAATAATTGTTGAAATTCCTTTCTGCCATTGCATTGTCCTTTTGCGCTGTCCAACTTTTTCCTCATTTAACCGACCATGTTTCTCCCATCACGGTTTTCGAGATCCCCATTCTTCATGTTCATTCTTATCTTGGACACATCGTGTATATACAGGGTCGGCCATCGAAAGAGTAACAAGCCTAATAATTTGGAAAGTGAAGATCTATGCAAAAAACGCCGAAACAGGTCGATTTTGTTATCGAGTGGGACATATGCGATAGAAACCAAGTCCAATTTAATGCTGGAAAACCCCAAGCAGCCATCTTCTCCAAAAAGACTAACACGTTTTGGAGCCAGATATGATGATGGCGGGACACTCTCTTACCCCAGCGTCATCTCTTCGTTTACTTGGAGTGAGCCTCGGAGCGAACATGTCTTGGCATGATCATGTTGCAGGTCTGGCGAAGAGTGCTTCTCAAAAACTTAGAACACTCTTCCGCACGAATTTTATACACCACAACAGCTTCTCCTCTTATACAAGGCTCAAATCCGACCATCCTTGGAGTAGGTACTGCTCACATATTTGGAGCTCAGCTCCCAAACATACGTTGAGACTACTCGACTCTATTCAGAAAAGAGCCATCCGCTTGATTGGGGACCCAGATTTGACAAAAAATTTAGACACTCTCGAACATCGAAGAAGAGTAGCTGACCTGAGTCTGTTTTAAAGATATTTTAATGGAAAGTGTTCAAAAGACGTGGCCCGCTTGATCCCACCAAGATCAAGACCGGGCAGAAATACACGCCGAGCCGCAGACGCTCATCCGTATCAGGTTCAGCTCGTTACACCTCGTACCACCCTATTTCAGACTTCTTTTATGTATAGAACCGTATCACTTTGGAATAGCATCCCAAAGGGCGTGTTTCCCGAAGTGTACAACCTACAGAGATTCAAGACCAACGTGAATCGATATCTCCGCTCATGCACCGCTCCCAGAGCGTCATAGGGATTTCCCTGCAGTGCATGTGCATTTTCAATAAAAAAAATATATGCGTGACAAATTTAACTACCCGCAAGTTCACCCCCTTAGCAGGCGTATAGCTACCCCTTTGCTTACCATCATAGGGAACAGCTATCGAGTGATACCTATACATCATTTGAAAGCTTAATTCTTGAATTCTCTTTACAACGATATCCAACATTTTGGGTCTCGCTTACAGGCTGGCCCAACGAAAACCTAACTCGCGTTAATAACTTGGAAACTGACGATGTACGCGAAAAACACCGAAACAGGTCGCTTTTATTATCAAAGTATAGGCATCATAATTTTCATGATAAATTTAACTACCCAAGTTGACCCCCTTGGCAGGGATAGCTACCCCATCCCATTGCTTATCATGCAACAGATATCGAGTGATACATCATTTGAAAGCTACTTGAATTTTCTTTCGTTTTTCGCGTACATCTTCAGTTTCCAAGTTATTATAAGGCCACCCTGTATGTGAGCGAAACCCAAGATGTTGGATATCGTTGTAAAGAGAGTTCAAGTAGCTTCAAATGACGTATATCACTCGATATCTATTCCCTATGATGACAAGCAAAGGGGTAGCTACCCCTGCCAAGGGAGTGAACTTGCGTAGTTAAATTTATGTCACGAAATATATCCCCCTTTATAACAAAATCGACCTGTTTCGGCGTTTTTCGCATACATCTTCACTTTCCAAATTATTACCTTTGTTACCTTTTACCTTTTCGATGTATATAAACAAAGGTGAGTCATTTCATTTTAGATTTTGTAGGGCACGCGAGGGATTTCCCTCCCATCTAAACAATACCAACATCATATAGAAGTGTCCCCGCACTCCCCGCATCTATTATAAACAAAAATTGACGCGCTCGTGTCTCGGTAATTTTAGAGTCTTCCTTTTTTTCAGAGATATTGAAGCCTGGGCTGCCTGGGTCCTTTTAAAATAAACACTCCGGTGTGTGTGGAGAATATCAATAATGTCATAAGGAAAGTCCCATTTTTTTTGCCAAACAGTCTGTGGCGGACAGCTTGATCTATACCTATACATACAGGGTGCATGCACCATGTATCCTTCTCTATATTGCTATCTCCTAACGCTAACGGATACAGGGTCGGTTAAACAAGTCCAAAGGAGCGCAATTTTGTGGCCATCTCGATTCCGTCGAGACATACAAGATATCTGTGACCGTTCCTGAAATATCCTGAAAAACTGAAAAAACGAGATTTCTTATTTTTTCCATATCTTTTTTATTATTGGAGATTAATGAATAATTTTTTGTGGGCTTACATACCTAAGTCGTCAAGAGCTACCCATCTGACATTTCAAAAATTTTCAAAGCCGACTATAGATTCCAGAATTTTCATAGTCAACTTTCGTTTTTCTTATGGCCACCATAGTGTTTTTTATGTTGTTCGGTATAAAAAAAAATCATAAAAACAAAAAATTGTTAAACTTCAAAAAATAAATTAAAAATTTTTTTATTCTTCTTTTTTCTTTACAAAAAAGACACATTTTTAGACCGAACTTCATAGATAAATTTAAAAACCATAAGGCAAGCACTATTTCGGCGTATTTTACAACTGTTGACGTTTTTCGACGATTTTTTATTAGGTTTTTCTTTGAAAAATTAAGAATAAAAATTAAAAAAAAAAAATTTTAAGTTTATTAATTTTTGGTTTCCATTATTTTTTTCATATCGAACGACATAAAAAAATAATATGGCGGCCATAAGAAAAACGAAAGTTGACTGTGAAAACTCTTGGATCTATATAGTGTAGGCCTTGAAAATTTTTGAAATGTCAGATGGATAGCTCTTAGCGGCTTATGTAAGCCTACAAAAAATTATTTATTAATTTCCAATAATAAAAAAGATATGACGAAAATAAGAAATCTCGATTTTTCAGTTTTTTCAGGATATTTCAGGAACGGTCACAGATATCTTGCATGTTATGACGAATTCGAGATGGCCACATAACTGCGCATCTTTTCTCTAATTTAACCGACCCTGTATCTCTTAGCATTCAGGGGATAACAATATAGAGAAGGATACATGGTGCACCCTGTATATGTAGGTATTTTTTGCAACATAAATGAGATGTGCGTATTCGGCGCCATAACAACGGCGACGACTTCAAGTCTTGATGAGCGGCTTTACCTCTAATAATTGGATGACAATTCTGACTTCGTGAATGATGATAGGATCATATCTAAGTAAAGTATAAGTATACCTATACTCATCACTCATCACACCCAATAAATACCTATAGAAGCATGAAGCATGCAGCATGGCAGGATGCAGATGCATGACCATGTTGATGCGGCTCATGTCGAGAACGTTCGCTTCTAGGTAGGTCTAGGTATACCTAAACCTAAAGTCAGGCCAGCGAACAGGCATAGCAATAAAAGTGCGCAGTAAATTTTATGACCATAGGTAAGCACACCTTCTTTTTTGCGTCTGCCCTTATTCTTATTATGGGTGGTAAAGTCTGTTTCAAGATATATAAGGAAATTTGTCAATTGGGTATATTGCCATTATTCACCTGATGCCCACATAATTAATCCCTATTAGCTCGACCCTCAACAATAGAAAGGTATATACTATATAAGTAGTGTAAATTAATAAACATCTGCGTGCTTGATTTAAGCATCGTTTCCACAAAAGCAGCTGTGAAATAGAAGAAAATGGTCTTGAATTTTACATATTATTTAAACTTCATTTCGATTTTTTTAAACTTAATACCTACCTATACATAAATTCCTGTTTAATCATTATTTCTAATTTATAATACCCCAAGCAACACCCCATAGTCTAATAAACGTCTATAGATGGTGCACTACGTCTAAAACCCGTTTCGGTCTAGTAGGTAGTCGATTATACTAATATAGATATGTTTTAGATATGCCACCATTAGGTAATACATCTACAGGTATACATTTACTAGATGTATTTTGTATATTTACTTTTGGATGAACAAATAATATCAATATCTAAATTAGACCCCTTTCGGCCTAAAATTTCAAATACCTATGCCTAAAATGTGTCGGGTTTATTGTAGGTATGTAATAATTGATCATATAACTTTCCACACGGCCCATTATTGTCGTCATACACATTATACGTGCTGACATGTTTACCTATACAGACATTTTACAGTTCCTATAATATACAAGCTTTCTTATATCTTGAAACAAACTTTACTTGGTTATACTTACAAGGTATAACCAATAAGAGAGCCTAAAGGTATACTAAGGACAAGGCGTGATTACCTGGTCATAAAATTTACTGCGCACTTTTATTGCTACACTTACCTATTCGCTGGCCTGACTTTATAGTAGGTTTAGGTAGGTATAGGTTAATTACAGGTATAGGTAGGTACTGCAGCGAGTATAGTTTTATTAATTTCTCTGTCTCACCATTTGGGATCTCGAGAACTACATACCTATCTACCATCTACCTACCAGAGATATAGGGTCAGTCAAATTAGAAAAAAGTTGCACCATTTTATGCTTAATAAGAATCTCTAAAAAAAATGGGCGGTAAATATTTAGGTACATCCGCGTGTACTATTCTAAGTTCCGCATCAATTTTTTCGGGACCGAGGAGCGAAATAGAGATGCTGGGTGGGTAAGAAGCTAAAAACAGCCATTGCAAACTAATATTAAGGTACCAACTAAGGCCTCTTTGGCACTACGGTCGAATTTATATTTTTTCTTCACTTTCGGGGCAAGGAAAATCTTCGAGATTAACAGTAGCACGGTTTTTATTTTGAATTTTTCATTTATTTTGCATTTGCATTCCATGCAAAAAACGTGACATCGACCACTGTTATATTCCGGATACGTTACGAGTTAGCTTGGAGCCTTAGCCGGTCCTGCATGTATCATGTATCGTCAGGCGGACGCATCTTCCGCGGCGAATCATATCCGGCATCATCGGCTCGACGGGCTGGCCTTTGCATGAGAATATAATAATATATACCGTATTAAGCAGGACCGGGACCGCACTCCCTGGAGCGATTTTTAGTGCCGTTTTTTTTTGGGCTAATCATGCATTTGCAAAGCAAATGAATACCTTCCTGGTGTTACTGTATAGGTAACGTCCTCCATCCCTATATAGGTGCCATAGTAAAAACTGTAGGACACGCGGATGTAAATAATGATCAAATGGGTTAATCTCTGAGTCGTTGCTGAAATAAAAATGATGAATGCTGAAAGAACTGAAAAATCGAAATTTTTTTATTTTGGTCATTTGACATCATTTTTAATTGTCAAAATCGAGTCAACAGTGCATGGAAATGACGTCACAAACTGATGTTTTCACGATTTGCTCTAAAATGACTAAACCAACATTAACCAACAACCGTAAACCCAGTTGATGCATCAGAATTAGTGACGGTGAAATATAATTAGAGGAGCCAATATTTGCAGCAATTGATGTTTACATGGGAATTCCCTAACGTTCGGAAAATGAAATGACATAGGGTAAATCGGAAAGGTTGCATTGTTTAGGTATACCTACCTATCTTATCGATGCCGATTGATAAGAGATAACGATGGAAAAGCGACCGTGATCCGAACAGCCCCAGGGCAGGCCTGGGAAGGAACAGTTGAAGGTGCGGCAAGGCGGTGGGCGTAACCGGCTACACACCCCCGTAGCCAGCCCCCGTCTGCACGCTGCACGCCACCAGCGCGTAACCGGCCTGCATCCGATCGTGATCGTGAAGGACAACGCGATTAACGCCGTGGCGGGCGAGAGCGAAGCAAAGCAACAAGTTGCCAGCGAAGTTGGATGTAATCGTTAGCGGCAAATTAATTACACGATCCATGTCACAGTCACAGCATAGTTAACGACAGCACAACACTGCGACATAATCATTTGTCATTTTAATCAGGGCCGGTGGCAGATGTAAATGTGAGGCAGGTGGAGCGGTCGCTTCAGGCTGTCGTTTTCCAGGGGCGGAAAATGTAGGTAGGTATCTAATTTAAATAACATAAAAAGTATTCTACATTCTACATAGGTATTTTTAAAACTTGGGAACATAGAAGAATTGCTGACAATTATTGTTGAAAAGTAACCTACTTTGGTTTTTACGTCATATTTCATAGGTACATCGAAATGCTTTTGGTGATTTTTGTATAATTGGTGCATAATATTCTGCCGGCTGTAGATAAGCCTCCCTCATAGCTGCGACGCCTCTGCGGAGTCTGTTATTCAATATCACGTCGATGATCAGTCTTGATATAATTAGGTAAAAATGTTTGGACTTATACAAAATTTCTAATAAATAGAGCAATAAATGCAGGTCGTATGAGTATAAAGCACATAAAGTGCAATAATTACTATAGCCTGTTAAATGGGGTCGGAGTATTCCTCCATCGCCCTGCATTTGTCATATACTGGTTGTGCCCGAAACTCAATCGAGAGAGCTTCCATCCAAACAACAACAGAGCCACCAGAGTCCAGAGTACCAGAACAAGCACAGACACGTGTTTCGCCCTATTGGGGCTCATCAGTGTGCTGCATCTGGAGTATCCGGAGGATGATGTCGAATGTCTGAAAGCCCTTCAGGTCTTAAGGCAAACCGATTACACGGTTCTCCATGCGTTTAAGTATGAGTGAGTAAGTATGAGCAAGTGAGTATATTTGCCTTTTATCTCGTATTCATGATTCCCAATCATCCTTGGCGGTGTCTGAAACTACAATAAATCTTGAAGTGAACTCACGATTACTTCTTCAGACTGATCGCTAGATGTCACTCTGCTTAAATCTCACGGAGAACCGTGTAATTGGTTTGCTTAAGACCTGGAGGGCTTTCAGACATTCGACAACATCTCCGGATACTCCAGATACAGCACACTGATGAGCCCCAATAGGGTGAAACAAGCGTCTGTGCTTGTTCTGGTACTCTGGTGGCTCTGTTGTTGTTTGTATGGAAGCTCTCTTGATTGAGTTTCGGGCACTGCCAGTATGACAAATGCGCGATGGAGGAATACTCCAACCCCATTTAACCAGGCTAGTAATTATTGTACTTTATGTGCTTTATACTCATATGCGACCTGCATTCATATTGCTTTATTTATTAATCGTTGAGTATACTTGCCTTTTCTCTCATACACAAAATTTCATTGTGTAGGTTTAGGTAGTTATACCTTATAGCTTTAATTCCGCAGGATATTATACATATTATATACAAGGTGGCCCATCGAAAGCGAAATAACGGGACTAATAACTTGGAAACTGAAGATGTGCGCGAAAAACACCGAAACAGGTCAATTTTTTGGGTAACAAATTTAACCATCCAAAAGCTGATCCCCTTGGCGGGGGTTTCCCCTTGTTCAACCCTTTGCTTATCCATCATAGGGGACAGATATCGAGTGATATAGGTAATAGGTACCTATCTAACATCATTTCAAAGTACCTAAATAGCAGGTAGGTATACCTACTGTCTAATTTTTATATGAAGACGAGAGGCTAGGCGTGAACTGCGCATCTTGCGAGCCTTGTTCACCACCAGAGAGCATTTAGCACTTACATGTTTGATGAACAGCGGATGAGATATAGGTACTCTTATCAACAGCCTTATCTGGGTTGGTTGTTTTTGTAACGTGCGAACACCGACTATAACATTGTTGACATATTGGACAATAAATATTTAGAGATTCGCAGGTACCTACCTAGTAACTAACGTAGGTATCTGCACACTAACCAATTTTCGTCAAACTCTCGTCTTCTTATAAAATTTATACTGTGTATAGGTATACCTATAAAAGGTTTTCAAATAACCTACGTATGTTCCCTAATACGATGATAAGCAAAAGGGGTTGAACAAAGGGGAAACGTCCACCAAGGGGATGAGCTTGGATGATGGTTAAATTTGTTGCCTAAAGATGTCCCCGCATCAATAACAAAATTGACCTGTTTCTGCGTTTTTCGCGCATATCTTCAGTTTTCAAGTTATTAGGCCTGCGTAAGTTTTCGTTGGGCCACCCTGTATTTAAGCGAAACAAAAAAAAAATGAGATACCGATTGTAAAGAGAATTAAGTAAACTTTCAAATAATGTATAGGTATATCACTCGAAATCTGTAAATCTGGAACCCCCGCCAAGGGGATGAACTTGGATGATTAAATTTGTAACCCGCAAATAGGTAAGCCCCCCTCGATAACAGAATTAGTCCGTTTCGTCGTTTTTCGCCTACATCTTCAGTTTCCAAATTACATAGGTATTAGGCATACCCATTTCGTGTTTGATGGGCCACTCTGTTAACAGTCCAATTATTATAGTGCATAATCATTTAACGTCCAATATCAGGAATGTTAGTTGGTTTATGTCCACGTTAAAAAAAAACAACCAACCAGATAAGGCTTACAAGAGTATCTCCGCCGATTATCGAACATGTAAAAGCTCAGTGGTAGTATACTGATTAACTCACATCGTTTCTATTTAAAATACCTATAGGTAGGTACTTATCATTTATAATAGTTAGTATTATGTGCGCCGCGCCACTGATGTAAGTAAGCGCAACTTTTGAGATGTTGATCTAAGGTTTTCAAAAACGGGACGTAAAAACTTTGTGGTTGAGGTTTGTATTCTCGAAATAGAGCCTTGTACGAATTTGTAGATTATTTTTGAGCTCTTTTATCATTTTGCGTAAATTTACCCTGTACCACCTGTATGGGTATATCGTAGACGAGGACAATAATCAGGTTATCTAAAGAATTGTTGGATGGCACTTTTGTAGTCAAAAGATTAACTCAACCTATACAGGGTCCTACATTAGTGCATGCGGCGTTCTTTCCTAGCGACTCTCCTGTTGGCTGTTGGGCGATAGAAAAAAAGGTGCGACAAAAAAGTTGTCTGGTTTCAAGAGACCAATTGCCTAAAAATATTTTAGCAATACAGGGTGGCCCAATATCGGTACGGCACACAACTTTTGTTATTTTAAATAGGACACCTGTATATTATTGCACTTTTACCTTTTCCTAGATTGTCTGAGAAAATTCAGTAAGAATGGTTTTCACAGTTGGAGCTTAAACTAAGTAGTTTATGAGTTATAAACAAGTGAAAAACGCCATTTTCCATTTTCGAAGTAGTTTGCATTGAAAACGGCTCAAGATATCAGATAACAGTTTACATGTTCCTCCCTATTATCTTAATTTTTCTCAAGGTAGGTAAGGTACCTATCCCTTGGTGTGGATGAAATTGTTATACAGGGTGATGAAAAATCTGATAAAATTAATAAAAAATCTGATCATTTTCATCACCCTGCATGACAGTTTCATCCACATGATAGGATACCACGTAAAAAGTTAAGATATATAGGGAAATGTAAACCGTTTTTCGATATTTGGAGCCGTTTTCATTGTGAACTGCTTTGAAAATTTAAAATGGCGATTTCCATTTCTTTATAACTCATTCATAAGCGACTCAATCTAAACTCCAACCGTGAAAACCATTCTTAATGATTTTTCTCAGACAATCTAAAAATGTAATTTTTTTAAACGGATATTTTTACTGTGCATCAACATGGAGCACAAAACTAGCGAGTAAATAATGAATTAATGTTTGGTACATAATACTATTACAAGTTTTGTTATACAGGGTGTTAGAAAAATAAAAAAAAATTTCAATATTTTTGTTATGAATGTTATGGTATACGGACCTGTATTCAAATTTTTAAAGAGTTTATTGAGATACACCATCAGTACTGTCAGCCATCATTCGTATAAAATTCAATAGATTACCACAATTTGCATTCTTTTCATTATAAAAATTAACATTTTTGAATGTCATGAACTCATGAATCAGTTTAAAGCGAAAATCCAACTTCGAGATCAAAATGCCATTCGTAGAATCGGATGCGGAACTACAAAAGTACATTGTTTTTCGCTAATTTGAAATACCAAAACGAATTTTGAAAATTCTGATGTACAGGGTGTTGTTTTACGAACACTATTTATTGTTTGTAAGTCCGGACCTGGATTTTTCTTCCAGCTATTATGTCAAACGTTTGTGCAGTGAAATGGAAACTTTATAATCCAATTTCAAAAAATTATACAGAGTATGGTTTTTTAGTTATGGTCGAAACCAATTAGCAATATATCCACAAAACACCCTGTATCTACCTATGTCACTAAAGACGTGAGACAACCATGAGTTTTTTAGAACCACCTCGGTATGTCCTCTTATATCCACAGATTTTGTCCGTTTACCAATGCACCCTGTATAATTATTATTTTTTTGTTTTATTATTAATTTTTGTGTTTTATTTATCACCACCAAATTATATTTTTTTTGTAATATTTGTGTAGGCATTTGTAAATTGATACAATTTGAACATTTGCAATTTCTTTTAAATATTTCGCCTGAAATTTTTCAAAGTGAAAGTGAAAGTATACCGGGTGTCCCAGACTTAAGTGACTAGACCATATCTCATAGACACGTTGAAATACATAATCGAACCGAATAAAGGGGATTTTTTTAATTTTTAAAGCTCCCCACATTTTAAAAAACTCCACTTATACATCCCCTATTCGATTCTCTATTCAGCTCTTTTTTCAAATTCAAAATTAAAAATTTTTCTATTCTGAAGGTGTGAAAAAATCGCTCAAAAGTACCTAATACCTACCAGATCACTCCTTCCAGACATCTGTTATCACAAAAATATTTCATGAGCTCTACAAGAATTCATAATTTCCATCACAAATCTTGAGCATTTTAATGGTAAGTTATATACTTATATCATATTTTGATTTTTTTATTAAAACAGTTTTGATTTCAGTAGCGGGGTTACCAAATTATACAATTTTATCAGGAAAAAATATTGTCACTATCACTATAGCCACTCCTCCACTTCAACACTTGTTGCAAGGTCACATTTTTCTAATATTTTATTTTTTTTTCAAGGTATGTCATGTAGTCATGTCGATTTATCGAGCAATACGCAAAGTGATTCAAAAATAAATTTCAATATAGTTGTTGAGCTTTCAAAAGCCAATTTTTCTGGGATTCCCCGAAAGGTATCCACTGACGTAATGGTAGGTACTGAAAAGCTTGACTCCGTGTCTTAATATAGGTACCGTGCATTTATTTTGATGACATTCTATTCTATAATAATAACTAATTGATTATAAAAAAAATGGATATTTCGTTTTGATTAGAGTAAATTATCGATTTGTTATCTTTTTGATTTTATAAAAAATAATAAAACAGCTGAAACAGAGAAAAGTTAAAAATTAAATCGATTTGTTTCCAGTGATAGGTAAGTAGGTACAATTTTTGACAATGTACCTACTGACCCAAAATAAACTTAAATTTTTAGCGAGTAGAGATACTTAGAAAAGCAGCTGCGTTTGCAGCATATCCCTAGATCTAGGGAAATTTCAGCCCCCCTAGGGAAATTTTAAATATCAACACTGAAAACAAAACTCGTAAGCGTAATTAGACGGATCACATTAGTATTACGAATAATTAGTTACCTACAACAATGCATAACAAAAATTGCAATATGTTCATTAACCATAAGTGGTTAATGACTTAATGAGGCATGGTGGCGCTGTAAAACTTGTTCGATTTAGGATAGAATGTCCGGTATTATAGTTGAGCGTATCATTTGCCTACACATTTATCGAGTGCAGTGTTGTCACTTTTGGCTTACATTTCCCTAGATTTAGAAGGGGGCTTAAATTTCCCTAGATCTAGGGAAATCCTGCAGACCCAGGTGATTTTCACTCTGTTATTATAAGTTTTCAAAGACATATTATTATAGGAGTAAGTTTTTGTGCGCGATTCTTCAAGGAATAAGGTAAAAAAGGTTAATTTATACTTATCATATTGTTGAGAGAATACTACACAGACCATGTTGTAAAAAACATATATTCTGTATCATATAATTATTACAGATACAAATAATCTACAATCTTTGGTTCAAGTTTTATATAAAAAATACTTGGGTAACAAAAAACAAAAAACTACGGGCAATTCACCCACTATACCTATAATCAACAATTTTTTAAAGGAAATCAATTATTATTACGTTCATAGGTAGGACATACATGATAAACACAATTTTACCAAAACTATAAATTGAAACTAATTTAAATTGATTAAAATGAACACATTCATTAGTTATAACTTAAGAAAAAAAGTTACTTATTAATTACAGTTATTATTATTATGAATGATCAGTCAATCATTTAACTTAACAAAAAAATCTGCAAAGAAAACCCTGAAATTCAAACAAACGCAATAGGTACCTTAAACCTTATATTTATAACTATCTACTATTCAAATCAACAAATAATTCAACTAATAAATTATTAAATCAACTGGAACAAGAAAAAAATTTTTTTACAATAATCAAATTATGGATTTCATTTAATAACAAAGCATAGATTCTTATATATTGTACAGAGTGTGTCATGAATGAATCTGCTACATTTAGCTACCTACATCTAATTCTACATGAACATGACTATCACATAAACATTTGAGTAGCTATGACGTATAGCGACACACACACACGCGCACACACTTTTTATAATTATTTTTTTATTTGGTGGAAGGTTAAAACAAATTAACCTATAATTTATTAGTAATCACCTACCAATTTGTGTATAATTATCATAAGTGGGACACACGAAAGAACAATTATTATAACTTCAACTTCGTTTCATTCTTACAAAAGGACGTGCTGTCACTTTTAGATTGTTCTCAATTATTACTAGATAGGTAGGTACTATTTTATACTTTTATACCATAAAGGTAGTGGTGGTCCCTCTAGTCCAAACTCTAGACGTTTGTCATAAAACGTTTCTTCAAAACATAAAAATAAAAACACAGAGACCTTCATGTTCCCTAATAATCTACTTTAAAATCAATTTTATCGGCCAATTAAAGTTGGCTCACCCCATATAACTACATATTTCGATTCTATTAACGATTATTTATTTAACCCCAATAACGGAACTGGGAATCCCCATAGTAACTTCTACAGAAAATCTAGAAATCCCCAGAACTAGAAAGAACCAGAAAGTAACTAAGTCACTTTTCGTCTCTTATTAATAATAATTATTATTACCATAACAACAAACAAGGGTACTTCACTTTCATCATAATAATATATGGCACCTCTGATTATAATACATCCCTACCTACATTTTTGGTTTTGGTGGTTATGAGGATGATAAAAATGGCATGTGGAGTATATTTTAAATCACATTAATAACTTATATTAATTATGACTAAATTTTTAATCGCATCTAAAGGAAATTTCACGAAGAACCCAAATTAAGACCTTTGCTACATTTTTTGAAAAATAAGTTTATTGAATTTTGTCCCTAAACAGCCGAGGATCGGTTATGACAAGAGTATGGATAGAGCACTTATGAACGATATGGTTGGTGCAAACACAAAAAAGCAAAACCATAATAGAGCTGCTGGGCAACTTTTACGACTTTTTATACGACTATTATACCAGCACCAGCAAATAAAAAACACTGCCATTTAGATTTTATAAATAAAGGAATGAATGCAGGTCATAGTATATGAGTATAAAGCACATAGTGCAATTACTAGCCTGTTAAATGGGATCGGAGTATTCCTCCATCGCCCTAACATTTGTCATATTGAACTCCCAAAATCAGGAGAGCTTCCATCCAGACAACAACAGAGCCAATGAGAAACAATTTAGTCACTCTGCTTAAAACGCACGGAGAACCTTGTAATGATTTTGCTTAAGATCAAGAGCTTTCAGACATTCGACAACATCCTCCGGATACTCCAGCCAGATGCGGCACACTGATGAGCCCCAATAGGGCAAAACACGTGTTCGTGCTTGTTTGGTACTCTGGTGGCTTTGTTGTTGTTTGGATGGAAGCTCTCTTGATTTTGGGAGTTTCGGGCACTGCCAATATGACAAATGTTAGGGCGATGGAGGAATACTCCGACCCCATTTAACAGGTTAGTAATTACACTTTATGTGCTTTACACTCATACGACCTGCATTCATTCCTTTATTTATTAATCGTTGAGTATACCTACTTGCCTTTTTCTCTCGTATTTAGATTTTAGTTTTTAGTTTGATAATAATAATTTATTTAAATCATTTCATTAACTTGACTTTTACTTATTCTTGGTCAACTCGTGTTGTGAAGTATACTTTTTCTACGACCACAGCTTTACCGCTGAAAATTACCATATCTCTTAAATTTCAATTCAATAATTTGTTGAATTCTTTCTTGAATTCTCTGAACATACCTATTAACTGTAACAAAAATTGTTTCTGTCCTTTACGCATGCAGTGCTTTTTTTAACATAAGCATAGATTGTGCAGTCCTTCTCTACTCTAACTCATGCACACTGCGCGATTTTTATATCACAAGGCACAGTTTTGTGAGCATGACAGTTTGGCAAATTTTTGTCAACAAATAATAATCTCATGGTGAAATTTTCCTGAATAAATCGATGCCTTCAGAATATCAGAATTGGACGCAATTTTGTGTGAGCGCAGCTTATTGCAATGGGAACCGAAAAAACAATACAGTTGGACCGTAACGAGGTAAGCAAAAAAAAATTCAACAGAAAAAAATCCCAATTTTTTTAATTTTAAACGACCACATGTGTCCTTGAGCATAGGTATTCTCAATGCCCGTCTGAGAAATAAATTTTGAATTGAAAAAAAAAACGAACGAAAAAAACGACACTAAAAAACGTATATACCTACCGGGTTTCTGGTTAATGTTGGCCACCTTAACACCTACATCGTTATTTTAACTGGGACACCTCTATATTATTATATTTTTAAATTGTCCGAGAAATTCTAATGCAATGATTTTCACAATTGGAATTCAGATTGAATATTCTATGAAGATTGAATATTCTATGAGTTATAAACAAGTAAAAATCGCAATTTTACAACAGTAAAACAGTGTGTACATCGAAAACGGCTCAAGATATCGGAAAACGGCTTACATGTCCCTATCTTGCTTATTCACGTGGTATCCAACTATCCAAATATGTGATTTAAATTTCCATACAGGGTGACAAAAATTATTAGATTTTTCATCAGCCTGCATAAAAATATAAACTACATAGTCGGATACTACGTGAAAAGTTAAATATTATAACTTGGGAAGTGTTCTGGATCCGAATTAGTAATTCGTATTTCTTGCAATTCGATTCGAGACGGTTCTAGTGACTTGACAGGAATTACACATTGCCAGGCCAGTGTAACTGACATTGCTGCTGAATACCAGAATGGCTCTGCGTTCTACGTATGTTCGAGAACGCGCGGTTGTATCTTGGGCGTGTCTAGAGATAGACCAGAAACTTTGATGGCACCTCATGGAACTATATCAAAGTAACAAGTGTAAACTATATCAAAATTAAAGTGACAAGTGAAGTGAAATAGCGTCAGTGTTGTATGTGTAAGTGCAAATAAGAGAAACAGCTGATTTAGATTTGGAGATTATTGTTATAAGTAGTTATAGTCGTGTTAGAGAATAAAGAATTTTTTAAGACTTTTAATTTGGTATTAATAAAGTGAGAGACCCGTAACAATATGGAGGGTATACCCGTTAAAATAACGAAGTAGGTGTCAACTTCCGGTATTTCCGGAAGTGTCGTTATCTTGAAAACATTTTCATTGAATTTCTCATGGACACTTCCGTTCCAAAAATTTTAATTTTGAGGCTCTAGGCAATAGTTTCCAAAATATGGCCAATAGTTTCCAAAATATGGCCGGTGGCCAACCTTAACCAGACACCCAGTACAATCGAAAAATGATTTTTTTCTCCTGTACCTCGAAGACAGGGACAGCTGCAGAGGAACCGGATTATACTTTTGAGCTTGTCATAATTCATACTCTCTGACAGAATGTTTTTTTTTGTCAAAAATCGCGTAGAAAAAAATTCTCGAAAAATGTCAATTTCTAGTAGTTTTTTTTTATTATAAAAAAGTCGATGTCTGTAGAATGGTACCAAATATTGTTGAGTGATATTATTGAGCACAGCTTACTGCAATAGCCTCTCCTACAAGTCAGAAAAACAATCCTGTTAAGCAGTCAGTTCAGTAGTCACAAAAAAAGCAAAAAAAAATTCAAAAGGCAATAAATCGCAAATTTTTCTAACTTTGAACGCTCGTACCTATCTCGAGAATGCAAATTTCCACGGTAAAATCACTTTCAGTTTCGGAACATTAAATTAAATATTTTTTATTCTGCAACAGGATTGCGCTGCAAGTTCTAGCTTTTCAATAGTTCACTGGCAATAAAAACGTCAAACCTTTGTAATCATTTGGAATCAACAATAATTAGCTTACTATCGTGTGAGCAAATTTAATGAAAACGTAATGTAGGCACTCAAAAAAATATCGTGCCTTTGATTGAATCCTACAATAAAATCACTAAAATCAGTAAAATCTACTGTAAATGTCTTATTTTTCTTTTTTTCAGATTTTGAGTGGTCTCAATTAAAAATGAACATATCCAAATGTTTTCTTGTATTATGGGACACCCCAAATTTATGTTTAGTAGAACCATTTTAAAGCCCATATGTAACGATCCATTTTTTAGTACAAGTTTTAGTCAATTTTTTAGGATCCTAAATTTAGGACAAATTCATACAAGTTTTGTCTCCAATTTTTGATAAATTTTTTAGTTTAGGGAAGTTGTCCTATTTTTCGTCAATTTTAATTGACAAGCATTCGTTCTTATTACCCGTTAGGCATCGTGATCAATCGGACTTTCTTTTCATTGGAAACTATTTGACAACTAATAAAATAAATACAAAGAAATTTAAATTTGCGTCCTGTTCACCACTTATTTTACAATTTGCATGTTATTTGGGTGATTTGCAGTGCTTAAATAAGTCCAGAAAATATCATTGAAAGGCAGCAGTAATTTAATCTGGTAAGTAAAAGATATAAATAGTTAGAAATGTGCTTTCTGGTACTTATATCAATTCTTCATCATTTATTATAGGTATGTTATACGTTTGTTTGAATATAGAATTTCTTTCACAGGTTCCACATTAGCATGTAGTGAAAGGGTCCCCTGAACATGAACACGTGTGTTCACTGAATGACAGAAAAGTATCCATATAGTGAACTGGTGGACTTCAAGAAGAAATACGGGAGCTGCCGTATTTTTCAGCTTATTAATTCGACACCAATTTTTTTAACTTTATGTAAGTTTATGTAAATAGGAACTTATTAAGTATTATTGTAGCCTTAAAGTTAAATTTTCCAAATTTCAACGGATTATACTTCATCAGCAAATGCCCCATGTTTTCATCTGTTTAGAGGTAATTAAATGATACTTACTATATTTTTTGAGGTATTATAATGTAGGTATTTTGATATAAAAACTATAATAAATTTGAAAATTGGATGTATACCTATGTTAACAGGAATATTTGTTACATAGTTTTAAAAATCTTTCAAGATATTTTTTTTTATACCTATGAGATACTTATAATACTTTTTAACTATACAATTGGTTGCCTTTTTAACTATAAAAAACTAATCAATAAAATTTAATAATAAACGTACCTGTTCTTTTAATTTAACCACAAATAATATTAATGCACTTTTCAATAGTAACGAATATTCGCTGACGTTATTATTGAAAATTGTGTTAATTAATTATTATGTGGACTTCCAAATAGTCAGAATTCAAAGATATAATTTAAATTTAAATATCCCGCCAACCGATATACCCCCACCACCGTCATAAATGCTTTTTAGTTACGGCACCTCGCGGGCAGGGGGAGCTCAAGTTTGTATCCAAAATATTTACAAAATTTTTAGAACCTGTCCTATTTTTCATCAATTAAATGACATAACTGAAGTGGAAATCTGGGGAAATTGTTGTTTGTAGGTTACAATATTGAGATGTTGGTAGCTAAAGTCGACTTTCTAACAGAAAGGAGCATGTGTGGATTTGACGTTGAACGGGATGGTTTACCAATATGGCGGCTGCTTCAGTTTTTAAAGCTGATTAAACGCCAATAACTTCACTAACCTACATTATATTATATAACTATTAAATATTGCATCACACTTTAACGTTTTACAACAAAATATACTACAATTAAACACAAAAAAAAACCCAAGAGTGAAACACAGGACACGTCAGAGGTCAGAACCATGAATGATTATGAGTCATCTCTGGTTGAGCAATGTGGCTGAGTTGGTTCCCTAGGATAACACGTGAAATCGATCATATGCTCCTTCCTTTTTCTTCTTTATTCAATGTTTCTAACCTAACCAGTAACCTCAGTTTATATTTGGAAGTGTACGTGAAAAAGTGTACGGTAATCATCGAAATTGAATTGAAAACTTATCCACTTTGTTGAATAATATAATAATATAATATAAAATGTAGGTATGATCAAGTAGATGGGTTGTCGTTGTTAGGCAAGTTTGTTTTTATAGTAATGTAAACAAGTTACAATCGTCAAAACACTTATCAGTTATCACAATGTCTTGGTCTCATGATCAGGTTATTTCTTTAATAGAATTATATAGAGAAAGGCCTTGCCTCTATCAGGTAAAAAGTTCCAATTATAAAAACAAGCACATGAGAACCACTGCTTATGAAAGCATGGTAAGAGAACTAAAAAATATTCGTCCTGGAATAACTATAACTGAAATAAAATCGAAAATCAATGGACTTAGAACAAACTTTGCAACAGAACACCGAAAGTACTTGAAATCGAAGCATAGTGGCATGGATGAAGACTCTGTAAGTAGTTTTAATATATCTTAAATGTTATATAGATGCAATACTGGTATCTGCCAGTCATGAGGCCAGTCACTTTGTAATGTCCTCGACTTTTACGAATAGCATATTCTAAACTGTTTCTCTTAAATGATTTCAGCTGTACGTACCATCACTCTGGTATTATGAATACCTTTTATTTCTATTGGACCACATCGCTGTGAGAAAGTCTACTGACTCTATCGGAGAGCTGTCCCAGGAATTTAGTGAAAACAGTGTTTCACTGACATGTGATGAGAGCACCACAGATGGCAAGACTGAACAACAAGCTGAGAAATCAAACGTCTGTTCTGTATTAGTAATAATGACCTAACAAAAAAAAATTATAATACGACACTGAATTATTATAAATATTTCATGACACTCTGTTATTCATTATAGGATGAAGACACTGATGCATTTTATTATACACTGGATAGAAATATTGAAATCATAAATGAAGACGAAAATGAGTCTCCTTCAGACCAACCTAGTACTAGTACCTCCATGGTCACTCCTAAAAGTTATACCTCACTCAGTAATCGTACTGCTGGTTCGACCAAAAAGAGAAAAAGAAATCATGATGATTCTTTCCTGGATGCTGCCAGTGGTGCTATAAAAAAAATTTCCACGGCTTTAGAACAGAACCAAAACCAGAGAAATCTAGCGACAGAGAAGCCTGACAATGACCACTTGACAACTTTCGGTAATTTTGTGGTAAGCCGGTTACGGATGATAAAAAATGATGACCTAGTGACTGCAGCTGAAGAAAAGATTACCACAATTTTATTTAATATGTATAAAGAAAGTAAAAAATAGTATAGTAAACATACATTTTTATTATTTATTAATAAAAACTTGATTTCATTTATTTTATTTAATTCATTTCTAGCGATTATTAATGTTACATATTAAAATTTCTAACAGCTTCTTCTTGCCAAGGCACTGCTCCAGTATCTGAGCAGAAATAATCTTTAAACTCATTACGGACATTTCTCGCTGCATCCATAGATTTATTGCCACTTTGTCTCCCAATACTTCTTATTTGCTGCAACGAATTTTCCGTTTCTTGGCTTATGTCAGTGTATGAAATTCCATTTTCAGTGGCTAAATAATTGTGAAGAGCCACACAAGCTAGAGTTATTTTTTCGACTTTTGGTGCACGAAGATTTATAGGATTGAGTAACACTCGAAACCGATTAGCCAAAATACCGAATGCATTTTCTATTACTCTTCTTGCCCTTGATAGCCGATAATTAAATATTCTTTCACCATGTGACAATCCTCTTTGGGGGTATGGCTTCATTATCACATCTTTATGTGGAAAGGCATCATCTGCAACTATCACATATGGAATTGCCATATCTCTACCTGGTAATGCTTCTGCAGGAGGGAAATACAAAGAATTGCATCCTAAAACCTTAGCTAGGGTAGATTCTCGAAATGCACCTCCATCGCTGACTCTCCCGTTGACACCCACATTGACATATATGAATTTATAATTAGCATCAGCTAGAGCTAAAAGAATTATGCTATGACCGCCTTTATAGTTATAATAATATGACCCATCGGATCTTGGTGGCCTAAATGAGATGTGTTTGCCATCCAAAGCACCTAGGCAATGTGGGAATTGCCATAAATTCCAGAAATCATGTGATACACTCATCCATTCTTGAACAGTGTTGGGCGTCTGTAAAACAATAATTTCATGTCTCTTATTATTTCTGTAATGAAAGAATAAGAATATGTACTTACTTTTATGTATTTATTTCTAAGATGGCGATATAACGAGTCGCAAACAACAGGAATGAATCTTGAAATGCTGCTTTCGTGAACTCTTGTAGCATACATAAGAGATCTAAAAGATTCTCCAGTTGCCAAAAACCGCAAAGTAATTTGTAGTCTACACATATTGGAGAATAAGAGCATTAAAAAGATGTAAATGGTAAAATCATGTTTGAAAGCACGAACCTACTTCTTGCAGAAATTGTTTCTTGCATCATGGATGGCTCCTTTTCAATATCAGTTCTCACCAAGCTAAGCAGGAAGTTGAACTGATCTTCTGATACCCGTAAAAAATTTTTGTAAGAGTCTTCTACTGCCAGTTCTTCATTAACCATTTTTAATATACCAGAGCCATTTTCACTCCTTCTTTTCAACCATGGTTTTCTAATCACCTTTTTTCTTACTCTCCTTTTCCTTCTAACATTTATTATCATGGTATATATTAATAATTATTGCTGCCCCACTCAATAATAAAGACTCTCTATCCATGTTTTAATATTCTCTCTACAGCAATGCAATAAGTTGAAGTTGTAGTTAAAATGGGAAAAATAATCAGAGTTAACCTAAAATATGCTCGTCAAAAGCCTATATGGCTTCCTAAATAAATGACAGAAATTTGGAAGGTTGCAAGCAAACAAATTTTTAGTTCAATTATTTACTGTCCTAAATTTAGTATCCTAAAAAATTGACTAAAACTTGTACTAAAAAATGCATCGTTACATATGGGCTTAAGAATACGGAAAGCCATAAAAGTAGAAAGGAACAGAAAAATGGATAATATACAGGGTGCACCATGTATCCTTCTCTATATTGCTATCTCCTGAACGCTAACAGATACAGCGTCGGTTAAATTAGAGAAAAGATGCGCAGTTTTGTGGCCATCTCGAATTCGTCAAAACATGCAAGACTGTGACCGTTCCTGAAATATCCTGAAAAAACTGAAAAATCGAGATTTCTTATTTTCCTCATATCTTTTTTATTATTAGAAATTAATAAATAATTTTTTGTAGGCTTACATAAGCCGTTAAGAGCTATCCGTCTGACATTTCAAAAATTTTCAAGGCCTACTAGATCCAAGAGTTTTCACAGTCAACTTTCGTTTTTCTTATGGCCGCCATATTATTTTTTTATGTCGTTCGATATGAAAAAAATAATGGAAACCAAAAATTAATAAATTTTAGAAAAAAAATTGGAAAGTTTTTATTCTTCTTTTTTCAAAGAAAAACCTAATAAAAAATCGTCGAAAAACGTCAACATTTGTAAAATACGCCGAAATAGTGCTTGCCTTATGGTTTTTTAATTTATCTACGATATTCGGTCTAAAAATGTGTATTTTTTGTAAAGAAAAAAGAAGAATAAAAATTTTTTTAATTTATTTTTTGAAGTTTAACAATTTTTTGTTTTTATGATTTTTTTTATCATTTTATCATTTTTATCATTATGATTTTTTTATGGCCATAAGAAAAACGAAAGTTGACTATGAAAATTCTGGGATCTAGTCGGCTTTGAAAATTTTTGAAACGTCAGATGAATAGCTCTTGACGTCTTATGTAAGCTCACAAAAAATTATTCATTAATCTCCAATAATAAAAAAGATATGGAAAAAATAAGAAATCTCGATTTTTCAGTTTTTTCAGGATATTTCAGGAACGGTCACAGATATCTTGTATGTCTCGACGGAATCGAGATGGCCACAAAATTGCGCTCCTTTCTCCTTTGGATTTGTTTAACCGACCCTGTATCCGTTAGCGTTAGGAGACAGCAATATAGAGAAGGATACATGGTGCACCCTGTAGCATGCTTCAGGCTGACCAGTGGTTCTCAAACATTTTCAGATAGTAGGCACTTAAATGGATTTTAAAAGTGGAAGCAATGAACTCATGCAGAATTAGATTTTTTTAACCTCTCCTCTGAAGCCATAGGTATGACATTCCCAGTGAGTAAGAAAGTGACAGATATATTTTATGACTTTCCCTATTTTTGAAAATAGTTCTATTATATTTCATTACAATTTCACTTGTTTATAACTCTCAACTGCACATTTTAAACTCCAACTGTAAAAACGATTTTGGACGAAAAAATTATACTTTATTAATTCCCTAACCTTTTCCCTAATCTTTCCTAACCTTTCCCAAACCTGTCCTTAATGTTTCCTAAAATTTTCCTAAACCTTCCTTTCTCAAACTATTTTATCTCTGTAACCTTTCTGAAACTTTTACCTCTCCCCAACCTTTCCCAAAACGTTTCCTAACATTTCTCATATTTTAGTGTAGTTTTTGAATTTTTTGAGAAGCAGAACATTTATGGAAAATAAATGTAAATGTGGTTTCTGAGGTTTCTCAGGAAGCAGATTTTTTTAATAAAGAATGATTTTTCTTAGTAAATGAATATTAGAAAAGTTTTCCCCTTCACACCCCATCCGTGGTCGCACTGTATAGGTACCTACTTAGTTTAAATTACATATTACAAAAACCAATAAAAAAGCTTCTAATGAGAAAATCAGATTTTCAGGTGTCTAAGTTTACTTCTTCTATAATAATTCATTTCATGTCAATATCATGTCACTGATGAGTGATGGATCATGTCTACGTAGGTATAGTTGACAAGAGATATAACGAAATGATTTCTGTCATTTTACCAATTTTTGGATTATTGAAATATTGTTAAAGTCATAAAATATGACAGTTTAATGAAAATCATTTCCTTATATCTCTTGGTCGACTATACTTATTCCATTTTCTTGTTTATTCATGAAGAAATTGTCAGGGCTATTTTTACGCTCAAACCTAGGGCTTCCTGAGGCAGACCAACACACAGAGCCATCTAGTCATCTCGAAGCTGTAGACAACGCACTGTTTCGGTCTCTTTATGACCTCATCAGTACAGCACATCGAGAAATAACCACAGGATGCATGCTAAGTCAGGAAGCCAGCTCTTTTACCATCCACCACCCGACCGATGGTAATGCCCCAAAATGTGCAATCTGCATGGGGCTGCTATTCCCGATGGACACAAGCAGACAGTCGCTGCCGTTAGTTCTTGTCTCCATCGGTAGATTGCGATAGGCTCTTGGAGTCACGGAGTTCCGTGTCACTTTTCCAAACAAGAGCTGGCTTCCTGAACTGACTTAGCATGCATCCTCTGGTTATTTCTCGATGTGCTGTACTGATGAGGTTATAAAGAGACCGAAACAGTGCGTTGTCTAAAGCTTCGAGATGACTAGATGGCTCTGTGTGTTGAAATTCACCGCTCTATTAATATTATTATTATTATTTCTTGGTTATGTTAATCATATTATTCTTTTATCTTGTTTAGTATTTTTCTGATGTTTTTGTTTATGTTAAACCCTCAGGTGCAAACACTTAAAAAACGCCGTAGTTTACTTTTTATGTTTTCAACCCTTACTTTGTAGAATCTCTACATACTGATGGATGATAAATAAAAAATAAAACACCAATGTTTAAAAAATTCTAGTAAATGATGATATCAATAATTTTCTTCATTTACATATGTCTGAAGATGCTACTTTAAAAGTTGTGAAACACGTGTAACGTTTATAATATCCACCAGTAAACAGTAGAATTTTCAAAACATTAGTGTTTTATTTATCATTTAATAGGGCTTTGATAAAAATATCTATCATTTCCCAAAGGGCAAACTGCAGATTGATAATAATTATTTTTAATCCTTGTTTAACAATTTCAACACACTTCACTGTAACCGGAATAATGTCCAAATATGAGGTCTTAGTTATCGATTCAAGAAAAATTAAAGCAATTTTGAAAACCTGCACCCGCTTTCAGCAAATGTCAAAATAATAATTTTTAATAAATAATTTTTTGAATGAAAGATTAATTGGTTGCCTAACCTTGTCGAAAGTGGGAGATTATTTGAAAGTGTAAAGGCCACATTTGTGAATTTAAGAAAACAAGAAGAAGGTAATGTTTACAATTTTAGAAACCGAAATTTACATTTCAAAGTTTTGTAGCTCCAATCTCAGACATGATATTTTTTCCAGAGTCTTCCTAAATTACATTTTCATTTGCTCACATGATATATTAGTTAATTGCATTTATAGCACATACAGGGTGTATCAATTAACTTTATTTAAACAACGATAAAGGACATGTAGGTTTCGTTATGATGACGGAAAATGTCTTTATTTAAAGTTGTCTAAATCGAGTGGATCGACACACCCTGTATACAAAAATATTTTTTTTAATTTTCCAAGCTCTGTATCAAAATGATCATGAAGTGCTTGATAGAACGTGACAATCTCAAATATTTTAGTAAAGATCAATCAATTATTATTACGAAAATTGAAGAAAATTTAGCAATTATTACTCAGAGTTTTTAGGACTATTACTATTTATTTATTTACAATAAATTCTCATTGCGATTTATTATGTTTTTTAAAAATGCTAGTGCTAGTGCTACTACTACTACCGTCATGAGGTCTTACAAATGATACAGCCTTAGATCTGACGGCAACTGTTGTGGTCTTCTCTTCTTTCTGGTAATACTTAACACAACCGATTACCACGCTCAACGATATTATAAACTGTATAACCAACCAGACAACAATGTTCGTAACTTGCGTCTGCTCAAACAACGCCTTCCCGTGCTTGATGCACAATAAAGACTCCGACACCATGATGCACCCATACACCCAGCACTGAGTACCGACTCTTTTGCATGCAGTATCAGTTACATACCTATAGTACTGTCTCACAGAGGGCGCAACGATTACTCCGATTAGAATCAGCCTCCCCGAAACGAAGGGATGCGACGGCGGCAGCTCAAAGACGTGCTTCAAGAAGAACGTATTCAACTCGGACATCTGCCAGAACAACACTAACTGGCACAAGGCGAATATCCTCATGTAGGAGCATTTGGGATCGAGCCATCTGACCGAGGTCCAAGTTTCCGGCGTGAATTGCAGCATGGCACGTTTAATCTTACCGGTAGTCGATTGAATGTCTTTAATGCTAACCCATTTGTACTGCCGCATCTCCAGTATGTCGCAGATCTTCAACCCGCACCATATTCCCAGGCCGTTGCAGACGAGCACGTCCAGAATCAACGCGTCCCACCAACACTCGATGAAATTCGGTAATAGATGGGCGAAAGCTATCTCGGTTATCTCCCACATGACACTGATAGCCCACAGAATACCCATGTGTCTAATTAGTATCGCCTTGAATGTCCATCCGAGAAAGTGACCTAGAGCGAAGATATCGATGTGGTTCCAGATTCGTTCCACTGTGATGTCCGAGCAATTGACCCCGTACTCCTTTTCCATGTTGATGTGGAAGTTGCGCAGGTTCGGGTCGAACCAGTACATGATGTTCTTGACGGTTTGGTAGTCTTGGAATAAGATGAAGAGACACATCAGCAGGTACAGAACGCTCAACCCGAACACGATTCGCCAAACCACCGGATGAGGTCTGATGAACGGTCCATTTGGGAATGCGAGCACAGATACGATCAGGAAGAAGAATACACAGCAAACAAATCCTGCCCATATGTTGTTTTCGATATTTGTCGTATCCCTGGAAAACAAAACATTATTATTAGTATCATACTTTGTTATACTACCTCAAATTGAGAACAAGCAGATTCTTATTGAGAATAATCATTTTCAAATTGGGAATAGTCAACTTCAATCAAACTGAGATAACCAGTAACATTGAAAGACTTGTCTAGATCTAGATTTCATTCAAAACTTATAATTTCTGTTTGAAAATAAGCTAATTAAATAGATAACAGGCCACTCGTTCAATTCACTACAATTTTTACATTGTTGTATTTCATTTTCGTCATAGTTTCATAATTTATAGTGCATTTCTTGTTGAAATGACCTTTAGAAACTAAGGATGGAGCTAATAAAGGTGCTGAAGGGGGTAAAACTTGCTTAGGAGAACGATTTCTTTGTATCATCGGTTCTTATTGAGGCCAATCTCAAATTAATGCATAAAAGAGTGAATGCAGGTCTCATGAGTATAAAGCACATTTCCCTTCTTCATGATTGCCAATCGTCTGGCATTGGTGGTGTCTGAAACTGCAATAAACTTAGCGTGAACTCACGGTCAGTTCTTTAGACTGATCGCTAGATGTCGTTCTACTTTATACCACACGGAGAACCGTGTAACTGGCCGCTTTAAGACGGTCCAAGCATCCATGCATCCGATTACATCCTCCGGATACAATAATAATAATATTAGTAGAGCGGTGAATTATAGGGCTTCCTGAGACAGACCAAACACACAGAGCCATCTAGTCATCTCGAAGCTGCAGACAACGCTGTTTCGGTCTCTTTACGACCTCATCAGTACAGCACGTCGAGAAATAACCAGAGGATGCATGCCAGGCCAGTCCAGGCAGCCAACTCTTATATGAAAAATTGACACGGAACTCCGTGACTCCAAGAGTTTATTGCCATCTACCGATGGAGACAAGAGCTAACGGCAGCACGACTGCTTGCTTGTGTCCATCGGGAATAGCAGCCCCATGCAGATTGCACATTTCCGGGCATTACCATCCGTCAGGCGGTGTTAGCAAGCTACCGATAGATGTCTCTCATCAAAGCCCATGATTATTACAATAATAATGTTAATAGAGTGGTGAATTATAAATTCATAAATAACTTTTCAGGGCTATTTTTACGCTCTAACCTAGGGCTTCCAGATACTCCAGATGGAGCACACTGATGAGCCCCAGTAGGGCGAAACACGTGTCTATGCTTTTTCTGGTACTCTGGTTGGCTCTGTTGTTGGATGTGTGGAGGCTCTCTTGATTGGAGTTTCGGGCACGGGCACTGCCAGCATGACAACTGTTATGGGCGATGGAGGAATACTCCGAACCCATTTAACAGGCTAGTAATTGCACTTCATATGCGTTATTATACTCATGAGACCCGCATTCACTCTTTTATGCATTAATGATCATACTTGCCTTTCCCTCTTCTTCAAATTAATGGGTCATTTGAGAAGGGCAAGGAAAAATTTCCAAAAATCGTCAAAGAGATAATGGACCATCTCAATGGTACAGTTAAAGTGAAGTAAATATCTCTATTTATACAGTGACATCTGAAAAGTACGCATCATGTGAGGTGAAACTGAAGACATGGACGGGACTGTTTCGTCCTTATTATGGACTCATCAGCATGCCACATCAATCAGGCGCACACTACACATACTATACCAAAGTTTGGAACTAATATTTAGTCTTAACGGCTGTCTGGTTGTTGTAGTGACCTGTAATTTTCAATGATTAGTAGGCAACCAGAGAAACAGACATGTGCTCTAAAATCTAAATGTTCCTTGTATTATCTAGACTAGAGACACCATGGGTATGTGGCTTTGACTCTCAAACAGAGAGATTTAAGGAGCCACACTCTGATGTCTGTAAGTAGAGAAACAGACGAAATGATACCGTCCATGTCTTCAGTTTCACCTCACATGCTGTGCAAGAGTTTTCTAATTCGTTCTGTAAAAGGAATCTATAGGGGCAATTGAATTAGAACCTAAGAATTTCCACGGATTTTCACTAGTAGTATGATACTCCTAGAGACCCATAGCACCTCATAGTGTATGAGGTATACTTTTTTATTGAAAATGCACTGCAGGGGAATCCCTATGACTCTCTGGGACCACTGCATGAGCTCAGGAAACAAACACACTCCCCTTGGAATATTATTCCAAAGGGATATGGTTCTGTACATAAAAGAAGTCTGATCTAGGGTTGCATGAGGACTAACGAACTGAACCTGTTAGGGATGAGCTATTGCGGCTTGACATTTATTTCTGCTCGGCCTTGTTCTAGGTGGAATCAAATTGGTGTATTATGAACACTTGCACTCTTCGCCAAACCTGCAACATGGTCATGCCAAGACATATTCGCTACCTCACTAGGAGCCAAGCAAACAAAGAGATGGCGATGGAAGAAGATTCCGTCATCATGATAGCTGGTTCCAAAACGTTGATTTTTTTGGAGACAAGATAACTGACAGTCTTCCCAGGATTAAACTGAACTTGATTTCTATTGCCTCAAGCTAGGATCTCATGTAAATCTTTGATAAGTATAGTGACTTCTTGTCCTGGGTGACAGAGGTGACAGCTCAGTGACGCATTTTTTAAGTAAGATAACAGGTACGTAATCGGGACCAGATGGTTTATTTGGATCTAAGGCTAACATAATGCGCTTTATGACACGATGTCGGAAAGCAATGTCTGGCATTTTGGATTCTATCAACGGGATCGTTGGCGAGGTTCTTCCCTGAAATCGACTGAAGAGTATGAAGAAAATACTCCAACAGGTTCGCCTTCTCATTGCCTTGGATGCAATAGTCCAGTCCCAGTCTATCCGTGTAAGTGGTGGAATCGTTGATCTGGTACAATTCCGGCTGACTGCCTTAGTGACCGACCAAAAAGATTTCGAACCGTTAGGGCAGAAGAGAAGTTTGTTCCTGATTCTTTAGTTATGAGCTTTCTTGGTTTTGTCTATTATTTCTTTGCATCTGTTTCGAGCAAGGATGAAGTTATGGTGATTTGTGCAGTTGGGACTCTTTCGCCACTGCTGAAAAGCAAGTTGTTTGGATGCGACAGCTTCCTTGCATCTTTTATTGAACCAAGGTTTGCTGTTTGAGGGCTTCCATGCCTGTCAAGATGACTTGAGCAACTTACTTAGCACAAGCAGATGAAGCATTAGAGCTGAAACATAGATCTGGCATAGAAAAGTTCGATATTGTTCCTTGAGTTCTTCCGTTTTGGCCATAAAGTGCCAGACTATTCGCGATTCACTTGCTTCTTTGACTCTAATTGGCAGGAAAGATGATGTTGAGACGACTTTGTTTTGTGGTCTGAGGAACCCAATAGAGTTGTAGTCCCCAATTTGAAATTGCCAATTCCCAATTTGAAGTTGAAAAGGAATAATATCCAAAAAATTGAAAACTCACAGCAAAAATAACAACAAGATACTTTATATTGACTAATTATTGAAGAAAAGATTGTCCCCAAAACTTTAAAATTATTGAAGGGCTTTAATTATTATTATTCACATGGTGAACTGACCAGAATCTAGCCACATGATGAGAAAATGCAAGAGTTTCACCAGGGCTTCCTTATAGGAGGATGATAGTACTTATTGGTCACATTTGGGCTATCGAGTGGGTAAGTGAGTGCTATCGAGTGGGTAATTGAGTACCTATACTTCAGCAAGTCATCCAAGTAAACCATTATTACCTATTATTAACGAACTTACCTAACAAATGCGAAATAAACCACCACACATATAGAGATGGCGAGAAGTGTAATAGTATGAGGATCGTAGAAGAATTCCAAGGAGATGTCATCCACCGGTTTTTCATTTATGGTCTTGAACGATTCCATTCGCTTTCTTCTGCTCAGCATGATTGCAGCTTATTTTATTATTTTCGTGAGTAATGAAGAATAAGTTGCTAATGGTGCAAGCTTTGCAAGTTCATTTGTTGCTGCGGGTAAGTACCAATAGTAAAAACGTGAATCTTGAATGAAACTGTATCAAAAATTTTCCATCAATTACTGGTAATTAATTAACCAAAAATTAAGTCGCCGCTCCGATAATAATAATTATTATTATTACACAATCGTAAAACGAATCACCAAACTAAAAGTCAACAGGTCCAACTTCTAATTCTAATAAATCCAATTATTGCACTTTAACACGTATCCCCGGGGAGTTTTATTCTATACATTGATAAAGACTTGAAATTCAAAGAAACTCGAACGTATTCCCGTTTCTTGTTAACAGGAAATCTTATCGGACTCACAAATTCCCTATAACAATAATTAATCCTAGCTGCAATTATTTATTAACTTTCATCAGTTCATCACGTTTTTCTAACCACACGCCAAACACAATTTTCGGCACAAATTTTTACAAATTTGAAATTTTACAATTAAAAATTGTAATTTGACAGTGACAGTTAAAATTGATAAATGAAGTATGAAGACTATGACAAGTAAAGTAGTGAAATATAGTTTTCCAAATAGATAGAGTCCCCTAGATAATAACTTCTCCGGACGTTATTGTTTATTATATCATAGTGGTGATCATGCGCAGTAGTTTTGATGTGCGCTCGAAGACGAACCGGTCGGCGTTTATTTATATCCCAACTAGGTTTTGCCATAGTAATAATATATGCCTCGGAATGCGTATCGTCCCCGTGCGGTTGAGTACCCATCGGGCGCGTCCCCAGGTGGCGGATAGGGGGAAGGCCTTACAATGAGCGTAAGTGAGTAAGGTTAGCAGTGGTGATAAAGCTCGTCGGAGGTAAAATTCTAGACTGGTAGCTGAAAACCCTGCCGCGGACTACCTCCCCTAACATGGTTGTCGTGTCGTGACTAAAGGTCTGCACTAGGGGAAACGGCGCCAGAGATGTCCGACTGTGGACTATCTGATATACCGTATCATCTGTTGTCGTGGTCACGTTCCGCGCACAGAGAGATGCGGGGGTCTCGGCTTAATCGCCGGAACCAAGAGGAGACAACCTCACTTAAAAAACCTAAATCCTAAGGCGGGGGTCCAGGCTGATGGGATGCGTGACTGGATAGAAGACCAGCCCTACTGGATTCAACCTTGGGGCACCAGGGGGCACCCCACTGTATCAATCCCCTCACCTTTGCATGCGGGGCTCTGCATAGGTGGAACACCCTTCCCTAGCTACTCTTGGGATCAACCATGGTAAGAAATAAAAAACCAAGAAATCGCGGGACATCACCGCAAAAGAGACTGCTGACCGAGCGGGGCTTGTCACCCGTCAAGACAGTCGGCAATCTAAACAATCCTTGTGCTCGAGACCACCTCGAGCGCAAGAAGAATGCCTACTCATTGGCAAGAAAAGGAGCATCGACACCCTTCATAGGACCAGAACCATTCTGTGGCTTCGAAGATACTTTCTTCAAGCAGAATTCCAAAAGGAAGAAGAAAACTGAGAGAAACTCATTGGAGGAACCTCTCGGGGTTGAGACATTCCAAAGAATTTCTCGGGAATTTTAACCGAGAGAATTAACAGAACACTGACGGGATTCCTAACGAGACTTGCAAGCTCAAGGAACACCTGAGGAAGCTAGGCATAGAAGAAAATTGCGTCTGCAGATTCTGCGGGAAAGGAGACGAGACACCACGTCACCTGCTGCTCAACTGCGATGCGATAGAACTCAAAAGAAGTAATGTTCTGGGCCATCACCAGCTAGAGGCAGGGAACTTACCCGACCTTGATCCTCTCAAAATCCTGAAGTTTCTCAAGGAAACGGACTTGGAGAGGGTGCTTCACTAAAGGGATTGCACACCAGGCGAAGCACAGTAGAGGGGATACAATAGATCTTTTAGGTCGCAGTAACTTAATCACCCTCAAAAATACAAATACAAATACAAATACAAATACAATGCGTATCGTCATCGTTCATAGCCATAGCCGTTCGAGATCGTGTCGTCGGTGTGTTGTGTTCGGTCCTTCTCTTCATTGTTCCTCTTGTTAGAGCACAGATTGCACAGAGAAGAACAAACAATTATTGTTCTTCTGTGGTTAGAGACTATACATAGAATGTAAGCAAATAAGAGACAAGGGCTAATAATATAATTCTAATTTCAATAAAGGTATGACCAGGTGTGTTGTTGTTTTACGCCTTATTGGTTAGAGATTTTATTTCGTAATTCACGCCTACGTTCTTCGGGTGTTGTTTTTTTTTTTTGTGTAGATAATTTAGTTATAGGCTAAAGGCTACAGGCTACAGGACAGGGTACTGTGGTAAATAATAATTATCACTATAGTAATTAACTCCAGAGTACAGGAGCCAGGAGATAACCAAAGCGTATATATCCCGTGGTCAGCAACGTATAATGTAGCTAGGTACCCATCAGTTCTGTTCCGAGTGCTACTAATACTTTAGGCTTAGGCCCGAGATGAGGCTGTGGAGGACAAATTTTTAATTATGAATTTTTTTCCAACTTTTGTACATACTTCTTGTTTGTTTTCATTTGCTCACACAATATAAGATTAAAACAGAGCTGGGCACGAGTACTGAAAAGAGTACTCGTAAACAATTCGAATACGAACACTCAGAAAATGTATATACATACTGGTAAGTATTTTCTATTAAGTACTTTTGGCACAGCCAAATGTGTACGAGTACGAGTAATACTCGTAAAAACACAAGTAGTTTTACTCATCATGATACATATAAATAAACAAGAAACAAGATATGTTATTGCGCAGGGTATGACGTCATGCTTGTGACAGCTACATAAGACATATGGCAGTAATAATAATGTAAATTATTATTGATTATTCGATGTGTATTGTATTTGTTGCAGTAATTCTAATTAATAACTCTTAAAGGCTATTTATTTTATAACTTAATGATGATTGTTGAATTGGACGTACTGCAGGTTAAATAAAAACGCAGTACAGTATGACACTGTGACAGTCAAGTGCGCAGAATGGTGAACTTGCTTTCAGTTCCGTTCCCTGTCGAAGACATGACGTCATTTTTAAACCGCAATTCACGAGTTTATTCCTTGAGTAGTTGAAATTGGAATTATTTGTGCGAGTAATAACTATTTTGGATGTAAAGTACCTACTTATGTATAAAAATCACGAGTATTTTTTTACTTCTAACAGAAATCCGAGTACATATTTAAGTAGGCACAAATTGAATTTACCACGAGAAAAAAAGTACTCGAGTACACGGCCAGTTCTGGGTTGATAGCTGTGGAAACATAAACTAAGCTCGATGGTATGTTATGCCTTGCCCAGTTGAAAAGCTCAGAATAGAACAATATTCTGTGTCAAAACTCAAAAGTAAGCGCATGGTTATAAAATTTGTAAACAACAAATAGAAGTTAGGTGTGGCTTGGCAAAACCTAGTTGGGATATAAATAAACGCGTTCAGGACGATGGTCGATGAGTTTTGAACAAAAGTTTTGGCATCTAACCTAGAAATTGAAAGTTGAAACACGATAATTCGATATTCGATGAATGATAGATAAGAAAGAAAGGTTAGAAAGGTAGATTCAAGATGATGATAATAATTATTGATAAGAAAGAAAACAAGAAAGAGAGGAGAGGACTGAGAGGAGTGATGTTGAGATTGAGAACAATAAGGGTGTGTTTCTAAATTGCTCAACGTTGGACAACAAGTCAACGAAGTCAGCAGTCAGCTGTGGAGCTGTTGAGTTGGATAGTTGAGTTGTTGACCTGCTATTTAGAAACAAACTGAAATGACGGATGACGTCTTACAGTTGACATTGACATATTGATCACAAAATGAAGTCGAAGTTGTTACCTAATTACCTAATTAGTTACCTAAACAAAAAAAAAAAATTTTGAATTTTATTGCTGGTATATTTAGCTGAAGTAAAATCAAAAGCTTATTAAATGAAATGGAGTCGTATCTTTATAGATGTGAATCTTGCGGGTTGGAGAGCCCTGATGACGAGAGTATCATATTCATATCATCTGATTACTGCTCAACAATAAATTAAGTGTTGATAGAATGTTGACACAAGCAACCAAAAACACCTTATTCTTAACTTCTTGCGACATTTTCAATCAGTTTTCTCATTTTATTTTTATTTTTATCAACACAAATTACTTTAACCTTCAAACGCTATAATGCTAATGTCCACGAGTTTACGTTCGCCTGTCGTTGAGTACCAACTCAACAACTCAACAGGTTAATCCAGCGTTGACTTCGTTGAGTCAACGTTGACTTCAAACAGTGATTTAGAAACAAGAAAGTTGACTGCTGACGTTGAGTCAACGTCAGTCAACGTTAATTTAGAAACGGTTTGTTGGCATTGTTGCTCAGCGTTGGCTATTTAGAAACACACTAGAGATGGGCTTAACGGATCACCTTACTGTTTCGGATCATTTGGATCAGTGCCTTTCATGATCCGTTCAAACTGTTCCGTTCTTTTGTTCCGTTCACTTCACGCTGCCACAATACTCAACCAACAGTCAACACATACCTACATAGACAGATATACAAACACACGTAGTTACAAAGGGTTGTCGGTCACTCGGTCGGTTGAATTAAATCCAAACCAAATGTGAGATGCAGGGACGGTCGGTCAGTGTCAGTGAGATTGAGATGGGAAAATATTTTCATACCGGATGATTGATGAATAGAAATAATAATTGAATAACATTTGATAATAATAAAAGTCAAGTTCTTTTAGAGATTATAACATTCCCTTGATAAAATATTTTCAGACAAGAAAAATAATAAATTCTTGCTTTATAGCGTGTTAATTATAACTTAAAAGTAACGGTAAATAAAAATTCGATCGGAAAACACAAAAATTAACATTCTTCAACTTTTTACTAAGTTTCTCAGGTGTAAACATATTTGACTGCAACATTAGTTAATATTATTTATATAAGTATAATTAGAAAAATCAACATGAGTAATAATAGAAACTGATACCCAGGAACTTTTATGCTACTCATCTTGATTTTTCTAATTAATTAATTATTATACTAATATTGTAGTCAAAATATTCAAAATTCAAAATTACACTGAGAAAAATGAGCAAAAAGTTGAAATTTCAATAATCGCCATATATTTTGTCAACCTCTCTATGCATATAAAAAAATTAATTTCGGTCATTATATACATCCGCGGCTCCTACAGTTTCACTATGGAACCTATATAGGGGTGGAGAACATACCTATAGTAACACCAGGAAGGTATTCATTTGCTTTGCAAATGAAAGGGAAAGCCACAAAACGGCGTAAAAAAATGGTTTTGAGAGTGCGGTCCTGACAAGAGGCACCGATTAGATGCCGCGATCCCGGATAAATCCACTTCACAATAATTGCCAAGTATTCTATTCTGTGTTAGAGGTTTACAGAGGCGGACCGGGCGATATATCCGCTTTCACATAACGTGTCCAGTCCACAGAGATTGATGCAATGATTTTCGGATTATAAATGCAAAATAAATGCAAAATTCAAAATAAAAATCGTGGTACTGTTATTTTCGAAGATTTTCCTTGCCCTGAAAGTGAAAAAAAAATAGAAATTCGACCGTAGTGCCAAAGAGGCCTTAGTTGTGACCTTAATATTAGTTCGCAATGGCTGTTTTTACTTTCTTACCCACCCAGCACCCCTATTTCGCTCCTCGGTCCCGAAAAAATTGATGAAACTTAGGAGCCGCGGATGTATACAATTACCTTAATTTCTTTCATAACACTGCGACATTACATTATTGATAAATATCTAACGAGTTTTGTTGAAATTCCCCGCAAAACACGTTTAGTTTTCGAAATATCATGTTTTTTGTGATTTTTAGAAAAAAAATTTATTTTGTGATAAAGTTTAGAAAACGTCGTTTTATCTGGAATCAAAATTCACGCCATGGATCTAGTGTGCTCAAATTTAATACTTTTGAAAACACAAACTTATGGCAAAAAAAATTCAAAAAAGATGGAAAACAAAAAAATTTCCCTATGGTGCGAACTTTATGGCGGGCACTATATGTCATTATAATCTAATTTATGATTTAAAAAAAAAAAATATTAAAATATTTTAGGAAGTATTTTGTTACACACATTAAAGTATTTATTTTCAATGTCAGTAAAGCGTTTCGTTGCGAAAATTTTCTTTCAAAGAAGCGCCAATAAATTCATTTGCCTAGGGCGTCAAATTTTCTCGGTCCGGTGCGGAACCAGAAACCTAGGAAATGTGGAACACTATAGTGAGTATAATAGCGCTGATCCACTGATCAGCAGGAATATCAGGATCAGCGATCGGAGCTGCAGTGAGAGTAGAGCGTATGTGTACCTGAAATTCGGCTGGTGACCGATTTCTTATTTCTTTCCGGTCACCAGAGACCAGAGCACCAGGACCAGACGCGACTGACGCGAGTCCGATCCGAGCTCCGAGCCAAGCCACAGACACAGAACAAGAACAGATCCAGATCCGGTTGATCCGAGATCCGAGCTCCGAGCACCGACCTAGCGAGCAGGTTCCGGTTCATCATGAACGGATCATTTACAGATTGATGATCCGGAACATTCGGTCAGTAAAAAGATCCGTTCAAAGAGAACGGAACGTTCCTGAACGACACATCTCTAAAACACACCCTAAGAAAGTTAGTTTGATTATTTTCATTTCGTGACTTCCTGAGTACCCTAAATTGAAGAAATGAAGCCAGAAAGAAACCCTGGTTGCGAATTAGGTTGGTATGCAATAAAACATAAAACTTCCAATGTTCATATTTTATTCCAAATTCAATATCAGCAGTGCCCTTTGCGTTTGCCCTTGTACGTGGATGAAAACCAAGTTTAAGGTTGCCAAAATGGCAAAAAAATCCTGATCCCATTTTTTTGCATGCTGTAAAAAAGCCGAAATTTGGGACATTTGAGTGAGTAGTCATAATAAGACTCTTGTTAATTGAAAACTGGAAGACATTCTTCTAAAATATTGTTTCGGAACTCCACAGACAACTTTCTAGAGCATACCTATTTCTCCTTCAAAAATATAGGCAAAGTTCTGAAAACATATTGACCTAAAAATGCTTCCTAAAGGAGCTAGTTATCTCTGCAGCTTCCCTCCCACCCAGTAGTGATGCCCTTGATAAACCCAGGAGTTACTGCAACTTTAGTTACTGCACCAGCACCTCAATTAAAGGTGTAAATAAAAAGATTAGTTAATTTGAAAAAAATTTTAATTGACATTATTGTACTTGAATCTCAACATTTATTTTACTGATCATAAATTAACATTGGAGGTTTTTTTTGTAACAGCGATTATTTATTATCTTTTTTTTTGTATTGTGTTTAGATCTAGGATGGCTGAATAGCGTTCATGTAAATTTAGGAGCAATTAATAAAAATGTAGAAGAATTACTAGCCAGTAGAGATGTGACAGGAGATAACAGAGCTGCGTGGCTCCTGAGAGCGATAACATGCATTGACCTGACAACTTTAGCAGGCGATGATACTTATGGCAACGTTGCCAGACTCTGTCGTAAGGTAAGTATTTAATAATAATAAATAAAAATACTAATCTATGTTTGTACGCAGGCTATGAACCCAATTCCTGAAGATTTATTGAATGAGCTCGGCTTCCAATATAACAGCGATTGCCCTATTAGAACTGCTGCAGTTTGTGTATATCCATCGAAAGTCAACTGCGCTTATTCAGCTCTAAGTGGTTTGGGTTGCAGTGAAAAAATTCACGTTGCTTCTGGTAATTCTTTTTTTTATGTACACTACTTTTAACAATTATATCTACAATTATGTTTTTATGTTGTCTTAAGTAATATGTGAATTATTTTATAGTTGCAACAGGATTCCCTGCAGGACAAACACCACTGACGACACGCTTAGAGGAAATAAAATACGCTGTTGCAGAAGGGGCCTCTGAGATCGACATCGTGATTAATAGGAGTTTGGTTATAACCGGTCAATGGCAATCGCTGTACCAGGAAATACAGCAAATGAAAGAAGCTTGTGGACCTAGTGCTCATATGAAGACGATTCTTGCTACTGGTGAACTTGGCACCTATGATAATGTTAGTTTTATTTATTTTTTATGACTGAGTAAAAAAGAGCTACAATTTTTTTTTTCTGAGGAAAATATATTTAGAGTCAATTTAAAAATAATTTTGTAGGTATATAAAGCTGCTCTAGTAGCGATGATGGCCGGGTCAGATTTTATAAAAACATCAACAGGAAAAGAATCGGTTAATGCTACCTTACAATTCGGGCTTGTAATGGCTCGCGCCATAAGAGAATATTCCCATAGAATGGGTTATAAAGTAAGATTACTCTATTTATTTATTTTTTAAACTGATGAGTTGTTTTTTTAGGTCGGTTTGAAACCGGCAGGAGGAATCAGGACAAGCAAGGATGCAATTTCCTGGTTCATTTTGATAAAGGAAGTTTTAGGAGATGACTATTTATGTCCCGAGTTGTTTAGATTCGGCGCTTCTGGACTGTTGACTGATATCGAGTGTAATTTATACAAACATGTCACCGGATTTTCGCCCTTGAGCTATGAATTTTCTATGGGATAAGTTTTTATAGTTTTCTTATATTTTATACAAACATATTTTTATACTACATATATGTTTTATACTTACCTGCATAATTATGCATTTGTTAATTGAATGGCTAAGTGCAGAAAGGGAAGTACTGACATTTTAACGAAAAATGAGTTACACATGCTTTCATATAGTTTCGACCTAGCCGGATCGTTTGGCGCAGAAAAGAAAGTCATCCGATGCGATTTAGTTGTTCTTATAGGCTACGCAGAAAATCCCGTTTGATGCAGAAAGGGAAGTACTACAACAATACTTTCCTTTCTGCTCTTAATAGTTTTACATTTGCGAGATTTTAAAAATAATAATGGCACAGATAAGGTAACACACAAAGTGAAACTCGCTCTTCTTCATAATAATTATTTATTTACATGGCACAATTAATTAATAAAAAAAATGCGTCGATGCAGATTAAGAGCAGTGCCTACCCAGTTTATATTGATTTTCTCAGAACTAATATTTTGAAGTACTTCCCTTTCTGCACTTAGACGTTCAATTAGCTAAAAGTAGTGGATAAAAATTTATATTTAGATAAAAATAAATATTTAAAAAACTGCTTCATTTTTTATGTTGCACGCTTTTTTGAGAGACTGTAGGTAACTAAGCCAAAAAGGGTTAATCGACTTGACTTTTGGGACTTTCCCTAGTGTAGAAATCATCGTATGCGAGTTAAATCGATTATTTTTCAAATGATGGGAATTCCTTGATTTTCCTGGGTAATAAAATTTTTATCTTCAGTTACTATAGGTACTTGGATCAGCTGAAATCTGAATTAAAGTATAGTAGCCTATCAATCTTGAACTTGAAAAACTATACCGTGATAGCAATAATGATTGTAATATTATCTTTCTGAATCACTCCGTATTTAATTGACCATGTAAAACGATTTAATATCAGAGAAATGAACAAAAATTATATTGTGTTTACTGTAGGTACTTGTCAAAAAGAGCTACAATTCACACTTGTCACCGACAATTCTGTCAGTAATAATTTTTTTAACACTGAGAGCCCCTTCTCCTGCACGTGGCTCTGTAACTAAAAAGCACATCGAAAATAGCGCATTACAAAACTGCGCTGTGACGAAATAGCGCATGACAAAACTGCCTGTGACGAAATAGCGCATGATAAAACTGCGATGCGATGAAATAGCGCATCGCATTAGTTAGGTGTTAAATTTATAAAAACAATCTGACCTAACCAGAACCTACATTTTGCCCCGTTTCACCTCTTATGATTTTTGTTTCGCTAGGTGGTTGTATGCACAAATGGACTCAATCCATTAAAACATAAAAAGAAGAAGAAGCTAGACGGCAAATTTATTTAAATATATTACTGAACCGTTTCATTTCATATTTGGTGACTGCCAGAATGTAATCCTCGATCGCCCTTACCGACTAATTTACTTGAAGATTTTTTAAATTAAATTTAAGAAATTAATTTTATTTCTTCTTTTTCTCGGATGCGACAGTATGCTACTCTTTTATGCCAACTTTGATTTTTTATGACCGCCATATTGTTTTGGCATGTGGTTCGGTCGGAAAAATCAAGAAAACCTAAAAATATAATACCTTAAATAAAAAAAATTATAATTTTATTCCTATACCTATAAGAATTTTTACACCCGAGGTCACAAAAAACATAAGGTTTGCAATTTGACGTCATAATGGCCATAATTCAGTGGAAGAATTTTTTTTGGATAAAAATAAATTTTTTTGTCATTTATTAGATTTTTGGTTTCCTTTTTTTTTGACTGAAAGACATGCAAAAAGTTGGCTCTGGAAACTCGAAGATCTAGTCAGCTTGGAAAATTTCTGAAATGTCAAAAGGATATACCTACAGGGTGTTAAGAAGATGACGGATAAACTCTTTAGTACATTGGAGGGGACACTCAGTATAAAGTACGGGAAAAATAATTTTAAAAAATCCAAAGCTACAGAATAACACAGAATAGATCTCGTTCTTTCTGTCAGTGTCAGACAACTTTTCCAAACAACATTTTACATTAAAATAAGGGTGTAGGTTACGCCTTAAAATCGTTCTACCCTTTTTGGTAACACCTTGTAGTTAATTGTTTTCTTGCATTGAGATAATGCAGAAACTCTGCAAGAATTAAATTTTCCCACCATACTTATATGTTTTCAACTTTCTGCTTGTTTTATATGTATGTTTATTAATACTAGTGTTTGATTTAATTATTATTTATTATTTAATATGAGCACAAACTACAACGTAATACACATGATACATGAATGTGATAATGAACATGGACGAACCCCAAGTTCCTGTTCTTCTTTTTATATGTTCTATCTTGACATTACATCTCAAGACATTCTGACATATGTGACATAACTGACATATACATCACCTTTCCCTTCAAGCTGGTTTTTCAATCATTGTTACACACACAGTACACAATAATAAAAACTACAAAATCAACCACAAACATAATCAACTTATTTATAGCATATATTTACTTACTAAACAAAAGACACCTAATTCTATTTCTAATTTAAACTAATTCTATTCTACTACATGAACTTAAGATTATGATTAATTCATCACAAAATCCTCAAACTTTCTTGGCATTTGTCTTACACGAATGGGCCTATTAATTTTTTCACAGACTACTTGTTTATTAGGATTATCTTGATTATTAACAATAGTTTCATTCCTCCTCATATCTTGACACATATCATTTTCTTCCATTTCCTCATCAAACCTGTAAGAATTACCTATGTCATTATTGTTTGTTGGTTTTAAATGATATGCATTTCTTCTTATTATGCTACCTTTATTGTTCTTTAAAATATAAGATCTAGGACTTTTATGTTTACTTATTATTTTGCCATATTCCCACTGATTATTATTACGCACTAATACATTTTGATTATTATTAAACAATATTTCTTTTCTGTTGGCTACTTTGTCATATTGTTTTTTATAATTTGTTTGATTTTGATCTAATTTCTCTGCAACACCTGAATGAATCGTTGGTTTTAAATTATTATCCGAAATGGGAATTTTTGTTCGAAGTAACCTATTCATCAATAATTCAGCAGGGGATACACCTAACGCTGGAAGCGGGGTGGTTCTATACTCTAAAAGGGCAATATCTATCCCCTTTCCTTCTTCAATTGTCTTTTTCAGTACTTGCTTCGAAATATGAACATATTTCTCAGCAAGTCCATTACTGCGAGGATACTCAGGACTGGAGGTAACTATTGTAAAGTTCCATTTCTTGCTAAACTCATAAAATGCTCTCGAATTAAATGGCATATTATCGGCAATTAATATTTTTGGAATGCCATGAGTTATAAATATTTGTTTAAATTTATTAATTAATTCATTCGAATCTTTACATTTTAATTTTACTAGCTCAATCCATTTGGAGAAATAATCAACTACAACCAAATAATCCACACCACCATACGTTAGAACATCTGCACCAATTTTTTCAAACGGTAATTTTGGAATTGGATGTGGTATTAATGGTTGTTTGCAATTATTAGGCAAAAATTTTTCACAAATTGAACAGTTCTTAATTAGCTGTTCCACTTCATTTGACATTCCGGGCCATATAAAAAGTTTCTTAGCTCTTAATTTAGATTTCGTTATACCCTGGTGACTTTCATGAATTATTAACCTAAGCATTTTTTCTCTCAATTTAGTCGGAATTACAATTCTGTTGTTATAATAAATTACATTATCATCAATAACTAATTCATCTTTAAGGTCGTAGTAAAATTTAACATTATCAGGCACTCGTTTTTTTTCACTTGGCCACCCTATATTATAGTATTCAATAACTTTTTTCAAAATTGGATCATCGTAAGTTTCTTTTTTTAGATTTTCCATTTTATTATTAATATCAGGACTAATTCGATTCAAATAATGTACAACTCCATCATATTCAAACTCATTTTTAAAAGTCTCATTCAAAAAATTACGTGATAACAAATCAGCAATAAACATTTTCTTTCCAGGCAAGTATCTCAAATCAATATCATAATTCAATAATTTATGTCTCATTTTTTGCAATCTGTTGGACGGTATTTTATTAATTTCTTTATTCATTATACTTATAAGTGGTTTATGGTCAGTGTAAGCAATTATTTTTCTACCCCAAATGAAGTGATGAAATTTGCGTGTTGCAAATATTAAACTTAAGAATTCTTTTTCAATTTGAGCATATTCAATTTCCGAATCTGTTAAACTTTTCGATGCAAATGCTACAGGTTTATTTTTCTGCAATAAACAACATCCTAACCCATCCCTTGATGCATCACATTGTATTATAATTTCTTGATCACGATCAAATTGACTCAGGGTAGGTGGGTGAGCTATTAAGGCCTTAATTTTATCAAGTGCAGCTTGATGAAACTGATTCCAAGCCCATACTACATCTTTTTTTAATAAATTTCTTAATGGATTTGTTAGTACTGACATGTCTGGAATAAAATCTCTCAGGTAATTAAACATTCCCAATAGACGTTGTAATTCTGTTTTGTTTTTTGGTTCTTTGAGATTTAAAATAGCTTTTACTTGCTCTTTATCAGGTTTTACTCCTTCAATATTAAATATATGTCCCAGAAATTTGACTTCATTTACTTTATACTGCAATTTATCTACATTAAATTTAATATTGTATTCTTTTGCTCTCTCCATAACTATATTTAATAATTTATGATGTTTTTCTTCAGTTTTTGTGGCAATTAAAATATCATCAAAGTAAATTAACACATCTTCCTCATCAATATTTCCAAAGTATTTTTGTGTGATTTTGCTAAAGGCTTCAGGAGCACATGACAATCCAAAAGGAAGTCGATTAAATTTAAAATACCCGAATGGAGTGGCAAACGTACACAGCATTGATGATTTTTCATCTAGTTTAATATGCCAAAACCCTGATTTTATATCTATAACAGTATAAAAGTTTTTATTTAATAATTTTGTTCTTAAATCATCATATTTAGGAATTAAGTAATAATCTCTACGAATCACTTTATTTAACTCAACAGGATCTAAACAAATTCTTAGAGTGCCATCCGATTTCTCTATTAACACTAATTGACTTGCCCATTCATTTGGTTCCTCAACTCTATCAATGATTCCATCACTAAGCATTTTATCAAGTTGAACTCGTAATTTACCCATCAGTGATTCGGGTAATCTCCTAGGAGGACGGATTATCCCTTTTGCCTCCGGTTCTATTTTAATACTATATTCATCAGGAAACAGTCCTATTCCTTCAAAGTTAGATTTATGTTTAGATAAAAACTCAGTTTTTGTCAACTTATAATCATTTCCTATTATCTCATATACTCTTTTAATTAGGTTCAATTCAAGACAGCCAGTCAATCCCAATAAAGGTTGAGTATCTTGGTTCACAATTACAAATTCTAACATTGTTTCCAGATTGTTAAATTTAATTTTTAGAAAACTTTTATAAAGTACATTAATTTTGAATCCTCCATATGCCTGAAGTTTTGTGTTACACTGAATTGGATCTACTTTAATATTTAAGGCTTTTATACAATTTACAGGCAAAATATTTACTTGCGATCCTGTATCTAATTTAAATTTAATGGACTGACCACCTGGACAAACCATCAAATTTTCAAACCACATGTCTGAAAGTTTATTATTTGTCCTAACTGCATTTGTAATTTTTGAGGTATCACCCTCACTTGTGTCTTCAATCTTAATTACCTCTGATGTGAAAAGTTCTTCAATGTTCTCATCTGTTGCTTCAGCGTTAGATGACACTTCCTGGACAGCTTGAACCGCTCCTCGTCTCTCATATTTTCTGAATCTGCATCCGACACTAAAATGATTAGCCCTGTTACAGTTTGAGCACATCCTCCCATATGCCGGGCAACTTCTCGGACCATGTTTAGTGTTACATTTTTTGCAAAGGTAGTACATACTAGATCCATTTACTCCATACTGTTTTGGAAAGTTATCAACATCTCTGTTACTTCCCACATTATTATTATAATTTCTTCTTACATTTTCAACTGGTTTATTATAGCTTCTTTTTTCATTTCGATTACCAAATTGGACACTGTCAGTTTGTAGTTCACTTCTTAGCTCTTTCACCTGATCTTTGCTTATTTCTGCGGCTCTGCACACTTTTACTGCTTTGTTTAGGTCTAAATCGGGAGCCCTCAATAATCTTTCCTGCATATCTCTATTTTTCACCCCCAAAACTATTCTATCACGAATCATTTCTTCTTCTTTGGCAAATTCACAGCTTTTCACCAGCTTCTTCACATCCAACAGGAAACTATCAAAACTTTCCCCTTCTCTTTGGTTTCTAGTGTAAAACTGGAACCTTTCATATATTACATTGTTTGTTGGTTTTATATACTTTTCAAATGCCTCTTTTATTTTATCAACATCCAATTTATCAGTTTCTGTAAGTTCGAAAGTATTCACCAATTCAAGGGCATCCTCCCCTATCAAGTTTAAAAACATAGCAGCAATCACCTCAGGCTCACTTTTTTGTTTCCCAGTTGCTTTAATAAAAATATCAAAGCCCTGCAGGAACCTATTCCAATTTAAATGTAATTTTTCGTTAATTTCTAATGGTTTTGGTACTTTGAATGTATCCATCTTTATTGGTTATGTGCACGAGTCCACGCTGTAATTTTCGATTCACTTCACTTTCTTTAATCCATATTATGGTTACTTCACACTTTTTCGTTATTACGCAGCGCCATGTTTTATATGTATGTTTATTAATACTAGCAAATACCTTAAAATATTAATACCGGTCACTTCCTCTCAAAACCTCCGTCCATTTTTACAGCGCCCTCATGCAGGAACTGGGGACACTAAAGCTGTTTTTAAATTCAAAGTTAGGTAACTTTTCACGGTTTTTGACAGCTGCAGTCAATCATAATTATTAATAATTTGTCATTAGTAATTGAACGTTTTAGTTTCAAGTATAATTTCAATTTAAAGTTACTCTCAAAGCATTATATCAGCGGATAATTTTGTTGGGTACCAGTTAAATAGGCATTTATAATGTACCGCTGTATTAAAGTGAACATAGGTATTATGTCTGGAAAATATGTGCTGTGTGCTGTGTGCGGTTGCTCCGACTATGGATTGTTAAGCATGTACAGATCTTTCCACGGTGTTCCAAGCAGGAATAAAGAATTATGTATAAAGTTAACTTTAGAAGACGCGTAAATAAACTTATTAATATTTTATAACTATATGCTGATGGAAATAGGAACAAGAAATAGGTTATAATGACATCGATGAGTGACGAAATTTTGAAAAAGTGTGGAGTGTCGAAGCCGATTTCTCACCATATTATTTTGTACCTACTGATCATTTCAAAGAGGAAAATTTTGTTAATCCAGCAAATAATAGACCTTTAAAACTGCAAGGAAGCACATTATTGGAATTGCGGCAAATAAAAGGCTTACACTTAGGTATATAGCGATTCAATCTTTTTGAAATATACCTACCTAAAGATATTAATAATATTGTGTGTAATAGTAGTGATTATTGTTAATATAATAAACATATTGAAAACTTTGTTGTTTATTGTTGTATTATAATTCTTCGTCCCAATTTCCTCCGTCTATTCCGTCTAATTAATTTTAAGAGCTTTTCTATTCAGCGTTGATATTTAAAACTCCCGCTATGTTTCACCAAATTTAATTTTTAGTGTCCCCAGTTCATGCTTGGCGGCGCTGCTAAAATGGACGCAACCTGTTGCAATGCTATAGGTATAGGAGTGTCCGGTATTATTATTTTAGCGTATTTGATACTAGTGTTTGATTTAATTATTATTTATTATTTAATATGAGCACAAACTACAACGTAATACACATGCACATGATACATGAATGTGATAATGAACATGGACGAACCCCAAGTTCCTGTTCTTCTTTTTATATGTTCTATCTTGACATTACATCTCAAGACATTCTGACATATGTGACATAACTGACATATACATCACTGCTGACACTGTAAGAATATATGTTGTGTATCTATGTAAATGGTGGAGGATAATTTAAAATACAAATGTATGGAATAATTGCTATAAACCATGCATGCACTATCTAAGCGTTTATCTGCATCTGCAAATTACAAATTACTAATTAATATGATATTTATTATTTAAAACTGTTAATTACCTTTCATTAATATAAACGGCCTTACATAAGTAGTAGAAAGCTAAGTATTCAAACAAAATAACGAGGTGTTGGTTATTGTTCAAAAATATGAACTTAAAACAATGCAATTATGTATTACTTAGATATAAAAACGTGAAGGCACTTACTTCGCAATATGAAGCCAATCCTTAGAAGATATTTCTCCATCTCTTCTCCACAACTCCCCAGCATCATCTCATATTTTACATTTTTTTATATACAGGGTGTTACTTAATGATAGGCCGTAATTTCAAGGGCGCGTTCCTGAACCAAATTCAAGTAGAAAAGTTCATATAAACATGTGTCCTGAAGTGTCTGGTTTTCAAGATACAGGGTGTCAAAGTTTAATAAAAATAATTGTTTTTTATTAATATCTAAATGATCCTTTTGCCCATTTTGTTGAAATCCAGCAGGGTTGTTCATTTTAATAAGACGCGCTAAAAGATAATTATTATAAGTTTCAGTGGCGTCTCGGGGGGTAGTCTCACGAATAATATTGACAAAAAAATGTACGCTAACTGAGTTTTTTTTTGTTAATTTTATATTTTTTTCAGATCAAGCACCTAAAAATACAACTTTTTTGCCCGTGCTTAATTTTGATCGTTCAGTAGCGAATATTTATTTCTAAGCCATTTTTTTAAATCCAACAAATGAAAAGTAATGACTATTTACAAAAAATGTTGGAAATTACTACCTCTCCCGCTTCTATGCAGACGTCTGCTCTCCTTCTCATCGAGTGACGAACTCCTTCGGAAATTCCATTACTGTTAAGGTATGGTTTCACATCCGTCAACAATTCTATACCTTAGTTGTTCTTCTGTCTCGATTGGTGTTACATAAACTAAAATGTTTTTGAGTGCCCCCACGAATAAAAATCTGGGCTGTTAAGTCAGGCGATCTAGGTGGCCAGAATTGTGGTCCTCCACCACCTATCCAACGATTTTGGTAATAAGCTCCATTCAAATACTCACGAGCCAATATGCTAAAGTGGGCAGGAGCACCATCATGCATGAACCAATGCTGTTGACGTAAATATAAGGGAACGTCTTCAAGAAGCAGAGGCAAATCATTTTGTATAAAATGACTGTAAGATTGTCCGTTATTAAGACGTCGTGGTAAGAAAAATGGTCCAATCAAATAGTCATCTATGATACCGATCCAAACATTGCCAGAAAATTGTTCCTGAAAATATGTCTCTGTAATAGCATGAGGATTTTCTTGGGCCCAGTTATGATTATTATGAAAATTAATTATTGCATTTCTGGAAAAATGTGCTTCGTCCGTAAACATAATGATGGAATCAAAGTGAGGATTTTCTGCAAGTCTTTGATGATACCATCTACAAAATTGCGCACACGGTTCATAATCTCTTGACGGAAGTTATTGAACTTTTATACGTGATAGGGATACAACAGGGAATCTCTTAAAATTTTCCATACCATTTTATAGCAAATATTTAATTCCCTATACCTATTTTTCTGGTAGGTACTAGTTGCAGGATTCTCTTCGACCGCATGTGTAGGATAGCCTCCTCAACTGCTGGAGTTCGAATTGTACGAGGTCTTCCCTTGGAGGTATTACGTTTAAAACTGCCACTACTGCCAGATTCAGTCAGACGACGATTAATGTTTATGAATATTTTTCTACCTGGAAGGACACAATCAGGATACCTTTCTTGATAGACACGCCAAAAGGATCATTTAGATATTAATAAAAAACTTTTTTTTAAACTTTGACACCCTGTATCTTGAAAACCAGACACTTCAGGACACATGTTTATGAACTTTTCTACTTGAATTTGGTTCAGGTACGCGCCCTTGAAATTACGGCCTGTCATTAAGTAAATGCCTGTATTTTATACAGGGTGATTCATAATATATGCGCAGGACTTCAGGATGTGATAGTTCGTTCAAAAATATGAAAAAAATTTCCTAATAATAACATGGGTCCGCAATCGAACCGTTTTCGAGATACAGGGTGTCGAAAAAATTTATTATTTTCAATATTTTGACGATATCTTAGGAACTGTTTGAGATACAGAACCCAGTTTTTGTACATATCTTGTCATTAATATTATTTACCTACGTTAAAAGAGCAAATTAAAAAAAAATATGTGGCCTTGAAACAAAATCATAAAAAAAAACAAGTGAAGTTTTTGTTCAAAACAAAAAATCTTACCACTTTTATGTTTTTCATCATAAAATGCAATTTTTCTCGAAAACAGTTCACATTAGAGTATTTGACCAAGACACCTTTTCATTATCTAAGGAGATGACTTAGATTGAGCACCCCCTGTAATATAATTCGAAGCGTCGTGAGACCTATAAATTTTAGTTGAAACAATATGGAGCCTTCCTCCCCCTCGCTTACTCCCACTCAAAAAGTTGAATAATAAAAAATAATAATTCACTTACCTTAACCCCAAAAAGGAGGTGGCTATTGACAGATCTCAATGTGACCAGGCAAATTTGTAACATTAGCCACATTGGCCTGTCGAGTAGGACATATCAAATTTCGAATGCCCCACCCAAATATTCTAAATGTCGAAAGAAAATAAATTTTAAATTTTGAAAAGTGATCGTCTAAAATTTCCAAAGTATCAAACCAAAACCAAACTTAAACAAAAGATTCGTTGTGATTATCCAGCCCGGGACAGATAAATGTGGCCTTCCTCTGGAAAATCCAGCATTCACCGAACCAGACTGGACCCGTAGTAACTCCTAACAATTTTAAAAACAATAACCAAAAATTAATAAACCTCACCAAAATATACCAGGATATATCGCCTTATTCTTGATGTTACTCTACTGATTGAATAAATAATTTAAAAGAACATGAGGAGGGTTGATACTCAAAACTCTAAAATTGTTGAATTTTAATACAAAGATTTATTAAAATCAATTTCATCATCAGTACAATAGACTGGCAATCACCAATAGATCTTACATCTCAACAATCAATTTAATAATTAAAATCAGTAATCCTGACTCAAATATTCAAACATAAATATTACCTTATTTCCAATAATATCAAACTTACTTGACTAAAATTCAAGATAGGTACCTATATCATTTCAATAGCTCAGATAAAAATTTCCAAAGCTCAAATTCTATTAAACAATTTCTAAACTATAACACATAGGTATGATTCTGAATAGAACTCGGAGTTAGATCAGAGATTATTTATCAAAAATTCAAATTTATCTTAAGCAAAAGTTTCAATATAAAAATCGGTATCTACCTACAAAATCTGAAATTCAAAATTTAATTTGCAAAATGATCATCTCTAACTCAAAATCCTAAACACACACGATAAATTTAATAAATTATTTTTACACATAACCATTACATTAGTCACTCATTGACCACAATAAAAGTTCATAACATATTATCAAAAATCAGATTCACTTAGAAAGTCATAGGTGATGAAATCAATTAAACACTGTACTTGAATTTATTTAATTTTCTGGATTGTCGGAAAATAGCAAAAGTTTATTCACTCATAAAGACATACCTTATTCTTCAAAACTCCATCTCAAAAAACTGACGAACTAAGGTTCCTCTAACCTAAGCGCGATGATCAAAGACTAGACCGGCATGGTTGCTGGAACTGCCTTTGCACTGGTGTTAGCACCCCTTGGTGGATGCTCTAGGTGCCGGATGAGCTGGACTGCTCTCCCTGCTACCTTGTGATGACCAAATATCAACGTACTAGGACCTCTGCCTGATGAAACCTTCCATGTCTACAAACTAAACTCCACCACTCTTCTTTATTTCTCCAAGCTTCTTCAAATATCACCCTTCACACAGGTTAGTATACCTACCTAGGTAGGTACCTACCTAAGCCTCCACATGATCGAATCTTTATGTAAACTTTCGTGTAAATTAGAAAATTGAAAGTTGGAACTCAAAACTCAGAAACTAGAAGTTCGAAATTAAAATTCAGGAATCAAAAGTTAAAACTTAGAAATTCAAAGATCGAAATCAAAAACTGGAAATCGGAAATTAGTAGTTAAAAATCAAAACTGGAAGTCGGGACCTAACATTCTAGAACTTGAAACTCAAAAGTAAATCAAAACTAAAGTTCAAAACTACGTTCAAAACTACGTCCAAAACCACGTCCCAAAACTACGTCCAAGACTACGTCTAAACCCACGTCCCTTGTCTGTAAAGACAAGAAAGCGAACATTAGTTATAATGACCAAAATTAAATTCAAAAGATTACTCACGCAAGACTGCATCTTTCACGGAAACAACTTCACCATAATAACTCACACAAGGGACTAATACTAATTTACGAACTTGTAGACAGGCTACATGATCTGCCGCAGTAAGACCGAAAAATGAACCTGAAGCGTCCTTTACCTCCATTTATAATTTTTCTAGGGTGACGCCACTCATGCGCCCCAACCACCGTCTCTGCCGTCTAACCGAAAATGTTGACCTACTTTCCACTCCAAATCTCATCATTGACAGTATGCAACACTTAAAACTCGCACGCGACGGTGTCGGCTCTTTCGCCTTATACGTCGGCACACTCTCAACAGTACGACCAACCTCTCCCGCTCTCCCTTTATTCAAACTTAAATTTCACAATCGTGAATCCGCATATACTCGAGGCCTGTCGTGTCTCAGAACAAAACGCAAGTTTTTTATATGTTTCCTCAACTATCTTTTCATGTTTTTTTAACCCACACCCAAAGAAATAATATTTTAGGTTTTAACTGGATAACTAATCGGAAATCTAGAGTAGCAAGATGAGAGTGGTCTCATTAGACGCGGAAAATTAATTCGCATAAGATGATATACTTTTCAAACTCTGAAAACCCAGAACCGGGACAGAAAATCGACCAGACATGTTTTCTACGTCTTACTTAAATAACAAAGACAAGGATTTCTTAATAGCTGTCAGGTGTTCGTTCGTGATCTTTGCCTAATACAGCCTCCTACATCAGCGAAAATGTACAGTCAATCATAACTTTTCTGAACTTTATAAAAATATTCCAAATCGAGAATTAAAATTTTGAAAAAGAAAACGTAGCGTGCAAGGCACGCTGCACACCCCCCCTTGTAAAAAGGAAGGAAAAGTCTCCACAAGAAACTTTTCCGAGAGAACTCCTCTCGAATCAACAATCAACAAATCCCAACAAACCGAAAGAAAAGACAGAAAGAACAAGTTTTAAACACTCCATGTTTCAAACCTAAAGCAATATGGGCGAGCCCTGACCTCGGAAACCGCCAGTAGGACTCTGGTTACTAAAACTAGGTTAAACAGGCTCCCAAAAGGAAAACCTGACTGCCGTTATTCGGAAACTAACTCCGCTCTACACATAATTCAATAAAATAAGTTGAGTCTTATGAGAACACAAAGGGACTCAAAAAGACAAAACTCTTATGGTGGCAATATTTGCCTATGTAGCGAAGCTCAAATAATTGGCCCCTGTGGTTGGCATGTCGCAAGACTATACCTCCTACTTCATCAGTCGGGGGCTCCACAACTGACTAAACGGCAGGCCCTTTCCATTTATAAGGCTGGAAATGACATAATGCACCCCTCTAGTACACTACCTTGTAACTAAAGATTTTTCAAAAGAAAGCTAAATATTTTCCCTAACCTCTGGTTGAACAGACTATACCAGAACCAATAACCTCCACCACCATACTCATCCTAAAATAAAACTAAAATTATGTGAAACAGAGTTCTCCATTAGAGAAACTCCGGCTGTCGTCAATCGATTACCGACTTCGTCCTACACACAAAAAAATCAAAGAGTTGGGTCTGCCTGAACACCTCAAGGAAATTCAGTGACCGAAACTCGTGAGTTGGCAATACTGCCAGGATGACGAAGACATAAAGATTCGGCCCCTATGGTCGGTATGTCGCCAGACAATACCACCTACTTCATCAGCTGGGGGCTAAGCAGCTGACTAGACGACAGGGCAATTCTCCGCTTATGAGGCCGGAAATGCCAAAATACACCCCTCTAGTGCGTTTCCCTGCGACTAGAGATTTACGTCAAAAGCTAAAAGGTTTCCTTGATCGTTAGTTAGTTAAGAGTAACGTCCTAACGACTTTGGAGCGAAATATGATTCCTAACAAAGGAAATCATAGAGAAATCTAAAAGAGCCAAAACTAAATTTCTACATATAAAAGCCTAAAGAAATTTTAAATCTAAGAGTTCTACTTACACCTCAAACTCCAAGACGTCTAAATCGGGTCAAATGTCAAAATTGTTCATACTCAAAGTATTTTGATCTGGACACTTCCAAATCAAAATTATTCATACCTCAAAATGTCAAAAATCGAAATATCCAAAATGTTCACACTCAGCAATGTCGAAACCGGGATATCTAAACTATCTATACTCAAAAATGTCAAAATCGGGATATCTAAATTATCTATACTCAAAAATGTCAAAATTGTTTTCCAAAAACGTCCAAATTATTCAACAAGATTCAGTCAAGTGGTTATCAAAAACACAAGAATAGATGAAATTCTGAAACTCCAACTCGGATTTTATTTCTCAAAATTCTTTAACGCAAACGCTAAGTATCAGTAGTGAGACAGATTTAATTTTCCAAGATTTTCCTCTACTGAGACCTACGTCACTAAATTTCTCTACTGAATGACTCAAAGTGGTACTGGAACTGTGCGGCCATTCTTACTCAAGAACCCGTCGAGACTTACCCAGATACCTGAACTCAAAGACTCAAAACTATCTCAAATCCAAACTATTACCCTAAAACTTACACAAATGTGTTAGACCTTCAGAATTATACTGATATGTTGACTAAGGTGGAACTTGACGTCAAAATATAGGGAGTAAAGTCCCTACTTTACTTAAAAGAACTTGGAAATAATTCTCCAAACTGAATTAATATTTGAAGGACCAAAAGAAATTGGATCCAACCTTAAATGGATGGAGAAATCCAAGAGAATCCTCATTTACCGGGACGGGTCTAATGGCCAGGATAACCGCCATTCATAATTAGAATGGATGTTATAAATTATGGCCCAAAAAGGGATGGCATATAGGAACATGCCTTACATATATTTAAGGTTCTCCTCAAGAGGATGATGCATATTTTACTTTAAAAAGGGCTAAAGATATTAAATGTTGAAATGGTATATGTTGCAAAGTGGTTCGTTCACCCGCTATGAAGATATGAATTATTATAAATTTAGATTGAAAGAGATAGAAAAAGATTAAAGACGAACTTATATGTGTGCCGTAAACGGCGAAAAAGGAAAGGAAAGGAGCGTATAGAAATATATACAAGAAATCAGCCACTGGACCTATTTTCAAAAGTGGCTGGATACTTTCTCTTTAGGTAACACCAGGGTGGAAAGTACCAAAAATAACCCCAAAGATGTTGTCATTGTCTAAAGAAAATTTTCAAACGAGAAACCAAATCTCAATCATTGGACCTATGAAGTGGTTTTACTTACCAATGAACTCTATCTCAAAGAATAAAATTTTCAAAAAGAAAATCAAATCTCAACCGTTGGACCTATATGTGGTTTTACTTACCAACGAACTCTATCTCAATTATTACAGAATAAAATTTTCAAAAAGAAAATCAAATCTCAAACGTTGGACCTATATGTGGTTTTACCTACCAACGAACTCTATCTCAATCTCAAGGAAATAAAAATTTTCAAAGAGAAAGATCTTTACTCTTAACTGTTACACTACTCAAATGTTCTCAAAAGAGCAAACTTGAAAAGTTCTTACAAATGACGAGACTTCTAAAACTCAAAATTCCTTGTCAAAATCTGTATAGTTAATTTCCAATCATAACTCATTAACCACCCGGTTAATGTTGTTCCGCCAAAATTAAACACCATTAAAGATATTCAAGATAATGTGTCAACTGAAAGAATTCTTAAATCTCAACTAACTGTACTTATTGAATCTCAAACTCTAGCTAAAAATATTGCCTCGACTTAACCTTAATCAAAGGAATGGAAAAGATTTTTATCATCAGGAGCTTTTTTTTTTTTATTCAAGATCTCAACCTAAAAGTTTTATAACTACCTCAATTCTCAACTCTACTCAACGGATCGTTCCTGAAAGTTACTGTTAGGATGATAACAGCTCAGATTTATATTTAGATTATGCCAATTATCAACTCTAACAGAACTCGAAATTTTCAATGAAGAACTCACCTAAATCAACTCAACCCAACGCCTAGTCACGTAGCTCACTTATTTGCATGGGGCTCTAACGCGACCGTTTAAAAATATTTTACAAATTAGTCTGGCCATGACTAAAGTGTAACTCAACCTCTACCTCAACAACATTTACTGGTAGGTTAGCTAAATTTATTTAATTTGTACGCTAACGTTACCAGTCTCAAATTATTTTAACCTAAGTACCTATAAAAGGATTTTCTCTAAACTCGACTCAACCTCTACAAAGACTCCTGACTCTAAACAACCTTTACTTTTTCTCAAAAACCGTAACTAAATTTACTGAAAAACTTACTATTGACACACCAAACGAATTCCTTCTAAACTCTCAAACTACAAACAAATAGGATGTATTTCGCCTTTGCGTGTGAACGGAGCTTTACACTAGGGGCGCCAACTTGAATACAACACAACTAGGTCACCCCTAAAGCGCGCTCTACACTAACACTGGCTATTCTGGATCTCAACAAATGGTTTAATATCACTTACGTGAAAATCTCCCAGGAATTTTCCTGACAGATCTGAAAGAACAACAACCTTACCAGTACCTTTAATTTTCTTTATCATAGCCGGGACATATTTTGGAGCTAATTTCTTAGAAAACTTATCGACCGCTTTGGAAAGAACGAAGTTTTTCTTCCACACTTTATCACCTTCTTGATAATTAACCTCTCGCCTACGAAGGTTATACCTCTTAACATTTTTCTCAAAAGACTTTCTAATTTTCTCCTGGATTTGGGGATAAAGTTTAGGAACTTTGCTCACTTCGGACTGCCATTTAAGTCGATTGGAAAAATCGACTGGGTCAAAAGAACTATAATCAACATCCTTATAAAAACTACCATTCACTGGTGTGTAACGTCCAAAAACCAAAAAAGAGGGTGAGTACCCTGTGGACTCATGTACCGAGGTATTAATTGCCTGAGCAATTTCGAAAATATGTTCGTCCCACGTTCGGTGATCGTCATCTTTAATATATGACGCTATAGCACTACCCAAAACTTTATTCACCCTTTCGGTTGGATTAACCTGGGGGTGGTAACTTGGATTATACCAGATCTTAGGAATCTGGTACTTCTTCATTAATTCTTTGAATTCTCTAGACCTGAACTGACTACCATTATCACAACACACGACCTCTGGAGTTCCGTAAACCAAAAAGATTTCTCTCTCCAAAATTTTCACGACCTTGGCCGAAGTGGCCTTAGGAAGGGGTTTTACTATAACAAATCGAGTGAAAGAATCAGTAATAACCAACAATTGGGTATTTCCTGATTTAGATCTTGGGAAAGGTCCCATAAAATCTAACGAAATAGATTGAAACGGAAAATCGACTTTACGTTGATTTCCTCCTAAACCAGCTGGAGATTGATTTGTGGATTTGTGGGCACCACAAGTCTCACATGATCTAACATAACGTCTCACTGACTCCTTTACTCCTGGCCAATAATAATTTTCCAAAATTCTTGCCAACGTCTTTGAAATACCTAAATGAGCTGAAGTCGGATGATCATGACACTCAACAAAAACCTCTTTCCTATTCTCAGTTGGAACTACTATTTTCCAGTCTGAAAAATTGGACTGGATGTCGTGTTTTGGCCTAATATGTTTATACAAAATATTATCCTTAACGTCAAAATCTGGAAACTTCGCTGGGTTACAGCGGACTTTATTAATCATCTCAACATACCAGGTGTCTGGCGTAAAAGATTTAACATTAATCAAAGAAATATGTCTGGACAGAAAATCAGCCATTACCAAATTCTTACCGGGACGATGGACAACCTTGAACTTAAATCCACTCAACCTGACTGTCCACCTAGCAATTCTGCCGACTGGATCTTTAATTTTATACAGCCATTGTAGGCTGGCATGGTCAGTAACAACTGTAAATTCTGTGCCCTCGACATAACACCTAAATTTTTCAATACCAAAAATAACTCCAAGACACTCCTTCTCTGTAACCGTGTAATTTTTCTTCTCAGTCTTGAGAAGCTTTCTAGAAGCATAAGCTATAGGGTGCTCAAAATCATCCTTAACTTGATATAAAATGGCCCCCACCCCTACATCACTTGCATCCGTCTGAATGAAGAAAGGTAGATTGGGATCCGGTTTGACTAAAATGGGAGCTGAAACCAACAATTCCTTAAGACTTTGGAAAGCCTCTTCGGCTTCTTCCGTCCAAATAACTGGAGTGTGTTTCTTACGACCCTTAATAAGCGATGTAATTGGCTCAGACACGGTGGAAAAATTAGGGATGAACTTTCGATACCATTGGAGGATTCCAATTACTCTCCTAACTTCAGTGGTAGTTTTAGGTGATGGCATATCAACAATAGCCTGAACTTTTCCTGGATCGGTCCTTAGACCTTTCCTATCTACCACATAACCCAAAAACGATAACGAATCTCTACAGAACTTACACTTATCCAGGTTGATTTTCAACCCGGCTTTAGTGAGAATCTCCAACACTTCAGCAAGAAGGGCAATGTGTTCCTCGAACGAATTGGACACACAAATAATGTCATCTAAATAAGTAAAAACTCGATCTTCAAACTTGGTACCCCTAAATAGGTGGTCCATTAACCGTTGTTGTGTCTGTGCTGCATTACACAACCCAAAAGGCATAACCTTAAACTGAAAAAGACCTCGACCATGAACTTGAAACGCCGTTTTGGGCTTGGAGGTTTCCTCCAAGGGAATATTCCAAAACGCCTTTGTTAAATCAATCGAAGATAGATAAGTAGACCCAGCTACTTTACTCAAAATACTATCTACTAACGGTAGTGGGTAGGAATCCTTAACAGTCAACTCATTGATCTTACGACCATCAAAACACATACGGTAGGTACCGTCACTTTTTGGAACCATCAAAACAGGACTTGACCAAGCTGAATTACTTTCCTCTATAACTCCATCTCTTAACATTGAATCTACTTCTTGATGTAAAAATTTGGTGATAGCAGGAGACAGAGGGTACTGCCTCTGCTTCACGGGTCTAGCTGAACCTGTATCTATGAAATGTGTAATTTCACTCGTACGACCGGGAGCTTTCGAAGCAAGTAATTCGTACTGCTTTATCACTTTATCTAAAACCAACTGTTGTTCCTCTGACAACTCCTCAAGATAAGTACCTAAATTTGGAGTCTCTCCTGTAATCTCATTAATGTCGAAAACTTGATTTTTAAAATCGATAGCCAACTCAACCTGCTTGCAAAAATCAGAACCTAAAATAACAGCGTGGGAGTAGAAGGTAGGTTAGTTAGTTCCCTTAATGGGTTTTTTATTCAAATTAGCTCTATTGTTCTCGGGGTCATTAATCACGCCCACCTGTCAAGCTCTATTGTTATCGAGGTCATTAATCACGCCCACCTGTCATCGAAACAATGGGGTGTACTTGATTTATGGGGACACCTGCATCGGGCCCTTTGTTCGGAAACACAATAGCCTAATTAGCTCTATTGTTATCAAGGTCATTAATCACGCCCACCTGTCACTCCTTTGTTCGGCGGCCCTTTGTCGGCGTTCCTTTGTCTAGACTAATGAGTTCTTAGAAATCGGGGATCATTAATCACGCCCACCTGTCACTCCTTTGTTCGGCGGCCCTTTGTCGGCGTTCCTTTGTCTGGAATACAATAGAGATGCACACCTGCGTCAATAATTATGCAGAGGCGCATATTGACAAGCTTCGACACGTCTGAAAACAGAACACCTGCATCAGGTCCTTTGTTCGGAAACACAATAGACTAATGAGTTCTTAGAAATCGGGTGTCATTAATCACGCCCACCTGCCACTCCTTTGGTCGGCGTCCCTTTGTCGGCATTCCTTTGTAGGGAATACAATAGAGCTGCACACCTGTATCATTAATTATGCAGAGGCACGTATCGACAAGTTTCGACACGTCTGAAAACGGCGCACCTGCATCAGGTCCTATGTTCGGAAACACGCTGCACACCTGCGTCATTAATTATGCAGAGGCACGTATCCACAAGCTTCGACACGTCTGAAAACGACCACCAACGGTGAAACCCGGTTGTTATTCATGGTAATAAGATAGTTATGCAGAGGCACGTATCGACTAGTTTCGACACGTCTGAAAACGACCACCAACGGTGAAACCCGGTTATTTCTATTAATAAGTCAGTGGCGGTAGGTACTAATGAGGTACAACAAAAAGTACAGTTACGTGAAATACACTAATTACCTAATTTCGATTATTTTTCTAATTACCGTCAAATACACTAACTTATTAATTAAGTACCTAAATAATTATTATAAGTAGGTATCTATGCCTAAATCATGATTATAATGTGGTGCACCAAAAGTACAGTTACGTGAAATACACTAATTACGTCTATCCCTAATTACAATTACCGTCACCCTAATCTAATTACCGTCAAATACACTAATTACTTATCTAATTACAAATAGAGATTCGTTCGGCGGAAATAGTGTGATTATATTATTATGATTATGATTATCATTATCATTATTATTATTATTATTATTAATATTTTTATTTCAGTCGTTACATCAACGCCAATTCTTATTAATCAAATACCTAAATAATTATAAGTAGGTACCTATGCCTAAATCATCATTATAATAGGTAATTAGAGAATGTAGGTATGTGTAGGTATTAGCATATTAATTAAGTACCTAAATAATTATAAGTAGGTAATAAGTAGGTACCTATGCCTAAATCATCATCATTATAATAGGTAATTATGGAGGTAGGTAGGTAGGTAGGTGAGTAGGTAGCAGTTTTAAATACTCCGTATGAGCCATACAGATGTAATGGTGAGCTAACATATCCGTTATGACTTACCTAAATAATTATAAGTAGGTACCTACGCCTAAATCATGATTATAATAGGTAGGTACAGGGGTGTTAATAATGTACAGCTGTATTGGGTCCCATATACATAACGTGCAGGTAATATAATATACCAGCACAAAAGGCCCTTTTAAAAAGCAGCCGTTCCCACGTATTGGTAATAGGGACAGGTGTGCGGATGCCGACAAGTCGATGCGTGTCAGGTAGTAACCGGCCCAGCGGCGCCGACCGATTTTATTCGACCAGACCACGGGAGCCGCAGCTGCCGACGTTCTGACAGATGACAGATAGCGAGAGACGACCGTCAAGGAGCGTCCAGTGGCGTAAGGACAATGACATGATCCAGTGGCGTAGGGACAATGACATGATCCGCGGCGGAAAACACAATAGAGCTGCACACCTACCTCATTGATTATGCAGAAGCACGCATCGACCAGAGGCACGTCTGAAAACGGTGCACCTGCATCAGGGCCTTTGTCTGGAATACAATAGAGCTGCACACCTGCATCCGGTCCTATTGTTCGGAAACACAATAGAACTGCACACCTGCATCATTAATTATGCAGAGGCACGTACACTGCATTGTTATGGGGATACAATAGAGGAGTCAAGTTAATCCTTCGCATACGACAAGCTTCGACACGTCTGAAAAACGACCACCAACGTCGGAAACCGTTATTATGTTAATCCATCGGTCCGTCGCACCCACCAGCATCGAAAACCGGTATTATGTTATTAGTCACTACGAAGATCTACCTGCATACCTATCCACACACCTACCCAACCATGCAGTCTACCTGCACCGAAAACCGGTTTTTTATATGACTCACCACGGAGACGACAAGCTCCGACACGTCTTAAATTGAATCATATGCAGAGTTGGGGCCTAGGTCCACTACTTGATGAACCAATCAGAATAAAGATAATTGAGGGGTGGGGGTAGAATATAGGGTGTATGATGTAGGGGAGGGGGTAACTACACAACTTGATGAACCAATCAGAATAAAGATAATTGAGGGGTGGGGGTAGAATATCGGGTGTATGATGTAGGGGAGGGGGTAACTACACAACTTGATGCACCAATCAGAATAAACATAATCGAGGGGGTGGGGATGGAATATCGGGTGTATGATGTAAGGGATATGTACCTAGTAGGGGAGGGGGTAACGCCTGAATATAAGTACCCCGCTATGCAGCGTTATTACCATATAGTCTTCTGACTGAGTGCGCAAAGTTAATTCCTTCCGGCTGAAGACAGTGTTGTTATACAAGTTGGTGTACCCTGACAAGACGCTGAATCATCATGTACCGTACAAATCTGCTAATTGACAACAAAACAAAGGTAAGTGTAGATTATACATAAAGATATTATACGGCTGAGTTTCAAGGAATATTCGTAGATATAAATACTTATTATTATGGTGTTACGTGTTAAAATCAATATCCACTGACCCATTAACTATAATACCGTTTTATACATTTAAACAATTCATAATGAGTAACATTAAAATATACATCTATCTTTCAGGCAACTAAACGAGCCGGTGAGATCTACGGTGAAGGTGTGAAAGCCCCAAAATATGTCAAACCATCCGCAAGTTCGCTCGAAGCCATACCGGAGTCGCAGCGAGAAAGAAGTATGCAGGAAATCGACGCTAAGTGTCTCCTATATGCAAGCACAATCCCCTTAAATGATAGCGCGTGCAAGTTGATAACTTTGGGTCTTAATCCATGCAAGAATTTTTGCACGGTGGTTAAATTACACAGCGCGGAGTCACCAAATGCCGGCGTAGTGATGGACACCGATGGATTCTACGCATTGATGCAGATGCTACCAGAACTAATCACCGAGTGCGAAATCGACGCCTTAGAGAACCGCTGCAGTTATAATCTAGAACAATACGTCATAAATCCCAGGCAAGGCACCAACATACAGCTGATACCCAGGTTTCAAGCAAAGTACGGGTATAATATATGCCTAGGGATTGCAACTCTTAAAAGACTGAAGGCTCTAGAAAACTACATCCAAGATGTGATCAATAGTTTGGAAAAGGACGACAGACGTATCAATACAGATGCTTGTTTAAGAACAATGGCTGAAGAGGCAGCAATAACAGCCGTAGAGATAGGTGAAGCAGGAAGTCTGAATGCAGAAAGCCTACCAAGAATATGCAGCAAGCTGGGGTCTAGATTTATGGATCTAACAGAGATTGCAGCCAAGTTTCCCAATGTGTTGCTACCACTAGTGCGCGGTGCTGTGGATCGCATTCATGAATCATATCGGATCGAATATTCGCAAATATAAAATGTATTATGAGATTTATACATAGCCTCATTTTTTTTTTTTATTGTAATAATCTTTGAATAAATATCTGAGCATAAAAGTCATTTTATTATTTAATATTACACCTAAATTCATGCCATCATAAACCTAGTCAAAAAATAATAATAATAATAATAATTGAATGATAATAATAATATTAACATGTTTCAAAACTATGCACATAGATTAATTATTTATAATAAATGATACTAAAAAAGTGGTGGGGGTAACTAGTAAAGTGAAAAAAAAATTCTAAGAAAATATTGAGGTAAGACAAACGTATTATTCACCGATTTTATTTGACCAGACTACGGGAGCATTGGCCCCACCTGTGAACACTACCGGCGACATTCTTATCTGGTAAGATAAGATTAGAGATCCCCAAACAGGTCAGGCCATATGACATCATAGCCCAACAGACAGGTTAGACCACCACCATATCCTATGGGCTCTCCGAGGTCCACTACATGATGCACCAATCAGCATAAACATAATCGAGGGGTGGGGGTAGAATATCGGGTGTATGAGGTAGGGGAGGGGAGGGGAGGGGCAGCGGGGGCCGCATTCCACGACAAGTATCGACGCGTCTGAAAGCCGGCCATCAACGGTGAAAACCGGTCTTAATGTATGAAAAAAACCCGCCTACCAATGGGAGACGCACCTACGGCAAGTCGAAGAATGAAAACATGGTTGTACGATTCTAAACCGTCATATAAAAATCAATAAATTATAATATAAAATGTGAAACAGAAAATAGATACATACTCCCCTACAGAGCATGGCAGCAAGTGTGATAAAACACGTTGTTTAAAAGACCCTACACATGTACCTAACGGTATACGCATCCAAGATAACCGTCTTGTAGTGTAAGACCGACAGCGGGACATACAGCGGGGCAAGTCCAAACATGACAGGTCTATTACACCCGCCATAATAATTAACGACCCCCGACTGAAGGCCCAGACGGTAGCGGCGGACATCCTGTATATCGTTCACCCGGTACTTTGATTGACATACAATAGAGCTGCACACCTGCATCCGGTGTTCGGCGGTCCTTTATCTGGAATACAATAGGGCTAATTAAGCAGAAGCACGTATCGACATGCCTCGACTTGTCGGTAGCCGCACACCTGCATCCTATTGCATGGCTACTCAGCTCGGACCAAATCAAATCTGCTTGTTATCAAGTCTCGGATATCACGGGTCAACGCTTGTTCATCTCCCATAGCATCTGACCATTGCCTAGCAGTTATGCTCTGACCAAATCTCATAGAGTCTGACTGTAGCGGCGCGGATCGGACTGCTCAACGCCTGATCGTCTCTTATCGGATCTGGCTGACGGTGCGGACCTGATCAAGGTATACGGCACTCGATAAGTAACAAACAAGGCGACATTGTACGGATCAGCAGATCTAAGATGTTTATGGAGAAGGGCTACACACCTCGATGGCGGTGCCTGATACCTACCTCGTAGGTATCAGTCTTGAAGCGTCGGGGCGTCGTGTGTATGTAAAGTGGCTTGGTATAAGCGAGATGAGCTGGATTGATGCTGCCGACGTGTCGGTTTAAGGAACCCGAGCTTTTATACTTTTATAACTAGTATATCTTTTACAACTATAATGTAGGAATTTGATTTAATAAATAAAATGCAAATTACGTGTTTTACTTTTTTATTGACACCATTAAAGATATTCCACACATAGTGACATTGGCTAGTAAGCCTCTATCGATAAATATACAGTGTATATCAGATTACATAACTTTTGAAAGCTTATATATAATACAAATAAATAAAAAATGACTATTAATAAATATTACAAGTAAATGGATCTAATATAAATAAAATCTATTACTAAATTATTCTACGTTTAAAATCTAACACTGTACATAGCTAAAATATATTTACATAAGTTACTAGAATCTTATAAATAATTAGTCCGCGCGGTAACCGTATGGTAGGGTGTCGAAGGCGTTAACTCTTTTCCGCTTTGTATAGCATAGGCGGTATACTTTTTGTTCCGGTCGGGTTACGACTTCGCAGGTATTTACCCGACTTATAGCCTTGGAATTATAAACATGCTTTTCATCAGCGCCCTCGCAAACCATCTCCTTGAGGGTATTAAAATTAACAATTTTGGCATTCTCAAAGTTCAAGGTGATACCTTTAACCTTGCACACGTACACAAAATCGTTAATCTTAGATGAGAATACTTTTAACGCGTAATTCTTCGGTCCACCACTAACAAACTCAGATATATAGCTACCATCGCCGTAACCTGATATCTCATCTGTTAGCTGCCCCAAAAAATCACCCGTCTCAGGCATCCAGTCCCCGGGGGCGCCCTTGAAAATCACGCTGTCTGTGTCAAAATATAGGACCCTGTCGCCCAGTTTATGAAGATATTTATATAACTCCAAGCGCGCTAAGCAGGTAGTCACTGCAGCTATAACAACGTTCACCGTTTTTAACGGAGTATAGCTCTCGTCCAACTTATCCCAACAGGCTAACAAGACATCATCGTCGATAATTACAAGATTATGGACGTTTATTGACGGCTCCGATAGTAACTGAAAGAGCTCTGCAGAATCCCTTATCACAGATGTCTGCATGAGGTTTTCTCTTTGCCCGAATTTTCCCCAAAAAGAATTGAGCTGTAGTTTAGCTATGTACCGCATCCCGGGGTTGACCTGTATATTGTTCTCATCTAAAACAATACCTTCAACATCGCGATACTGTTTCAAATACAGCTCTTTGTTTTCGGGGGTGTTGCACCACTCGGGCCAGCCGCTACATTCTTGTTTCAGTTTTAGAAACTTGTCAATGTACCCCGCAAATAAGCCACCCTCTTTGGTTTCCTTGTTGTACGTCTCGCTGTCATACTTCCAAATTTCGTAATATTCCAACACTTCGTATCCCAGCGAGACAGCCATTTTTAATTCGGCCGCAACAAAGGTACCATTTAATTTCCGTTCATCAGCGTTATGACTACATGCACCTTGATTGCACATCTCTGCGCATGTGCGACATAACGGAAATGTCAGCTTACCATTACATCTGTATGGCAGAACCGGCAGATATAAGTCTTGAGGCGGTAAAACGGAGCATTTAATTAGCCCTACGAGCGTGTCAAGATTCTCCGCTTTACAGGCCTCATTACCTATAATTACCGTGGGATGACCTACGGGGTACGTACCGTATTTATTGCAATACGGGTAGAGACTGCAGACGTCGAAATAATATATTTTCTCGTTAGCCGCACATTCATAATGAAGTTTTACTGCATTAGTCCGGCCTCCGAAAAATGCGTCGCGTGGATTTAAAGGTGTGTGATTGTAATTAAAATTGTTCTGCAGCTCTACCCTCATGTCATCGTTGTCTTTCAACAGCTTCTGAAAATCGCACTCCCAGATAGTTTCCACATTATATCCGAGCGCTAGAAGCTTATTTTCTTTCCATACGGTTTTTTCACGGCGTATAAAGGCCAAGTTGTTAATATCGGAGCGGTCATTATCTACAAATTTTGACGACGTTTGTTTGGGATGACACCGTTCACATCCATGGTAGTAACAACCATAAAATTCGTAAACGGTGTTTGTTTCGGCGCAAAACCCGTCTACAAGCAGGTTTGATGGTAGCCTGACTTCACGACCATTCCCGGCATGTTTAATCGGGTGAGGTGATGAAGCTTCTTTCAGATGTAGCCATTTCAAGGCTACAAGAGACTGACCGTCGAGCATTCTGTAACCGTTCGGCGGCAGAAGACCGATACTATCGTTTTTCAGAAAGTTTCTTCTGAATACGAGGTTACAGGCTCCGGCTATGGTAACGCTTTCTTGAAACGGATCAACACCGTTTGCCTCTAGAAAGAATTTCCTGAATTTCAGACAGGCTATTCTCAATATATTTACATCTTCAGTACAATACGACACGATTTCTTTACTCATGTCAAACTGTACATTTCTCGACACCTCTTCATTATACCAGCGATAAAATTTGGCCCTTTCGTCAGTTTTCATTTTATCGGGCATATAATAGGAGGAGTCGGGTAAAGCGCCGTAATAATTAGCGTTCTCGAGGGTGTTAAATAGATGAGGGAAGTAGCCTTTACCACCTTCAAAATTAAATGTGGCAGGCAGTTTTGCTAATGGTAAAGGCATGTAGTTTAAGCTATCTATGATTTTCACATTGTGTGTGACTATGGATGTGAATTTACTGCCTGTTCTTATAAATTGAGGATCCCATCTCTGAGCATTTTTTAGGAACTCACGCGCCAGGAAGCAGCCATCGTAACCCTTCATATTATGTGCTAGGACTGTGATGCTGAGGCCTGTTGCCATTAACTGAGCTAAATACTCCGTAAATGCTTTTACAGGTTGGTCTCTAAACACATGTGATCTTACACCACAGCTAGCACAGGGTATTGTTATATGATCAGGCATGTCCACACACCTGGAGCATACCTGCTGCGCGACGCAGAGATTTGGCTCGTGTAAAAATGTCTCAACACCCACCTGTTTGTTCTGTGTACATTCCAAGTCGAAAAATACAAGAACAAATTTTGATTTCAACTTCTCGGCTTTTGCTTTAGACAGCTTATTGGGCTGCATATAACAGAAGTGCCGAATAGGCCTCTCAGCCATGCACATAGGGCAGTACTTAGTACCACAGGTATGTTTCTTGTTTCCGACTATAGTGTTGAGACAATTATTACATCTGCGATATGTTTTGCAGACACTGGCTTTATGAGCTTCAAAACATTGAGGGCCTCTAAATGTTCTATTACAAACAGGACAGTCGATTTTAACCTCGAGAACACTGCATGGTTTGAGGGAATGACAGCAAGGACATTTATACGGGCAATTAGGGTGGTCTTTTTTCATCTGATACCTTTTTCGGCAGGGTTCACAATAATAAACGGAGGAGAAGCAAGCTGTCAGACTTAGTATTAAATTTACATGGTCATCTTCCATTAACAAATTAATAATTATGGGTGATTCTTGGTCCCGCTTTAGCCCGTCAAAGAAAACATCCTTGCCGTCGCGTCTGTTATAAATTATCAGGGCAATGTTTTGGGTATATAAATAATCTTGTAATTGACGTGTCTGGTCTATAGTAGCACCCTGAGATAAGTCGATACCCGCTAACTGACAAAGCCGACGACCCCGCTCTTCAATTAAGATTTTATTTTTAACTAGCTTATTGTAATCGACTTTGTCAGTTTTATACGCAACTCCTAAGACTACCGCATATGCTAAACACATATTATCAGTGTTACTAACCTCCAACACCCCGCGCTTTTTCTTGCAGAATTCTTGGAATGTTGACCCCGGCAGATTAATTCTATTTCCGCCGCGAAGGCGGGGCATCTCGACTCTGTCGATGGCTAGTGTCAGCACCCCCGTGGTGAAGAATGCCACATTCGACTGCAATATCTTGGCCAGCGTGGCCAATATTACATCAGCCGACAATCTGTCCTTGCGGCGGAATGATATAGCCACTGGTCTTTCCGGGAAGTCCTCGTTGCTGAACACTAGCCCGACTCTGTCGTCATTGTTGAAGTCCCGCATCCCTTGCTGCAGAACCTCGTCTAAGCCTCTCTATAAAAATAACACACTTTTAGTATTCTTGTATTTTTTTTTATTACTTTGCATTTTTCTTACCTGAATATAAACCAACGGATTCATTGTGGCGGCGTAAGGATTATATTTGAATGTTATACGACGCCCTGTTAGTTTAAATTTCTTGAAGGTTCTGCAGCTCTCGCCTAGAAGAGTTACGACGCTTCCAGAGGGCCGCGGGGCTCTTCCAATGCCACTTCCAGAGGGCTGCGGGGCTCTTCCAATACCACTTCCAGAGGGCTGCGGGGCTCTTCCAATACCACTTCCAGAGGGCTGCGGGGCTCTTCCAATCCCACTTCCAGAGGGCTGCGGGGCTCTTCCAATACCACTTCCAGATGGGTGCGGGACTGAATCATTATTGCTCCGCCCTGGAGCCTCTTGGAGGTGCGTGGTGGTTTCTTCGCCCATAATCAGTCTGTCGATGTCATCCAACATCCTGCTACACTCCGCTTCGTAATTGCTGCCTTCACCCTCGAATGCTATTTTATTTAATACAACCTGAAAAAATAATAATTTGCGCACTTGTTTTCATCATGTGCTATGCTATATTACCTCTCGGACTATTCGCAGTTGGGGCCCGTTCACAAACACACCCTGCCGGAACATGTTCATTATTTGGGGCAGTGTATACACTTGCAATATTTGCTTATACACCGCCATAATTTGCGAGATTGTTAACCCCTCAACTGCTTCCATTGTCTTATAATTTTAATTACTGAAAAAACAATAATTGTAATATTTATAACTAATATATTATATGCCTTACTTACTTTAATAACGCTAAATATTCGTATTTTAAATCCAATAAACTATTGGCACTTGTTTCGCGGTGCAAATAACGAACTATGATTCACTAATCACTATTTAATTACTACACGTAACTATCACAACACTTGTTTCAACAATAAAATGTAGACTCGATATGAATGCTCTGTACTATCATCCCTGCCTTTATAAACCTCTCGGTTCCCCCACCACTCTACAAGCTTCGTCCTGCCGAATTCCACAATCGACGCAGCTGGGCCGGTTACTACCTGACACGCATCGACTTGTCGGTATCCGCACAATTTTATTACCTGTACTCTATGTATAGGGGACCCATTTTACAGCTGTACATTATTAACTACCTTTTGTTGGCGACTTACCGCAGGTATGATTCCTTTGTTCGATTCAGTGAACGGCTGCTTTTCAAAAGGGCCTTTTGTGTATGGCTTATATTTTATAACCTGCAGCTGTACGTTATTAATCACCCTGTACCTACCTACTATAATCATGAATTAGGCATAGGTACCTATAGGTACTAATTTTTTTTTTTATTATTTTTATGGCCCATACGGAGTATTTAAAAACTGCTACCTACCTACCTACCTACCTCCATAATTACCTATTATGATGATGATGATGATTTAGGCATAGGTAGCTACTTATAATTATTTAGGTACTTAATTAATATGCTAATACCTACACATACCTACATTCTCTAATTACCTATTATAATGATGATTTAGGCATAGGTACCTACTTATAATTATTTAGGTATTTAATTAATAAGAATTGGCGTTGATGTAACGACTGAAATAAAAATATTAATAATAATAATAATAATAATGATAATGATAATCATAATCATAATAATATAATCACACTATTTCCGCCGAACGAATCTCTATTTGTAATTAGAGAAGTAATTAGTGTATTTGACGGTAATTAGATTAGGGTGACGGTAATTGTAATTAGGGATAGACGTAATTAGTGTATTTCACGTAACTGTACTTTTGGTGCACCACATTATAATCACGATTTAGGCATAGATACCTACTTATAATAATTATTTAGGTACTTAATTAATAAGTTAGTGTATTTGACGGTAATTAGAAAAATAATCGAAATTAGGTAATTAGTGTATTTCACGTAACTGTACTTTTTGTTGTACCTCATTAGTACCTACCGCCACTGACTTATTAATAGAAATAACCGGGTTTCACCGTTGGTGGTCGTTTTCAGACGTGTCGAAACTTGTCGATACGTGCCTCTGCATAACTATCTTATTACCATGAATAACAACCGGGTTTCACCGTTGGTGGTCGTTTTCAGACGTGTCGAAGCTTGTGGATACGTGCCTCTGCATAATTAATGACGCAGGTGTGCAGCGTGTTTCCGAACATAGGACCTGATGCAGGTGCGCCGTTTTCAGACGTGTCGAAACTTGTCGATACGTACGTCTGCATAACTATCTTATTGCCATGAATAACAACCGTATTTTGCCGCTGGTGGCCGTTTTTTCAGACGTGTCGAAGCTTGTCAATATGCGCCTCTGCATAATTATTGACGCAGGTGTGCATCTCTATTGTATTCCAGACAAAGGAACGCCGACAAAGGGCCGCCGAACAAAGGAGTGACAGGTGGGCGTGATTAATGACCCCCGATTTCTAAGAACTCATTAGCCTATTGTGTTTCCGGACAAAGGACCGGATGCAGGTGTGCCATTTTCAGACGTGTCGAGGCATGACGATACGTGCCTCTGCATAATTAATGATACAGACCAGCTCTATTGTATTCCATACAAAGGAACGCCGACAAAGGGCCGCCGAACAAAGGATTGACAGGTGGGCGTGATTAATGACCCCCGATAACAAAAGAACTCATTAGTCTAGACAAAGGAACGCCGACAAAGGGCCGCCGAACAAAGGAGTGACAGGTGGGCGTGATTAATGAACTTGATAACAATAGAGCTAATTAGGCTATTGTGTTTCCGAACAAAGGGCCCGATGCAGGTGTCCCCATAAATCAAGTACACCCCATTGTTTCGATGACAGGTGGGCGTGATTAATGACCCCCGATAACAATAGAGCTTGACAGGTGGGCGTGATTAATGACCCCGATAACAATAGAGCTAATTTGAATAAAAAACCCATTAAGGGAACTAACTAACCTACCTTCTACTCGTGGGATATAGTAGGGATAATTGTAAATTCTAACTCAATCAACCTATCCTCAAAACAAATAGGCAAAACTGCAGTACCTAGAACTGTTTGTGGCTGTCCATTTGCTACAGTCACTCGCGGTAATTTATCTTTAACTATTCGATTGGGTTCCAACAGTTCCCAAATCGACTCAGTTCCTGCACCTAAAATGGAGATATTTGCCCCAGTGTCAACTAGAGCTAGAATCTCAAAACCCTCTAACTCAATAGAGATATACGGCCTATTATCTGCATCTTTACTCTCAAAAACTGGACTGATCTGCTTAGAAAGGTTCGAGTTCACCTGTCTCGATTCTAACGTCTCTTCGGAATCGCACCTGATTCTGGACCTGGTTGGCGTCTTCGAAACTCGAGGGAAGTCGCGCCAAAATCTTCTCTCGCCGACTCGTTTTTTGAATCTGCCTTAGAACTTTCTTTACCTAAATTCGACTCCCGAGTTTCTGGACAATCCACCACCTTCTTAACGTCTTTGGACTCAACTGCTTCCTGGTTATCTTTCCCTGAATGATGACATCGGGGACAAGAAGGCGCTATTGCTCCTTTCAAACCGCACGAAAAACAAAATTTCTCAAGTGGATGTGGACAAAAATTAAATGAATGACCCGCCTGGTCACAATTCCAACAGGAAAAAGAGCTGACTGGGGGTCGGTCTGACTTATTCATCGACTGATTTGGAGCATTCGCAAATCTTCGGGGAGGAAAAGGTGGACGAGGGGTCTCTACTTTAACCTTTGGGATTTCCTTCGCTTCCCTAGCTGTCGTTCCCACAGGTGCTGCTTGGGGTCGACCTACACGGGTTTTACCCTCTACTCCACTCATTATCACCGAATTCTTCGCGATCTGCCTGCATAGACATTCCAACTGCTCATAAGAAACCAGATCGATCAAACATAACTTCGAATTCAAATCGGGCAGGAGGTTTCTCCTAACTATCTTCAACTGTTCCGGAATAGAAATTGGATTAAGAAGATGTGAAAACTTCATCCTTAAATTCGCAATAAACGTAACAACATTTTCATTATTCCTTTGCCTAAAGGAACGAATCTCTTCTAGGAGTTCTTCATCGTAATTTGGAGGGATGAAAGTATTACCAATTCTTGCCTCCAAGTCTCGCCAAGACCTCAACTGATACTTAATACTTCGGAACCATGAGAGAGCTGGTTCCTTAAATAAATCGACTGCACTATTAAAAACTGTATCAAGGGGGACTCCCCTAGCTTGACTAAGTTCACGAACTCTTTCTAAAAATTTTATAACTTCAATTCCCTTTTCTTTACCAGTAAAACATAATCCCCATTTATACACCGGGATGACCTTATCTATAGGCGCCACTAACTGGATGGATGGGACTTGAGAATTGAGACTAAACTGTGAGAAAGTGGGTGATGGATTTCTCACTGGGGGTACAAAACTGCTTGAATGTGCCTGATTATCATAGTCAAAGGGTACCTGATCACAATCTAAAAACGGATTGGTGTTATGGCTTCTTAAGCCTAACCTTCTTAACGATAGATCTTCTGGAAGATTCGAAGGGACTCTCGAAACCGTATGAAGATTATCTTCATGAGTAGTTGAAGCATTATGACAAGATAACCTATCAAATGCTTGATCTAAAAGAGAGGCCTGCGATCTTTGTGGGATTTCTGTTCTTGAACTGACTACCTCACCGACAATTTTTTTCTTAAAATCGCCTCGCAATCGTAGAGCATCTGCTCTAACCTGATCTCGACTAGCAGTCTGAACATCGGAAGTGACCTTCATCCTGTCTATTCTTCCTAACAAATGAGCTAACCTCGAAGAAAATCTCCTAGCTACATTAGACTGAGGGGAAATAATTACCTCATCGTGCAATATTTCAGTCATATCCAAAATAGAATCCAAAACTTGACTCAAATCCTCATTAAAATCAAAAGGAGAGATAGTCACAGTGACTCCTCCATTTATTCTCAAAAGTTGACTTAATTGTGTACGCCTATAATTTCCGTTCCAATGTGGAACTTCTCCTCTTAATAAAATTTCATACTTAATCTCATCTACCTTGAGATCAACGACCTCAAAACCGACTGTAGTATTTTCCTCAATGAAATCCATTTTCACTATTTATCTCAAAAAAAAATTTTTGCCTCAAAATTCTCAAACAAGACTTTTCAACCAACTTTACCTGAAACAAAGAAAACGAAAATTGTCGTTCCTTTTCTTAGTTGACTTGACCTGACCTAACAGAATTATCCAAAACCAAAATTTCAAAAATCAGATTGTTGCTGATTCTATCTGTAACTCCACCTAAGCTGAAAAATTAAAAAATTATCGAACTCGAAAACCACATCTTCAGGTTTACCACACCGTCTGGGCTGGAACCTAAAAAGCTGAAACGTCAAAAAGAAAACAACACGGACTCAAATACCACAGGTCTGAATTCCCTCGAAGTCCTTCGTTGAAAATTTCAAACCTTACCTTTTGGTTTTAGTCCATCTGTAAACTTTACGCAACTAAGAAAGGTATTTGTCTTTACTTGTCTAAATTTTGAAAAAGTTTTTCTCAAAAATTATGAAAACACCAACACCTCATGTTCATTAATTCTTCTCAAAGTTTGAGAAAGTTTTCGAAAAAAGAATAAGGAGATTGATTTATCCTGGTCACGCACCGCTTGGAGCCTTCCTCCCCCTCGCTTACTCCCACTCAAAAAGTTGAATAATAAAAAATAATAATTCACTTACCTTAACCCCAAAAAGGAGGTGGCTATTGACAGATCTCAATGTGACCAGGCAAATTTGTAACATTAGCCACATTGGCCTGTCGAGTAGGACATATCAAATTTCGAATGCCCCACCCAAATATTCTAAATGTCGAAAGAAAATAAATTTTAAATTTTGAAAAGTGATCGTCTAAAATTTCCAAAGTATCAAACCAAAACCAAACTTAAACAAAAGATTCGTTGTGATTATCCAGCCCGGGACAGATAAATGTGGCCTTCCTCTGGAAAATCCAGCATTCACCGAACCAGACTGGACCCGTAGTAACTCCTAACAATTTTAAAAACAATAACCAAAAATTAATAAACCTCACCAAAATATACCAGGATATATCGCCTTATTCTTGATGTTACTCTACTGATTGAATAAATAATTTAAAAGAACATGAGGAGGGTTGATACTCAAAACTCTAAAATTGTTGAATTTTAATACAAAGATTTATTAAAATCAATTTCATCATCAGTACAATAGACTGGCAATCACCAATAGATCTTACATCTCAACAATCAATTTAATAATTAAAATCAGTAATCCTGACTCAAATATTCAAACATAAATATTACCTTATTTCCAATAATATCAAACTTACTTGACTAAAATTCAAGATAGGTACCTATATCATTTCAATAGCTCAGATAAAAATTTCCAAAGCTCAAATTCTATTAAACAATTTCTAAACTATAACACATAGGTATGATTCTGAATAGAACTCGGAGTTAGATCAGAGATTATTTATCAAAAATTCAAATTTATCTTAAGCAAAAGTTTCAATATAAAAATCGGTATCTACCTACAAAATCTGAAATTCAAAATTTAATTTGCAAAATGATCATCTCTAACTCAAAATCCTAAACACACACGATAAATTTAATAAATTATTTTTACACATAACCATTACATTAGTCACTCATTGACCACAATAAAAGTTCATAACATATTATCAAAAATCAGATTCACTTAGAAAGTCATAGGTGATGAAATCAATTAAACACTGTACTTGAATTTATTTAATTTTCTGGATTGTCGGAAAATAGCAAAAGTTTATTCACTCATAAAGACATACCTTATTCTTCAAAACTCCATCTCAAAAAACTGACGAACTAAGGTTCCTCTAACCTAAGCGCGATGATCAAAGACTAGACCGGCATGGTTGCTGGAACTGCCTTTGCACTGGTGTTAGCACCCCTTGGTGGATGCTCTAGGTGCCGGATGAGCTGGACTGCTCTCCCTGCTACCTTGTGATGACCAAATATCAACGTACTAGGACCTCTGCCTGATGAAACCTTCCATGTCTACAAACTAAACTCCACCACTCTTCTTTATTTCTCCAAGCTTCTTCAAATATCACCCTTCACACAGGTTAGTATACCTACCTAGGTAGGTACCTACCTAAGCCTCCACATGATCGAATCTTTATGTAAACTTTCGTGTAAATTAGAAAATTGAAAGTTGGAACTCAAAACTCAGAAACTAGAAGTTCGAAATTAAAATTCAGGAATCAAAAGTTAAAACTTAGAAATTCAAAGATCGAAATCAAAAACTGGAAATCGGAAATTAGTAGTTAAAAATCAAAACTGGAAGTCGGGACCTAACATTCTAGAACTTGAAACTCAAAAGTAAATCAAAACTAAAGTTCAAAACTACGTTCAAAACTACGTCCAAAACCACGTCCCAAAACTACGTCCAAGACTACGTCTAAACCCACGTCCCTTGTCTGTAAAGACAAGAAAGCGAACATTAGTTATAATGACCAAAATTAAATTCAAAAGATTACTCACGCAAGACTGCATCTTTCACGGAAACAACTTCACCATAATAACTCACACAAGGGACTAATACTAATTTACGAACTTGTAGACAGGCTACATGATCTGCCGCAGTAAGACCGAAAAATGAACCTGAAGCGTCCTTTACCTCCATTTATAATTTTTCTAGGGTGACGCCACTCATGCGCCCCAACCACCGTCTCTGCCGTCTAACCGAAAATGTTGACCTACTTTCCACTCCAAATCTCATCATTGACAGTATGCAACACTTAAAACTCGCACGCGACGGTGTCGGCTCTTTCGCCTTATACGTCGGCACACTCTCAACAGTACGACCAACCTCTCCCGCTCTCCCTTTATTCAAACTTAAATTTCACAATCGTGAATCCGCATATACTCGAGGCCTGTCGTGTCTCAGAACAAAACGCAAGTTTTTTATATGTTTCCTCAACTATCTTTTCATGTTTTTTTAACCCACACCCAAAGAAATAATATTTTAGGTTTTAACTGGATAACTAATCGGAAATCTAGAGTAGCAAGATGAGAGTGGTCTCATTAGACGCGGAAAATTAATTCGCATAAGATGATATACTTTTCAAACTCTGAAAACCCAGAACCGGGACAGAAAATCGACCAGACATGTTTTCTACGTCTTACTTAAATAACAAAGACAAGGATTTCTTAATAGCTGTCAGGTGTTCGTTCGTGATCTTTGCCTAATACAGCCTCCTACATCAGCGAAAATGTACAGTCAATCATAACTTTTCTGAACTTTATAAAAATATTCCAAATCGAGAATTAAAATTTTGAAAAAGAAAACGTAGCGTGCAAGGCACGCTGCAAATAATTTCGCATTAAGATCCTGAAATATTTTATGCATATATTTAAATAAAAAAGTGTCATTAAGCGTAGTTTAACTAGACAATAGTTTTCGATTAAATATTACTACCCACTGAATATTGATGTTTAATTAATTAAGTTATTAATTAAGAACAATTGTCTATTTGATGAATATACTCACAGGTTTAATTTCAAAGGACATAAAGAGTCTTGAAAAAAACAGTGATTTAATACTCATATTATTATACTCGTCACTTTGATTCCACTGATAATTGATGATGACGAAAAGAAATGAAAGAAAGTAAAATAGGTATCACTCTTCATGCATGATGTGCTATACCACCGACTACACCAAATGAATGATATACTTACCAGGAAACGGGCATATAAACATAAAGTAGTAAGATAAAATGAGCATTATGCAAGTATCAGTCATCCGTGCCAATAGATTTCTCGGAGAGAATAAGAGAGCATTCTTTAGTATTTAGATATGCTATACTTTTTCCTTCGCTTATTTAGCATATTACCTGCCAACCTATACCTTCTTTACCGCAACGAGGGCATTACATTTAAGATAGGCACCTGTTTCTGAATGAATATTGTATAAATCTGTGTTTTATGTAATCATTTATTAATCAATATATTCACTGAATGGATTATTTATGCAAAACATTTTTAATTGGGTATTTTATGATTTGATCTGACCGAATAATATTTGGATATCTCGCTTTATTGCCACCATAAAAAACTATTCAGTTCTTATAAATATTTGTTATTTAGACAGCGAGGCAGCAAGTAGATTCTTTCCAGAGAAATAATTTTAAGAATTACTTCCTCGTCATATCAAGGGGATTAAAAGGAAGTCATACCATGTACCTAATAGGTAACCATATCAGGATGATTAAATAAAAAACTTTCACTTTCGATACTCAAAACTTTTCGAATTCAAAGCTTGAAATAGTAAATAAGTTTCCACTAAATTCATTTTGCTGAAATTTTGTTTATACTTAATAAAGTCCTGATGAATGGATAGAGCCCTTTTTAAATTTTACTCAAATAATTTGGATTTTTTTATTGGTACCTATATACAGTTTCTTTTTCAAAATTATAACCACCCTATAGGTAGCAGATACCCACACATGATTATAACGTTACATATTGGTGATAATTGGTCACTGACGCCAGCAACCTATAAGTGACGTCGAAAACACGTCGTTCAAGTACCCATACCTTATATCTCACCATGTAAGTGGATAACCAATAGAATACGTCAAAAAGACGTAAACTGATCTCCATTTTCCGACGCCGCCTTTAGTAACGTGTTTTAACGTCATATGTATATGAATAGGTACACTTGAAATAAGTCAAATTGAGAAACTGAGACCTATACATTTATAATTCTTCGTTCATGGGATGGGTATTGAATTTGCAATGTTTTAATTCGAAAATTCACATTGCGGAAATGCTTCTGCGCGCATAATGCATGCAGATGCTTTGCAGTCATTGGCCAATAATTGAACAAAAAAAAATAAAAAAGAAGGATATTTTGTATTTTTTCTGAAAGTCTTGCAAGTGTAAAATTTTTTTCATATAATGACAGTCATTTTGACGGCCTAAATAATGTCATTGTGCTTTGCACGGCCCAAATTACATATGTTGTTTAGGTCAATCTTCTTGTCTTTCTTCAAGTTGATATAGTATCATTAGTATCTACATGGATTTTTTACGTCAATATTACGGTTTTTTTTTGTCACTACAACGTCATTTTCACGTCATTAAATTCGCTATTCGACGATGGATAACACTAAAAAAATGCACAAAACTTGAAAAAAATGTTCTCCTACGTCGAATGGAGAATTTAGAGACGTGAAAATGACGTGGTAATGACGAAGAAATGTCACAGACCAAAAACGTCATTTATTCACATAAAAATCACGTCAAAAAATGACGACGAAACCAACGTTGCTCTGCCACCTGGGGTAAGTCTCCAAAGTTTTCCATTTTCATTTTTAACAAAACATGTAGAATTAATTTGATATTGAGGAGGAAATTTTGGTGTCTACCGATAGAGGAGAGTATATTATAATATCGCATTAATTTTATATTCTAGGTACCTACTCATCAGTTTAAAATTGAAATTTAGCGACGTTATCGAATTGGATTAAATGAACCAACTATAAATTAAATAATATGCCATGAAAAGCATCGTCATAAAGAATCGGCGTGTGATAAAATTATTTAGAAAATTTGAAGAAAACGAAACAGTATAAAGTAAGATACCTACACAGCTTGGTCGTTTCGCCATTGACCTCCATTCCAAAAGTGGCCAGATTATCGTAACAAACGTATCAGATAAAATCCTAAAAGTAAAACAAGTTTTCCCTTATACAGATTCATCAACCATTTATCTAAAATGATGATCCTAATAAGGGAAGAACTAAATTTTGGGTGCTTAGGTACGTCCCAGAGAATTCAAGACAAACCAAATTTCACAAAAACTAAAGACAAAACCAAAATCTTCAGTGATTAACAAATTTTTTCTTAAATCAGACATCTTTTAGATAGGATTTACCGCGAGCAAAATAATTTTGTACACGAGAGAGTATCTCTACAAAAAATGAGATACAAATAATAATTCAATGATTTATCAAGCGACAACGTCATTCGTGCACGATGCCACTTTTGACAGATGGGTTCTCGAATCTGACCATAAACAAAGATTTTTATTACCTATGTTTTGTCTAACATGGCTGAATATGACACTATACAGGATGAGTCATGATGAACTTTCCAAACTTCTACCATATGTACCGGGTGGGCATTTAAGAATGAACAGCGGCCATATCTTGGGAAATATTGATCCTACAGTTTCAAAATGAAAATTTTCCTGACATAAGTGACTATGCGAAATGCAATGAAAATATTTTCAAGATGGTCGCACTTCCGGAAATACCGGAAGTTGACACCTACTTCGTTATTTTAACGGAGACACCTAGTAAAATATTATATTTTTTAAATGTCTGAAGAAATCGAATACAGGTGGTTTTCACCACAGGAATTTAGATTGAGCGGTTTATGAGTTATAAACAAGTGAAAATCGCAATTTTCCAACTTCAAAGCAGTGTAGAACTAGAACGGCTCAATATATCTAAAAACGGCTTACATGTCCCTATCTTAACTTTTTACAAGGTATTATATTATGTAGTTTAGATTTTTCTACAGGGTGATGTAAAATCTGGTAATTTTCATCACCCTGTATAAAAATTCAAACCACATGGTATGATACCTTGTAAAAAGTTAAGATAGGGACATGTAAGCCGTTTTTAGATATATTGAGCCGTTCCAGTTCTACACTGCTTTGAAGTTGTAAAATTGCGATTTTCACTTGTTTATAACTCATAAACCGCTCAATCTAAATTCCAATGGTGAAAACCACCTGTATTCGATTTCTTCAGACATTTAAAAAATATAATATTTTACAGGGTGTCCCCGTTAAAATAACGAAGTAGGTGTCAACTTCCGGTATTTCCGGAAGTGCGACCATCTTGAAAATATTTTCATTGCATTTCGCATAGTCACTTATGTCAGGAAAATTTTCATTTTGAAACTGTAGGATCAATATTTCCCAAGATATGGCCGCTGTTCATTCTTAAATGCCCACCCGGTACAGTCCCTTAAGGGGAATATCATGTGACCCTTCAGAAGTGTCAACTCCCCTTCTCTGGTTAATATACATCAGGGTGATTTGTGAATTTTGAAAAGTATTCATTTGGCTGTAATATTTACACGTATCATTACAATTTTCTAATTTTTTGGCGCAACTGTACACTATTATCTAGCATGCGATCGGCGTATTCTAAACTTTGAAATTCCAGGACTGGCTTAAGACAATTTGATTAGGAGAGTTCTTACTAAGAAGGTCACCTGTATGCGATTCAAAAAAATGTAATTAATGTAAAAAATGTGAAATTTTTGTCATACTTTCGTGGCATTTTTTTGTAAAAGATCGAATCTGACCAACACTGAAAAGCCACCATGTCGTATCACATAATATTGTCATAATTTAGAATAAACTTTATAAACTGTAGATATTTTAATTAAAATAAGTACACCCTAAGTTAACATTTCTTTGATTACATCGTTGCTGTCACTTTCTGTTATTTACAGGACCGGACTAAATTTTTATTCAATTTTTAATTTTTAAACAAATGTTCGCATTGCAAATTTTTGTAGACTGGATGATAAATTATTAAACT